>OY735204.1:10335178-10850178 GCA_963457665.1 Thysanoteuthis rhombus | reverse complement strand
TGTGGTCGAAGTTCTCACGTTCTGCTGCAACTGGTAACTTGACCTTTTTTTTTCTTCAGGAAACTCATTGCCTTCCAATGAATATACTTCTTCTTATTGTCAGCAAAGTTTTTATTTCTTCAGTTTTCAAGTTAGTCTGGCTAGCTATGTAGGTATCACGTGTACAGACCCAACTGATGGAGCTAGAGGGCCGAAAAATCTTAACATTTACTCCTTATTATTTATAAAAATGTGTTCTTGTTTTTTTTATTCTTTTCAAAATGTCCCCTAAATATATTTTTCAGAATGAGGTCAGTTTGCAATGAAAGTTTATGCTAAATTAATCCCTTAGTTTGAGTTCCTTGTTTATTTTGTTTTTAAATTCAAACCTTTTTAGTGATCACTGCCAAACAAAATTCATATTCGTTGATCACCCCCTTTTCCAACATTTTTTTTCTAATTGATTACCCCTAACACTGCATTCTGCAAAGAACACGTCAGCTGCATGATGATTCATATTCAGTGACTAACCAGATCTGTTGATAATTTTGACAACTATTGAATAGCCATAGCCATCAAAGATGGCAAAAGGTTCAATTTTCTTTATAAGTGCGTACGTTTCTTTACGTGTTTGCTTGTGTGTTCTAGAGCTCCTGGCCATACTTTTTCGTCTACAGACTGGATAATTGGCAAAAGTACTCCACAACTTTTTTTTATAGGTGTTGACCTCCGGGGCCTTCTTCTGACGGGTTTAATAATAGCATCTCGATTCTCCAGAATCCAGACGTCCCTAAATGTTTTCTACTCTAGATGTTTTCCCGTTAAAAGCGCCCGTGAGGTCATAAATAAAATTTATTCTGATCATATTTATTCTTTAACGGGATATATTTCACACGACTTCAAATTTTGACGGTACGGTTGTTCAATTATTGACTGTGATGGCGGTCTTAATTTATATTGCTTTTATCAAAACTTAACGCTGGCCGTCGAGCTACGACAGTGAGTAAACAGTGTTGATGGTAAATTAAGAATAAACTCCCGCTTAAACTCAAAATCCCGTCCGCTTTGTCTGCCCTTAATGGGAATACCATGGCTCGACGAAAGATTTTTTTCTGGAGGAAGTATTATTTTTTCCACGTGAGATAAGTTGCGATAAAAAGCAACAAAAGTTAAGATGAATGAAAATAGTGAGCAAAATTGATAATAAGGGTTCACAATACTTCATCAAATCTCAACATAAAAAACGCAACGTGTATTTATTTGTTGCTCTCACGTTTTTTTTCTCTTCACAATAGGATGACATAGTAAAGATTTCATTTTCCGATGAGACAGTAAAAGTGAATCTCTCTGACAGCTAAGCGTATCAGCCAATCAGCTGACTGTATTTTTCTTTCTTTGTTTTCAGTTGTTCTTGTTGGTCCGGTTGGCTAGTTGTCTATATATGTATATGTTTATCCTGCATACAGATTTCATCAATGCTGCATACATACATACATACATACATACATACATACATACATACATACATAGCAAATCAACCCTCTAGCACGTACAGGGCTGAAATTTTTAACGTCTGCTCTCTATTATGTCAAGAAAAAGTTTTTTTGGATTTATTTTTTCACATCATGCTGGATTGATCACTTAGTTTCTGTCTGCTTATCATGTTTTTTTGAAAATTCAGATTTCCTTTAGTGGTCCCCAAAAATGTGAGCGAAGCAACTTTCTCTGTTCCTATTTTTGATTGATCACCCCCAACACGGCATGCTGTTGGTCGCGTGGCAGTTTCTATTTTGTGACTTACCAGTCCTGTTTGATATTCAGGGAATCTTCAACATAAACAAGAGAATGCTGTACAACATTATTTTTTTTATATTTCATAAGTATTTTATAATCACGAAACTACTCAAATATAGCGTCAATTTTGACGACAAGGATAAATTAGTTAATAATAATAAAAGATGATTGACGTGTGTCTTCTTTAACCAAATTTCGTTTCATTCTCTTTTCTTTCTAGATTTGGAATTAGCTGCGTTCGCTTGTGCCATTCTTTGTTTGACTTCTATGTTCATTGGTCTGATTTCCGGTTCCGTGAGTGAATGTCTCCCAAGCCATGAAAGCTTCGTGGTTGCAGCTACGGCTCCCCTAATCGCAGGTAATCTTCATGCACCACGCACAATCTTCATCTTCAAAAGATGCCAGAATGTTTCCAATCATTGCGTCCCAACAAAGGCAACAAAGCATCAATATCAGGATTATTATTAAATAGGGATCTCTTATCGGGGTATGCATACATCTGGGGACAAGCAAGGTAAATTACGGGGGTACGTGAGGTTCGTAAAAATCCTGGAATTTTGAAGTAGGCACAGCCAACTGAATGCAATTCGTTTGAGATGTGAACAGTGTTATGATACAATCCTATTCATAAGCAATTTTCTAGGTATGAAGCAAATTTTGTGCATAACTATCAATTGAGAATTACGTGCAGACTAGCGGGTTTATTTATGTATGAACCGACACAGAGGAACCAAAGGCTACTTTATTAGGAAATTTAAGTTTAGTGATTCATTTATTCTCATTTTAAGTTTATTTTAAAGTCTCCACTTAAAATATATTAAAGGATGATCAGACATACAGTCCTAGTCTTAAGTATTACATTGAGCATTAAACATTTCTTTCAGTCACTCAAACTCTCTTTTTCTTTTAGTTTCAAACAATCGGCGTTTCTGGGACATATTTTCCATTGTTATGATAACAGATGAGCATATTTTAAAACCCTTCAACTGTTTTTTATTTGTTTGTTTTTTTTGGGGGGGGGGTTGCTCTGTTAATCTGTTTTACATGGATCAATCCATTGTAACTTTTAGGTTATAACAGGACTCTGACACAAAAGACAATTAAATGAACATAATAGTTTGCATTTAGTGCAAAAATTTTAATGAAGATTTATATGCAGACGTGTGTGTCCCCTTGAAACTGTGCGTAGAATTGATTTACCAGTTCGAAAGAGCCAAGCTCGTCGATTCTTTCATAAATTCAACATTAGATTAAATGAAATTACAAACATGTACTGCGTGCAAAAATGTCTGTCCACACATCTTACACTATATTTTTTAACGGACATAGCGCCGTCGGACAAAACGAATATGTGCACTGGAAGAAGTTTAAGACCCTTGTTTGTGAATCTAATTTACGACTGTTGGACAATGGAGAATCCACAAAAAATGTTTTAGTAATTTTGAGATGTTTTAACAAGATCGACTTACTCGTTGGACATTGAGTACATTCCCGGCTTCTAAAAAACTTGGATTATCAGAAAACCGGAAATACCAGAAAACTGGCGAGTTTTGAAACTTGCTGTTTTTTGTGATGGTATTCGTAGTCGTTTGCTGCTTAGTCGTTCTTTGTTTCAGATATCATGGACCACTAAACTAGATTAAATGTCTACAGGACCATGACTATCAACAGGGGTTTATCTAACTGGCGTAGAGAACGTTAAAGCAGAAGGGGAAAAGATTTTGTCAGTTGGTGTAAAACAAACCGGTGGAAAAATGGAACGAAAATGATAGGATTTAGGTAATGAAAGCTAAGACAGAGGAGAAAATTACATAAAGAAAGTTACATGGCAGAAAGAAAAAAATTGCTTTCCGTGTACTTAGTTGGCTGCTAACGCTAGTCACAAAAATGTCTTAATTTCTAGACCAGTATTTCTCAAACTATTTCAGTGTTACAAAATCTCATTCACTCAGTATCATATTTCCTTTTGTTTCCAAATACGTTCATCTTATTATTCCTTGTGTATAATATTATACATGATTCATATTATATCATGAGCAAAAACATAAATCAACTCATTTCTTTGATGCTTCTTTTATTCAGTTTTTTTAGTATCCTTAAATATGTGGAGAAAACTAGTTGTGACAAAAAATGGACACAATATTTTTATAATGGTTGTAATTAGCAGACGACAGTCTAAGAACTTAGAATTAGATTTTCAGAAATAATGTTTTCTTATTGTTTACAACAAAAATATCGTTTTTGAGAATAGAAAAAAAATGTATCGAAATAAAATTGGTTATTGACCCTTCATGTTTCATTCCCCCTTGAAATAATTTCATTCACCCATCGGTGAATTATTCAACAGATATCGAAGGACTGATCTAAACCGTGAAAATATGGATTCTACAAGTCCTTGCGAAGAAGAATCACGGATGTTTTTGGACATCTATGGAATCATTTTTTTTATCAAGGAAACAAATTACTGAATTCATTTCGGTGGGAGACTTCATTGTTTCAAATGGTGGGTGGCGAATATACTCATCAGCAAAAAGAGGAAGAGCTATTGTTACTCAGGACTAAATTTCCTTCTGTTTCCGACTGTGTTTATCAAATCCTTCCTTGCGTATGATCAGACCACAGTGAACATCTTGCAAGATCATTTTCAAGTTTAAATATGATAAGAAAACATCTTAAAACACTTAGAAACATCCAGACTTACCATATATATATATATATATATATATACGCACACACACACACACATATATATATATATATATATATATATATATAATCTAGGAAATATATTACTTTCTATTGATAAATTAAAAGAGACTTTAATATTCAACATTTGTTTTGTTGGAATATTTACTTTATTAAAAATATCATTTGTTTCATTACTTGAATGAAATTAAAAAAAATATTACTTATTCTATTACGAGAAAATAATCTAAATTGCAATTTCTATCATCTAGACGTAACCAAAAACATTCAGATTCAGCTGAAGAACATGAATCGGCAACGCTGATCAAGGGGTGTAACTCACATTTCGGTATGTCACCCCTTCAGTTAGTGACGGCAATCGCTGCTAGAGATGCAAGCGCATTTAAAAACAAACCGGAAAATCTCACACTGTTCATTATATAAGTAGAGTCAAGCTGAATGTAAATTAAATTTGTTATCTAATACTTCAGCGAACACATTCCGATACTAGAAACTGTCAACCAAAACTATCTCGGAAAGTGTCAACATAGGTTTCTTCAGTTTTCAAGTCGGTCTGGCTAGCTATGTACGTTCATAAGTATGGACTGAAGAGACGTGTGGAAGTGAGCCAGACCGCCATTACACAGACGGATTCAATCAATCCTGTGAGCAGTTTGATTTTTGTCTGTCATGTGTACTTTGGACCTTGCACGTCAGAAGCTAGAAGAATAAAGCGGTGTGTCCAGGTGAGGTGATGGGACGCCTATCACCTGACAAGATGAAGCAATCATCGTGTATTTATACATCACGTGTACAGTCCGCACCAATGGAGCTAGAGGGCTAAACGTTTACTCCTTATTATGCCCTGGAAAAAAACGGTGTTTTAGAAAAATTCATCTCTAGATAAGTTTTTTTTGGGGGGGGGGGTTAATTTCAAATATAAGTTTATGCTAAATTGATTCCTTTGCTTGTATCTGGCAGCATTCACGTTGTTTATTTGGTGTGGGGTTTTTTGTTTTGTTTTGTTTTTGTTTTTGTTTTGACCGTTCGGACTTTTCTTTATTGATCATTGCCCGACTAAAGGCGAGAAAACCCAACCCCATTCATTGATCACCCTTTTTTTCTCCCGATCACACCCAACGCGGCATACAGACAAAAACCGTTGGTCCTGTGACTGTTTCTAGTGAATGACTAACCAGACCTGTTTTTTTTTATGTCAGTGATTTAAGCCACCCGCATGGATATTGATTTGAGATCTACGTAAATAGCCGAATGCAGAGGGCATCAAATGTCATCCGGATTATTTTGTTGTTGAATACATTCGATTTATGACTCTCTCTTCGTACGAACGCTGAATAATAGATGTACATGTATGTATCATCATTCTCGACTTATCCGGTCATTGAGGATGCCGCGAGGTTAGGTGCGCACGGGCAATTGTTAGTAAGACTCACTCCCAGCATGCCAAGCCTTCCAAAGCTTCATTCTGCTTATGGGATCAAGTATTCCCGATTGGTCACCCACCTAACCACTGATTTGTTGCTTAACTTCGGTGATCCGACGAGTGCATCCAACGTGATTTGGCCATAGCGCCTTAGCCTGGGGTAGGGGACAGGGGGGCTCAACCCCACTCATTATTCTGAGTGCTAACCCGATAGGCTTTGAATACCGACGATCAGCGAAAGATTGCTGTTATATGCTGTTTAATGCTCAGTGTACAGTGTATATACTTTCCAATATCGGACATGTTTTCAGTATTAACGGCGAACCCTCGTTTAAAACGATATTGGAAAGTATGTACACTGTACAGAGAACATTAAGCAGCATATAACAGCAATCGTTCGCTAATTGTCGCCAGCTGATTCAGCGATTCACGAAATCGTGTACGGTAGGATGGAAGTGACTAAAATGTCTCCGTCTAAATATGCCTAAATTTATGATTTACACCATTTGTTATATTTATTTGTGTATATTTATTTTATATTAACTAATTAAATTAAACTGAGTATTAAAGACGGGATTGGATTAAATTGAATATATATGAGACGGGAACACCACCGGATGTATTTAGTGATATATATTTACTAGAATATCCCCGTCCGAAATGACAGAGTTATTTATGCAGGGATCGGCACTAAGGAGCCTAAAGCTATTTCATTCGGTTATCTTTTTTTGATAATTCAAGTATCTTAATCTTTTATGTTTTTTCTCAACTCAATCTAAATTGTTTTAATGTGTGATGATCAGACATAAAGTTTTAAGAGTTTCTTTGACGCTATTTTATTGTCGTAATTGGAATGTAAATCAACCAATATGAGCGCAAACAAATAAATAGAAAAAATTGCATATAAGTTCATAAGTTTATAAGTTATGGTTAGATTTATACCTATATCATAAAGTACTAAAGTAAGTATGCATGTATGTGCGTTTGTCCTCTAAGATGAGAACTAACCAGAGCAGAACAGAAACAAAGACATGTACGAAATCAACAGGTCTCAAATTACATATAACACACACACACACACATATATATATATATATATATATATATATATATATATATATATATATATATATATATATATATATATATATATATATATAGGCCGAATTTTGCAAGAAAAGGGTTTCTGATTTCTGTGGAGTCTCAATTCGCGCTTTTTTAAAATTTTTATGATTTTGGATTTCAATAGATCTTTATAAGATATAATTTTCTTTCCATGATAATAGATTCTGATTTTTTCCCTGGGCAACGCTGGGTGCCCCAGCTAGTGCTATATATCTTTATGCTATCAATCAACAATTTCTCCTACCGAAACAGAAAAAGAAAATAATCCGTACTCTTTGATATCAACGAATAAATTTTTGGTTACTTTTTAAATCAAAATTTAAAATTGCACCATTACGTGAATATAATGGACGCAAAGAGAAGATGTAAAAGAAATCGGGAAAGATGTACATGGTTAACTAAATAAGAAGAAATAATATTGTTGAATATTAGTTAAACATCAAAATTGTTTTAATAACTTCTTAATAGAATAAACGAATGGTCACTCTCTCAACACAGATTCAGTCCGTTTTATCCGATGTCCGTTTTAACGTGGATTCTCTGTATTTTGTATGAGTCGGTGGTAAATTGTACCACAGCCGACGGGACCGGGGACGAGCACTCTACTTCTAGGCAGTGTGGTTAGATTTTTTGTTTACCAATGAATCAGTAACTTTCTTAATCCGAAATACGCGTGATGCTGTGTCACCAACAAAACCTTAATCTGATGATGACACATGCAGTCAGATATGGTTTTGGGATTCACAAAAAATGGTCATGAAAAGTTCTCTCAAAATAGCAGTTTATATGCTTCTTGGTGTAAAAAAAAAAACGTGATAAATTTTATGTCATGGGTTAGAGGTCGCTCCGTTTGACAACTCCAGAAAATAATAGGAAATCTAGTTTTGATACTTTCAATAGCTAATAATTTGAAATATTTACATGACTTGAATGGGTTTCTTATATAGATATACATATATATATTAATATACAGTGTATAAAACCGCTTTAGAATTATATAAAACAAACATGAAACTAAAAACAAAAGAGGCATTTTTGAAAACTTTATTTATCCAAATGTGTCTTTTTTTCTCTTTCTTTACAGTTCTGATGTCAACGAATGCAATTGGTTCGTTACGCAGGAAGTTGTAATAATCTTGATATTTCTATGTTTATTTGTATCATACTCTTCCAGTAAAATATGTGTATGTGTGTGTGTGTGCGTGTCTGTGCATATGCACGTCAAGAGTGTGTGCTTGCGTGTGCGTATGTGTAAACGCACACAGACATTATATTCACAAAGACACTGTTGTAGATGAAAGTATAGATATTGATTACAATGTAGAAAACTCCCTTAAGCTCCCTCATAATAATGAATACATTTGAAAATGAAAGTAGCGTTCAGCTTTTGTTTTTCAGCGAGCCGCTATTGTCAAGGCAGTCTCGGGTTTTCAGACAAAATGACGCAGGATGCTGCAGAAGATTTATACAGTGCTTTATGATATACACTGCATAAATCCTTGTCGTAAAGCACCGTATAAATCCTTGTCTATGTAATTTTAACAGTGGTTTGTATAAGTTTGCTGTAGTTTTGTTCAGTCTTTAGATTCGTTTTATCGTTTTTCATGTCGACAAATGTATTCATTAATCCAAGGAAGTCGAAAGCTGGAACATGTCAATAAATTAATCAGAGCATTCGGACGATTGAACCCCTTTCTTGTCGTTCGTGTTGATAAGATGACGTTTCAGCCGATCAATTCTCCGGCCTTTTTCAGGTGCACGATCCGAATATGATGGCGGTTAATAGATTTTTTTCTCCAATAGTTTCAATGCTTATAACGTTGGATTCGGGTGATATCTCTTCATTTTCTTGTTAGGCCTGGATTTCCATACTTTGTCCTCGTCGAGTAGCAAAACCACATCGGGTTGAACTTCGCGCTTGTCTCTCTCAGACGCTCAATCGACATCTTTACCAATAGAGACAAAGTATGGAAATCCAGGACTAAGAAAAATGAGAAAAAGATATCACTCGAATGAGACGTTGTAAGCCTTACAACCATTGGAGAAAAATCTGTTTATCACAATTACATTCTGATAGTTCATGTATAGGAAGCCGTAGAATGGATTGGTCGACACGTCTCATGTTAGCAACTCAAACAACAAAACAGAGATCAATCGTCCTTTGATGGTAATAATCTTTCTTAAAACTATAGACAGTATCACGTCAATAAACTGTTTTCCGCATTGTCATCAATCTCTTATTTCGACGGAGTCTCTATCCAATTTCCACTCATCAGATAAAAAGATTGCAAACCTTGTTCATCTCAAACGTATCTCTCTTTCTTTCTCCTTGTGTCTCTTTCTTTACAGCTATGATGCTAACCAGTGCGATTGGTTTATTTCACGGTAAATGTCACTTACTCCAAAGACAAGAATTAATTCCAGGCGAAGCCCTTCCCTTCAAGAAGCTCTTCCAGGAATCCCGTACTTACAGTCACGGATGGTCATTCGTCTTAGCCTGGATCTGCGTCATTCTTTGCCTGGTCAATTCCTTCGTCTGGTTGAACAAAGGACAAAACAGCGGTTACTTGCCCTATCGGGGTGGGTTTGGTTACGGTGCTGACAAGTACCAATACACACCACCCACAGTACCCAAATCGGTGATCAAACGGCGGGAAAGCTTGCATAAGTTCCTTTCCGGTGAAGCACTGGCGTCTATGCTACATGGTTCGAGATCTAAGGAGAGCAAGAGGGCGGAGTCCACGAGTAGCATCGACCCTGAAGACAGGAGGTTCTATTCGGATGAAAACTACAATGTCTCTGACGACAGAGCGCTACTTGGTACGTGTAATGTATGAACCGAAAAAAAATCTGAACACATATAATAAATTTTTTTTTATTTGCTTGTTTGTTTTCTGTCACGCTCTTTCCTGAATTACAATCACGTCCATTGACTTGCGCCACTTCCTGTCAAAACAACGTGGTCAACTGTTGAGAGATTATTCTTTTTAATTGTGGCCTTTCTTTCTTTATTTATTCGTTTGCTTAATTATTTGCTTGTTTTCTGTCACGCTTTAAGAAATAAGATAGGAAAATTTATCACATGATCAGATACACATGTCAGCTAATATATTGAATTTTGGCCTCATAATCAAGCATCGAAATATATGTATCATAGTTATATTCCAACAAAATACACTGAAAAAGTGTTACACAGCAAAACTTACGGAAATCACTTTAGTTTGTTAAAGGTACATTTATCAGTAATGTTTAACGTATTTTATCAGATTTCTTTTTTCAAAACAAACTGATTAATTTAGGTTAACAAATTAAGATATTTTGTCTAGTTTGTCCAAAGAAACACTTTTTTCAGTGTATAAAATCTTTTGATGAATTATATATACAAGTGATATATCTTTCACATTATGTTATACTAGTTCACCCGTGCCGTCCAAAATAATGGCATTTATGAAATACATAGTAATACACATTGCATTTTATAGACGTGGATAATAGAGACTTGCATTTCAAACCACAAAGGGATTTTTATTCAATTTCTTTTGTCACTTTTTATAGTACATGTATGAAATTCCATTTTTTCAGTTGCATCCCTTAGCATGACAGAGGACACCTGAACATTGGTAATTATTTTATGTGTGGATAGGTAAAATATTGAACCTTTACATAAGGGCCATTCATAAATTGTATCGATGACAGTTTCCAGATGACATCAGTTGCGACGACGCAGGTATGCAAGGGCCATAATAGTTTTTGAAATGAAGCACAACGATATTCGAGGAAAGACGAACGACGTGCATCAGAAATAAAGAATTAGCCTCCGGTGAGACTCGAACTTGCGTTCCTTTTGTCATATGGGAAACTGGTTAAACGCACCAATTGTTTGCTCGCTGAGTCGAGTTGAAATTCTTTAAAAAAAAACGAAATGAGCAAATCAAGATGAAAGGAAATAGTAGTAAACAAGCCTGCAAAGCTTAACTTCACTCTGAACGCAACTATTTCTGCCACTAGGCCAAATTTTCAGAAAAAAAAAAAAATGTTTTCTCAATCATTGAGGAGATTGTGTGCGCTAAATTTCACCATGGATGGTTATGGAGAAAGAAAAGGAAAAAGAACTACAGTAAAGATGTTCCACTTGAAAACATCCGAAATAGCGTTGTTGTTTTTTTAGATAGAGCCTAGATTTTATTAATAAACTATACCCATGAAAATAAGCCCCCACATCCCAGGTCAAAAAGCTTATCGAAAAACATTTTTAGAAGAGGTCTAGTGGGGTACTGATGCCAATTTTCAAGTCTATAGACGAAACAGTATGGAATGCACAAATACATAAACGAATGCACACGTGCGTACGCACACACAACCACACACACGTGCACGCACGCATGCTCACACACACACACACACACGCGTGCGCGCGCACGCACGCGCGCGTGCACATTTACTCATGCTTAAAAGAACAAACACACAAGTATAAAAAAAAGATAAAACCCGTTGCCATCTGAATAGCGACACCAGATAATTCAATCTACTTTCTATAGCTTTCTATTTTCTGTTCCTCTCTTCATATCTCTCTTTTTCTTCTCATTCTCTCTCACTTTCCTCTTTTTTCTTTCTTTCTCTTTCACACACACTCTCTCTCTCTCTCTCTCTCTCTCTCTCTCTCTCTCTCTTTCTCTCGTTCTTTCTTTCTCGCACTCTTTCCTTCTCTATCCCTTTCTCTTTCTCCCCCTCCCCGTGAATTGATGACGTAGGAACAGAATCCGTCTCCCTTCTTTTCCCTTCTCTCCCTGTCCATCATTTTAAACTTTTCACTTTTTTTGTCTTAACCTGAAGTCTGAACTTGTCATTGTTGCTAGGTTAGGAAAAATGAAGTCAACCCATTAGGTGTTTAACAAAAATTAATGATGATTATTTACAATGCTTCATCTAATAACAATAAATCATAAAATGATTGCTCTTCTGATACTACCGGATGAAAAACCAAAAACTAAGATGGCGTCGGAGAGATCGAATTAGAGAATAAGTTCAACGCATTCTGTAGCTTAGATGGCAAATTAGCTGGTGCGTTTAACCAGGTTTTCTTATGGCAAAAGTGTCTTGAGGTCGAGTCTCACTGAGGGCTTATTCTTTTTTCTTTTTTCTTTTTTTTTTACATCAGCACTGCTTGCTCGCTGCCCTTTATTGACGTCCTGCGTCAAGTTGTGATTGGAAAAAATACACAAAAGAAATACAATGAAGGTCAATAGTCGACATGAAGTAATAATAATGGTTTGAAATCCTTCATCTTATTAAAAAAAATGATAAAACGATATTTTTCGATTGCAATTGCGTAAAAGATTGCAATATAAGGTGTGTTGAGCAAATTCAATTGGAAAAATTATCAGGGAATTATAATTTTATTGAATACATTCACTTTTCCTTGCAAATATCCAAATAAATAGTCCATCGGAATCAACTTTCAAGTTACTTGCCTTGCGTGACCAGGAGACAAGGTAAGCAACTAACCAACACCCACTTCGTACATATATATATATATATATATATATATATATATATATATATATATTAGATTTGTAAGGGCAATACCCCGGTGGATGTTAACATTTCATGTCTTATGCATTCATCAGCACCGGCTTTACGTTTTTGTTATCGTGAAAAACACAATAGCTGAGCGTAAAGCCTGTTTACTTTGGTAAATATGGATCACAATGGTTAAATATCATCAACAACTGATGAACTCTGTACTTTTTTAGCAATCTTACAAATTACAAAAAAACATTATGAACTATATATTTGTGTGTGTGTGTGTGTGTCCATGGACAGCGAATGAACAAAAGGAGATGAGTGGGAATAAAGCGCTTTTTTGGACCTTTGCCTTTCCATCGGGCTTTTTAGCTCAATGACGCTACTTTGGACCGGCTACTTTATCAGTCGCAGGTTCGATTCATGCAGCATCCACATTTTAAATTAATTGTTTATTCTATTTACGTTATTTAGGCTGAGTGACCCATTCTCGGTATAACAATGGGTTGGGGTCATTTCAAATAGAGTTTCAAATAATATAACACATTCATAAATATTCTGCCGGAATATATATTCATTTCTTAGCATATATATAAATATACATATATATATATATATATATATATATATATATATATATATATATATATATATATATATATATATATATTTCTGTGTGTGTGTGTGTGTGTGTATGTTATTAGAATTAACGCAAAAATGTGTTTATGTCTTTTCAGAACTTGACATTAGTCGAGAAGATCTGTCGCCGCCTCAAGGAGGAATTTAATCAATATGGCGATTGGAAGTTGCATTGTACTCCTACCACCTCATCACTTCCTGTTCCTCCTTTCTTCACCTCCACCTTATTCCACTCTTTGCCTCCTCCTACTCCTCCGTAGAACTCGGACCAGGCAGCAATAGCGAACTTACAGTATTTCCCGCCGCTGACCATCGATCTGGGTCTTTTTCATTTGAAATAATAGAAAGAGCAAGGATTTTACAAGAACACGATACAGTAGAGTTCCATTACTACGGCACTCTCCAGGATTTAAGAGTACCGTTGTAACGAATTTTACTTGATAACGAATTTGCCGTTGTGGATTGTATAAGAAAATGTATTAATAATGAGAAGCCAAAAATGACGTTTTATCACCCTTTCACAGTCTAATGCCCCACGTTAGGCGGTATTATTGTAAGGGTTTACTTTCCGTTTTTAAGATGATGCACTGGAATCTTCATGTGCTGTAGCTGCTAACTACTCCCCGACATGAGTCTTGAGAGAATATTTATAAAAAAACGTGCCGTTAGAACCTGTGTGTCATGGAATAGTGCCGTTAGAACGAGAGTTTATTGTAAGTTGATTGTTAAAGAAGAAGAAGAAGAAGAAGAAGAAGAAGAAGAAGAAGAAGAAGAAGAAGAAGAAGAAGAAGAAGAAAAAGAAGAAGAAGAAGAAGATAAATGCTGCAACGAAACAAACACGACATTAGATGCAAATAACCAAACGTTGTTTTCACAATCCAAACCTTTTGTACACGGACTCTCACTATCTTCACTTTTTGCTCCGAGCGGATTTCCTTTTTGTACCGTCTTCATTTCACAAAGCCATTTTTTTAGATTTTTTAACCCGTTACTACTCCGTCAACAATAAACAGGGTTCACTGAATTATATATCTACACATCTTATATCTGTAGATATACAAAAATAAGGCATAAAACCCGTACTGGACACGTTCAAAGCTCCAAATACGTGTTAGCATAATTGGAAAAATCCATGCGGCAAACTTGAGTGATTCTTAGATTACGCGATTGCACCACGACCCACAGTTTGAGAAACGCTACCGTAAAGATGCACAGTCACCAAGTTTGTTTGTTCGTATATTTGTTAGTCTGTACACGTCACGATGAAGACATGTTTTACACTCTTCCTCTCTTTAAAGCTGATTTTTGACGAAATGTCATAATACTTTAATATTGCCGGATTCTATATCCAAATATACCTACACTGTAGACAGGAGGAAAAAAAACGATGAAAAGAAAGCGGAACAGAAGTATTTTGATATATATATATATATATATATATATATATATATATATATATATATATAGATCTTGTATATATATATATATATATATAGATCTTGTATATATATATATATATATATGCTGGCGTGAGGGATTTAATGTTGACCGTTCAAGTCAAACAGGTCTACAGCATGAGTCTGCTAGGCAATCCAGAAAGTGCAAAAGCTGATAACGAGGATTGCTTTAGAATTATTTATATAACAAGATCGTTTTTTTTCACCTGGATGTTTTGGAATAGATCTACATTAGAGACCAAAAAAACAGTATTGTCCAGGCAGAAAAAAATTGTTTTTTTATCACTAAAACCCTTCAACTGACTTCCGAGCGCGTTTTAGTTGGACATTTCAGAGATTTCAAATCGCATCACGACTCTCGGGCGATATTTTTTTTTATTTTTATTTTTTTTTAATTCCGGAATCCTACAATCCACTATCTTGATCAATTCCTGACTTTTGATACTCTCAAGAGTGTCAAACTGATAAAAAGCTTTTTAGGAACTATTTTGTTTAATATGCATCAAGAATATATATATATATATATATATATATATACATATATATATATATACACACACACATATATATACATATATATATATATATATATATATATATATATATGCATACATACATACATATATATATATATATATATATGTATGGATTCAGCTGCTGAAATATCCTACTGCAGCATTCGGTCTTCTTTCAATTAAAACCACTTCGTCTTTCCCCTGACGAGTGTCCTTCGCTCCCGCGGTTTCTGCTCTTAGCTTACAAAGCAAGATATATATATACATATATTAAAAGGAAAGTTTAACCACTGTTATATACTAAATTTCTGCAGTCAATCCATAAATATATGTTCTTTTTAATGAGTATCCACTAATTACAGGGATTTGAAAAGTCAAAAGATAAAAAGATTTACCTTCCAACTTTAGAATTCAGGTTGTCGTGGCTCTTTAATAGTGAGTTGAGGTAGTGATGCACCTCTTAATTGGCCGGTTGGGTAACAATCTAATTATGAGCCTACTGCGTTCTTGAGAAGCCGAAAACCAGACAAGAGCATATCAACAGAATTAAGGACCACCGACTCCCACTATTAGCATTCAACGGCAAAATAAGGAAAAGTCAACTAGACCAGGACAAAAATACCAACTAGTCATAATATGCCTACAAGAAATGGAGCACAAAGAAGAAATCGATAGCGAAGAGACTGGTGAACAGCATCACGAGAAAAGGAGGGGCAGCATGTTCTGTCAATTTTCATGGCTATGAATGAGAATCCTGAATCTTTCAGGCACGAAGCCCTGGGGAACTTCCCCCCGCTGCCACCCCCCTTCTGCTCTTGATGGGGCTACTTACTTGTCATTCTGAAAAACAGACTTTAAATTTCAGCGGATGAAGACATTTTTTTTCTTGAAAAATCAGAATTTCTTCTCTACATTTCAAACTAGAAAGCACTCAGAGAGCGCTTACCTCTGCCAGCACGATAGCCACTGAAAAAATCAGTTTATATGTAGTACGATGCAGGGGGAGGTAATGTAAAAAAAATTCCCACATCCGACCCAACATTTAACCAATGTTTCCTTTAATCCTCAACCTACCCTTTCATTTAAATTCATTGAAAATCTTAGGAAATATTGTATGGACAGACAGACAGACCAACAGACAGACTCACGTGAATGCATATACCTCTTCTTACCTCGTTGGCAGGGGCAAGAAAGCCCACATATACGAAAAATACAAAGTGCCTAATTCCTTCTTGCCCAGGGCGCCAGGAACCCAAGCCCAAGCCCTGTGCGCAGCAATACCAATTTGATATAAACATGAGAACCTTCCTTGTTTTTATAGTTTCCATCTTCTTTCTCTGTGTGAATTTTTATTGTACAGAAGCACAATTTATTTCTAGACAATCTTTGTAAGAATGCATCCTTCTAAAACTATTGACCTCCAAGATCTTGACCTTGCACGACTCAACTTGAACATTTGATTTCAACACGTACAACTCGGTGGGGGAGACGGGACGGACACGTTCAAAGATCCCAAAACATGTTAGCATGATTGGAAAAAAATCCATGTGGCACACTTTACTGATTCTTGCGGCACACTACTACTGCGACTCACCTTTTGAGAATCACTGACATAGAGACACACTTCTAAGGGATTCAACAAAGATTCAGCACTCTATAAAAGGTCTGCTAGATCAGCACCCTAACCAATGTATCCCCACAAATAATTGTAGATTGGACCAAAACAGGTTTTGCAAGACACTGTATTGTTAGATCATACAGAGATCGTAACCCCCTTGCATGTGGCAAGGTAAGGTCCACCCCTATGATCTGAGTGATCGCATTGTCCAAAAATGGTATATTCAACCAAGGACAGAAGTCTGAAAAGACGGGAAAATTCCCATCTTTGAAGGGAGCACAACAAAAACGAGGATGGTACGCATAAGGGCACACCAGGATGCATCCAAAAGGTGGTGACCCGCCAAGTTGGAAAGGATAAGGGGTCCTGCCAAATTTGAAAGGATAAGGGACCTGCCTGTTTGGAAAGGATAAGAGCTTTTCCAAATTGGAAAGGATAAAGGCCCTGCCAAATCGGAAAGAATGAGGGACCCTTGTCAAATTGGAATAGATGAGGGCCCTACAAAACTGGAAAGGATAAGGGGCCCAGCCAAATTGGAAAGGTTAAGGGTCCTACCAAATTGGACAGGATGAAGGGTCTAGGAATGATTGGAATGGATAAGGGGCCCAGCCAAGTTGGAAAGGATAAGGGCCGAGCCTAATTGGAAAGGATAAGGCCCTGCCAAATTGGAAAGAATTAGGGGCCCCGGCAAAATTAGAAAGTATAAGGGACCCTTGCCAAATCGGAAAGGGTGAGGATCCCAGCCAAATTGAAAAGGATAAGGGTCCTATCAAATTGGAAAGGATGAGGGGTCCAGTCTAATTGGAATGGATAAGGGGACCAACCTAATTAGAGAGGATAAGGACCCTGCCGAATTGGTAAGGATAAGGGGCCCTGCTGAACTGGATAGGATACGGGACCTTTGTCAAATTGGAGAGGACAAGGGGCCTTGCTTAATTGGAAAGGATAAGGGGTCCTGCCAAATAGGAAAGGATAAAGGACATGCGAGATTTTAAATGATACGGGCCTTGCCTAATTGGAGAGGATAAGAGTCCTACCTAATTGGAAAGGATGAGGGCCCTGCTTAACTGGAAAAGGTAAGGGCCCTGCCAAATTGGAAAAGATAATGGGTCCTGGCTAATTGGAAAGGATGAGGAACCCTAGTCAAATTGCAAATGATAAGGGGTCCTGCCAAATTGGAAAGGATAATGGCCCTGCCGAATTGGAAAAGATAAGGTCCTGCCGAATTGGAAAGTATTAGGGGCCCAGCCAAATTAGAAAGTATAAGGGGCCCTTGTCAAATTGGAAAGGATAAGGGGTCCTGCCAAATTGGAAAGGATAAGGTGTCCTGTCAAGTATCATCCAATAGTCACATACAGTAAATAACCACTGTGTCATCCCACATCGAAAGATATAGACACTGAAAAAGAAGTATCATTAGAGATTATTACTGCTGCTTGCAAACGCCATCAACTCACTAACCACTGCACTTAGACGAGATCAGTGTTTCATATTTTATTGCAGTCTGAAATTGAAAAAACAACCTTTTTTTCTACTTCGAACTCTTCTTAATCCATAGCAAAAAAAATTGAAATTGTTATTTCAAAGAAATGTAAAGACTAGGTTAAAGATTGAATAAGTGAAAAAATAGATAAGCGAATATTGGGCTGTGGAAATAAGTGACTCTACACAACCAATTATCTGACAAGAGACGTAAGAATCACTGGCAAAATTCGTGGAAGAGATTTTATCACTATCGTTATAGAAAGCAATTTCTCCAAACATGATATCCTGATGATTTTTTGAAGGGTCACAAAAGTATTGAATGAATATTCTAAATAATAATAGCAAAATTTCATGTGGAAAAAAAGTTCCATCGAAGGATGAATACGGTCAGAATAAATTCTATTCATGACATCCCTGGTGTTTTCCACTGGAAAACATCTAGAATTGAGTAAAAAAAAACACCTACAAATATCGAGATTCTGGAGAATCTAGATGTTATTGATGAACCCGTCAAAATAAGGTTCCAAAAGTTCAAAAAAGCTTTTTTTTCCAAAAATAAAAAGATGAACATATTTAGAAAGGGTCTAGTGGAGTACTGATATCGATTTTCAAGGAGCATTGTAGCTTCCAAGCAAAGACATGAAGACATGCACAGATAAAATAGGATAGAACCCGTGGCTATCGATGGTGGTTACGGCTGTCCAGTGATTACAGGAAAAGAAAATACCGCAGCGGTTAGATCTTTGAGAAAGAACAGAAGAAACATGAGTAAAAACAAATATTAATGATTGGAATACCCTGGTGAATTAAAAACCTCAATATACTGGAGACGACAATTGTTACCTCTCTCGTTTCAAAATGACGCTGATGACGAATTTCAAAACCAATATCCCTAAACCTTAAACATACTAACCCCAAACCGAAAAACAAAAAACACTAAACTTGAGACCAGCCCTAAAAACAACAGCCCTAAAAACACTTACTGTACGGTGGTCATCTTAAAATGGAGAGAGTAACTATTGCCCTGGAAACAATATGAACAACTTCAAAAACAAAAACGTCAAGTACACGACACAAAACAAATCCAAGAACCAATGAAGAAAAGAAATCAAAAAAAATATGCAAAAGAGATATTCAAGCTCAAGTATGGATCTACTCCCTAAAAAAAATTCACGCGTAAATTTCATGATTAATTTGTGCTGTTTTGAAGTCAATGACGACTTCGTCCTTATTCAATATCTTTTCAGATCGCAGGTTTGACATGTGATGTCATACGCGTGACTTATTACGTGACTGAAACCAACTCCGGAAGCTAATTTTAGTGACCGGAACTGCCACGCCCAGATTACGGAATTGAGACCCGGATCTGTCACTATCTTCTTTAATATATTTTTGCATTCTATATTTATATATCTATATCTGTGTATGTATTTGATTCACTTAAAACAACTTTATTTCTATATTCACAATAGCGTAACTTTCTGTGCTGAAGGGGAAAACACAATTCCAAAACTTGTAAAACAATGAACAAACATACACATATACACAAGCTCACACAAACACATGTATATACGAGGTCTGTCCGGAAAGTATCAAGTCATTTGATATTAGTGGTGAAAATGGCGATGACGTCTCATTTATCAACCCCGTGTGAGAGTGCCTATGGTCAAGTTACTTGAAGCTTGCGGAACTGGTTCTCGAGTTATTCAAAATGGCCAGATGGTTTGAGGATGAACCTCGTATCTATGTACATACATACACGCACACACACAAATATATATAAGTGTCTTAAAACTGAAGCTAATTTACACCACACTAGAACTCAAACTATATATATATATATATATATATATATATATATATATATATATATATTATACTGTATTTCACTAAATTCTGACAAAATGTTTCATTGTTCATCTAACTCAACGAAACATTGTGCCAGAATTCAGCAAAATACAGTATAAAACTTTTATAAAAGCTCTATTTCAAGAATTTTGATATGCATATATTGTATAAGTTTTAGGTGCATGTGAAATTAACTCCGGTTATAACGCACTTTTCTGTTGATTCCCTCCTTAAAAACCGAATTATCTTTTGCTTTCTCAACGAATGATGTTTCTCTTAAAATAAAAAAGAAGTTTCCAAATTACCGTTTAGAATATTTGCTATGCGCCTTTCACACAACACCCATTACACATGCAAATTTTCATTATATGCCCATCACACATGCAAATTTTCATTTGACCGCCATTACATATGCAAATTTTCATTATATGCCCATCACATATGCAATTTCACATTTGATGCCCATTACAAACACAAATTTTCATTTGAAGCCAATTACATATGCAAATTTCCATCGGACGCTCATTGCATATGCAAAATTTCGCTGACAAAATCTTGGCATTTTTATTTCTATGTTTTTTTCAACGAAAAACATTCTTTTCACTGGAACAGCTCTTTTTTGACACCAAACTTCTTCCTCAAAAACTCAAACTGGGCATTATAAAAAAAATGAAACCTTTTACAGCAACACATTCTTAAAATTTATTTTCACAATTCGACTAGATTCTACAGCCTTACCACAAAACATTCAAATATTTTTACGCTGGAGTTATTTCCCTTCCTTTTGCAAATCAGTAAAAATTTACTGACCTTATTAACCCTTGCTCCAATTACTAGTTCAATGGTTCTTGAACTTTCTAGAACCTCTGAACTACTCCGTTAAAACCAAGAAGTCAAGCCATGCTTATCGAGAAGCCTTACTGATTATTGCTGTACATTTTAGAACGGTTCTTTTTCGAAATTTCGTATGTAGCCTATGGCTATCTCTAATTACTATCACCTCTCGACTGATAAGACACACCCTATAATTAGCTTGATATTTTACAGAAGATATTTGAAGATTAAATGGCTTACTGTACAATAGGTGAATTGAACTTTCTTGTCCAAGTCAACTATTCTAAGGTATCATCTTTCTCTCGAAGCAACAAATAATTACATTTTGGACCAATTATCAATTTTCTTTCGAGAAAAAATGCGTCTTATCAGTCGGGAAATACGATAATTCTGTGATCCTTACAGATCCTTAAATCTTATTTCAGCTTTACTGTTCTCTTGAAATGTTTCTAAAACACTAAACGTTTGTGAATCGTAAACAAACCAAGGAAAAAAAAGAAGAAAATCTTGTTTCAGAGAAAATAAAACCATTCTTATACCTTTGCAGACTTTGGGGATAATTTATTTCGGTAACTTCTGTTCGACAGAAGAGACAAAATCCAGAATTTCTGGGCAAAAATGTGGCTGATAAAAAAAAATAAAATGTCTGTTCAAATGGTTGTTCGTCTTTGTTTTCACTCTTTTATATTTCTCACCTGTCGGGGAATTCTTGGTCCTACGTACGTAAATATACGAAGGCAGTTAAGCAGCATAAAAAAAGGTACAGGAACTATAATATCTGTGTCGAAAAGTATGATTAAAGAACGTATTCATCAGAAATTAACGCAGAAATAAAATTAAGACAACACTGAAAGTCAGACTATATATGCGCTAGTTTGATCTTTATTGTATTCAAGAGCTCCACCCTATAAAAACCCATTCCTTTCAGGGGGGGAGACTCACACCTATTACATCTGTTGTTCTCAGATAACTGTAATTTTCACAGATGTTTTTATCAGGTTGGATTACTTTGAAAATATTATCAATTTTGGTCCACAATTTTAGGAGTATTTTTGAATATAATGATACCCCTGAAAAATATCTATTCAGGTTTGTTATTAATCTTCAATTCAGTACAGAAAAGTTAGTAACACAATTTGCAATTTGGGTTTCTTGTATTTAAAACAGGGTTAGTTTAAGGATAAATTAGTCCTGCTTACAACGAAATAGTAATAGGCTTTTTGTTTCAATGAAGTTTCAGCAGAAATATTCTTTAACTAAATATCTCCGTTTTTGATAAATCAACAATGCAGAATGAAATATGAAATATCTCTTTGCTTCGATGTTCATTTTGTTTATTTACATTTGTACACTAACATGAAATAACTATTCCCAAAGAAACAATCATGATTATTTACTTTCTTCTTAATTGTTTAGTCGCGATAAAAAGCAACAACGATTAAGAAGAAGATAAACAGTATTAATAATAGAGTGTTTATATACTCCATAATTTTTTTTTTCAAAATATATCATTAACAGTTCATAACCGAACCGTAATATCATTGTAAGCACAAATAAGCTACTACTTTCATCAACACTTCCATAGGTCAGTGGTTATATCAGCTTGTAACCAGTAAATTTCGGGAGCGACACCATTTTTTTAAAATTTACATTCGAAGTAGAGTAGATATTTTCTTTCTCTTATCAAACTCCTACCAAAAACTTTTCACTTTATTTTCGTATATACCAACGGTTATGGATAACCAAAACTAAAAACCACTGACGTCATGCACGATGAACAATTACATTGTGATGTACGCAAAAACTGATAACAAATTCATTTCCAATTCTGAAGCCGAACTCAGGTCGATTTGTTTTATTTAGTTGAAATGGGATATGTAGATTGGAATAATATTGTATGGGGAAATTAATTCTGTTCAATTTAAGTTTTAGATTTTAATGACGAAAGGGACTTTGACCCAAGCACGGCCAATTAAAAAAAAAATTATCTGCTTGAGTTGATGTTTACTCGAATGAACTTATCATATTATATTATTATCGACTTACCAGTTGGACGGCTTCAGGAAAATTACAACGAAAAGAAAACTAAGGGGAAATAACTCTGTGAGACATTAACCAAGAGTTATTCCCCTTCCACACTCCCGGTTATATTCCAGTTTTGTCATGACACACAATACCTCATTGCAGATGAACAAGATGATTTATAGGGAACAACAATATTTTCTTCGGAATTCTTGAAGATTCGATGATGTTTATCTTTGGAATTTCTTTATCCTACTTGAATCAAATAATTTTAATCAATTACAGAAGAGCGTAAAAAACATTTCTGTGAAATATTCAGGTGAACATTTTGACGGTTTTCCATCGCACCATAGAGATACACAGTTTATTCATATCCTAAAGATTCTACAGACCTTAACTGTTAGCCAGGGGCCTAGAAAAAACTGTTTCTAATTGGGCCCCGTAGATCCTAGGGCTAGCCCGGAATAGCAGGCGAATATTATCGTCTCTAAACTTAAATTTGATACTTAGCGAAACTAGACAGCGAGCATTAGCGGGAGGTAACTCAGTTTGATATTGTCCAAGAGTTACTCCCCTTGATTTTCCGAAAAAAAATTCTATTATGAAGCCATTACATACATGTTGGTTTGATCAATCTATCAATAAGTTTTCTGTCCTTTCCTTTTTATATTTCTAAAAAAAACAATAAAACAAAGATAGAAAAATGCCCTTTCTTTGGCTCAGCCTTGTATAAGGATATAAAATACAGCATAAAGCAAAAGGACAAAAAACAGACACTAATTAAAACACCATGAAGCAATAACACATACGACGACTAGACTAATAAATACCAAAACCAATTGTCGCCAATATTTTCAACAATTCAGTGGGAAACCTACAGACAAGAATTATTTTGAATAAACTAAATCATCCAAATTAAAATCATTCCATCTAGAAACACAGGAAACATAACAAGATGAACACAATAATATTAAATCGAACTATGACCTCTCCATGGTAAGATATCTTTGGAGAACAAAGGGAATGTAACAACCTTACCGATAAACATAACTTGAAATTTCAAAATATCATCAATACTAGGATAACAAAAAGAAAGTCCATCGCTTGTAATCTAAAAAGAAACTGTGGTGTGTCATTGCTGACACTCGTGTCATAGATTAGCCACCACTTCCCTATAAATACCCATATACCATATAAATTTACAAGTTTAGACGCTAGAAAAGCGTGAGTATTAAAACAGAGAAACAAATGGGAAAAACATAATCAACAGGCAAAAAGAAAACAACGTCTTACTATATCTATTCAGGATTCAGGCCAGATAATAACCTTTTGTCGGTTAGATTTTCAAAAAATATGCTTTCCATTCTGGTGTACACACGTAAAAGCAGATGCCAAATGATTATTCTAATAAGTAAAGCGGATATCAACAATGATTGTATACATTTTGAAAAAAAAGCCGGCAATTTTCCCACATCGTTATCCTGAGCTAAGAATCAAGTGAAATAACAATTGAACAAAATCTATTTTAAATAAGACAAAGATAAACCTAATATATTCGATATTTATTATAAAATCGATTTTCATACGTGGATGGAAGTCAGATTTGACCTCTTAGGGACGTGAGATGTCAAATTCAAGATGGCTGTGAGTCGACCGGGTCCAATGTTTAATTTAGGAATCAATCAGAGTAAAAAGGTTTTTAAGGAAATGTTCCAATTTAGTTGGAAATCCCCATGCTGTAGGGTCAAATTTCAATTCTACTTCCATCCGGACTAAAGATGATTACCGAAACTTCTGTATTTTGTTTACATGATTAAAAAATATGAAAGTATAAAAATGTATTTTATAAAAATGAATATATTTAATTATAAGTTTTTTGGAGGATTGCTCCTTTTAGAACTTACTTGTCTAACTCAATTTTTTTTTTTACCAGAACTTCCTCTGATAGGGAAAAGGGACGAAATGAATGAGGGAGATTGATTAAATAAGGTGGTTTTCAGAGCAGACAAATCCACACGAAAAAGCAGATGTGGACAGGAATAAGATGGGGATGGGTACCTTCGGAAACCTTTAAAAACTGGATACTGCATTCGTTCTACAAAGAGTAATTTCTTATTAAGATGAAGATCATTCTCAGTCAGGCTCCCGATGGACTTTCTCTACTGGACTTCAAGATTTCAAACTCCTTCCTGTGTTAATGACTACCAGTGGTCATTTTTAAAAGCCTACTCTACAATTGTCAGACAAAAACCTCCTGATTCTTACAAAGTTTATCGAGACAGATGATTATTTTTGTTGTTACAACATGAACCGGCAGAGAGTTCCGTATGCTTGCCGATCAGATAGAAGAAGATTTTCATCTTGTTTCATTGCAGTCTGCATAAATATTTGGAAGATTTTCATATTTGGTGATCAGGAACTTGAGGGGTCTGTCGGTTTCTGTCACATACAAATCCATGTGTTATAAAATCCTGGTACGTAAACATCTCTATCATGTCACTTCTGTTTCGATGATAGTTTAGTGTTGGTCGCTTCAATGTCCGTAGCCTTTTTCGGGTACGCTAAATTTTTCATATTTAGTGGTTGCTCAGTAGTCCTTCTTTGAACAGACTACGATTAAACTGCATATTTCATCTTATAAGAAAAATACACTGAACTTGCATTCTGACTAGAGACTTGCACAGAGTTATTTTTGTGAGGTGTGTGGATCAGCATTTTCAAAGCATTCGAATTTTTAAAAAAACGCTTGCGAGCATACACATGAGAGAAACCATATCCATGTGTGTACATCAGCATTTTTCAGATATCATATCTTCTCAGATCCACATGCGAACTTGTTGCATCCATGAATTGGAATGAACAACGAGGGGAAAAGAGAAGTCGTAAAACTTACCTTCCTTGGCTACGAACTTAATTACGTTGAATTTTTGTCAACAAGAAAATAGAAGTGGTAGAGGGAGAAACAAAAATATCGATCAGCAGTAAAACTAACATGCTTTATCACTTTCTCATTGCCTTAAAAGCAATATCTGACCCGAAACATCCAAACTTGTTTAAAAAATTGATTATGCTTTAAGAAATATGAGTGCTATTTGTAAGAACAATGAATGACGAAAATCGTGGTATAAAAATTATTTTTCTGATGTTTTTGAACCGAACATTGGTTAGAGAATAACCTCTGTTGACCTTGAATGATCTAGAACGTTAGCCTATGTGGTATTATTTATTATTTGATTCTACATGCCAAATATCAGGTCAATTGGCCCTGTAGCTTTAGCGGAGAAGAGACACGAACAAACAGAAAACTCAAACAATATCACTTCATGAGAATCATCGAAAAATATTTTAATTTCGTATAGTATAAAAAAAATTAGGTAAAAGATTTGAACATTATATCTTTTTTTCCGAATCAAAAGACAACTCGAAATTTTCTTTAAATCTTCTATTGGATATAAACTATGGAGATTGAAGGTTTAAAATGTACATAGGTATCTCATTCTTCAAAAACTTTTTTTGAAAAAAAATCATCAATATACCCTTTTCCTTGCAGAGACGTACAGAATTTTAGTGTGACACAAGCAGGTGAATGGGTGCTTAATTTTGAGAATAAACTGATTTTATTCATCAGAATGGAATTTTAAATGACCCAAAGATAAACCTAAAATATAAAACATCCAAAATGCATTTCATTAACTTGAGATCAAGAAAGTACTTCTGAATGATAATTTTGAGAGAAAAAAGTATAAAAGAAGAGATGTATAACACTAAAAAAAAATTTTAAGTATTGGATTACATTTATAGCAGTTGAAAAAAATAGAAGGATTTTTAAAAATCCAGTTTTCTTGAAATTACTTCATTGAATATTTTCAAAATTTTGTAACTTTAAGAATTCCATATTTTTCTCGGATGGTATCAAGATGAATCTTGAGAAAAAGCTGCTTAATAGATTGAATCTTTTAAAGTCACAATTTAGTCACAGGATTTCAGAGAGAAGGGTGCACGCATTGCATTGCACTGAGGTCTGGGGGACCAAAACTTTCTTATTCAGAGCTGAGTATCAAAACTCCAAGTCAATACAACAATAACAACTTAATTTTGAAGGGAAAACTTTTGTTAAAAAGAGCGGTTAGGACTGGAAAAAGTCTGGATACTTGGATACATCTAAATGTCAAATCATATGAATAGTCTAAACCCAATGTTTAAAGCAGTGTAGTGAGTAGCAGTGATTAATACGAATCAAAACTATAGTAAATAGCGTGGGAAGATAAACTATAATTCCCATTCTAAGTATGAAATATTTTCATTTCGTTCACTATGAATACTTATTTTTAAGCCCCATAAAATACAAATGTTTCGGAAGAATAAGCAATCATAGCTAATACATTGCAAATGAAAATAGAAAATAATACATTTCAAAAGAAAATCCTTTTTCTTGTCGTTAAATGAGTATTCTAACACATTATAGGAACTTTACACCTCAACATTGTATCTTTCTACAAGTATATTCTCGCACTTGATAAAGAATTGTTTCTTTCTATTTTTGAAATGCTGGTCAAGACATTTCAAAACTGTATGTTGATTTTCTGTGTTCCAACATGTTTTTTCAAACTTTGGACTGGGTGAAATATCAGATCAACACACGTGGTAAAAAAATAGTTTTTGAAAAAGCTGATCAACAATCATCACGTGATTATAGTGTCTCTACAGTGTGTTCGCATGTGTTTTCCAAGCTGGAATTCTCTAAAAATGCTGATATACACAGCTCACGAGAACAGAGTTTCTCTCCAGTGTATGTTCGCATACGTCTCTTTAAAACTGGAATCTGAGAAAATGCTGATCCACACACCTCAGAAGAATATGGTTTTTCTCCGGTGTTTGCTCGCATATGCCCCTTCAAGCAAGAATTATTGGAATATGATGCTCCACACACCTCACAAAAATGAGGTTCCACTCCTGTATGTGTTCGCATATGGATCTGAGAAGATAAGATATCTGAAAATGCTAATGTACATACATGGAGATTTCTCTCATGTTTGTACTCGCAAGTGTTTTCTAAGAATTCGAATGTTTTGAAAATGCTGATCCACACACCTGACAAAAATATGGTCTCTCTTTTGTAAGTGTTCGTATATGAATCTTTAAAGAATAATTCTCTGAAAATGCAGAACCATACACTTTGCGTGTATATGGTTTCTCTCCAGCGGTGTGTTTTTATCTCTTTAAATCTGAATTCTGTGAAAATGCTAATTCATGCACCTAACAAGAACATGGCTTCTTGCCAGTATGTGTTCGCATGTGCATCTTTGAAGATTTATTCTCTGAAAATGTTGAACCACACACTTTGTATGTAAGTTGTTTATCTCCGGTGTGTGTTAGCAGTTGTCTCTTTAAACCTGAAATCTGTAGATATGCAGATCCATGCATATGGTTTCTCTCCAGTGTGTGCATGCATATGTGCTTTCAAATGCAAGGGATGTGAAAATGTTGATCTACATAACTCACAAGAATATGTTTTCTCTCCTGTGTTTGCATGTGAGTTTTTAAATTCCCAAGCCACACATCATATAAGAATATGGTTTTTCTCCTCTGTGTGTTCGCACGTGTCTTTTTAAAGATGAATTCAATGGAAATGCTGATCCACACACCTCCCTAAAATGTGTGTGTGTGTGTGTGTGTGTGTGTGTGTGTGTGTGTGTGTTCACTTGCGTGCTTTTATCTTGGACTAGTGTAAAAATGCTTGGCCACATACCTCTCATGAGTAAGATTTCTCTCCAGTGTGTTCCTGCACGTGCATTTTTTTTTTATTTCTCAAAATAGCAGCCCATATACTTTGCAATAATAAAGTTTCTCCCCAGTGTGAGATTGCATAAGAGTTTTTGTAAAGCTAAATTCTGTAAAAATGACATTCTATGCATTTCACAAGAATATGGCTTCTATCCAGCGTTTATTTGCGTATATGTCTCAAGAAAGAAATCCATAGATTCAAAAGTGCATACATTATTTATGAATGGCCAAGAGAGATGTTCTTTTGTTCTTCACTGCAATTGATACCAGTTCAAGGAAAAGAGGTATCATAAATATGAATATCGAATATGTGACTTGCAATTATAACTCAATTTGTACGTCAATAAACTGTAACATATCACATACATCTTGTTTAGAAAGTACAGTTTATATACTACTGTTCTTAAAACAAGTATAATATTGTAATTTTCACTTTTCCGTAAGTTATTTCTATTAGAAACAGAAGATATTGCATAATTGATTAAAAATAAAACATAAAAATAAAATTCTTTCCCACTTTCAAAACTGAAAAAAAGGACATGAATTCATGGATAAATTCATAAATAAATAAGATCTTATTTCATAAAGTGATTATTTGATCGATGCCTTTGGACTCATTAGCTTTAAACATGTATATAAATGAATATCTATACACATAAAAACCATGTCATCAAATTTTTGGTTTATTTGTCTGTTCAGCTCAAGGCGTCACAGTTGGAACTAGCTCCATACTCTCTTTCTCTCTTCAAACCTGATAAAAATGAGACTAATGTGACTGAATAATGGGTGACTGCTTTAGTTTTGCGTAAGTTTATAAGCTTTATGTCTTTATAAACTTTGTGTCAGAATGTAAGTTTATAATCTAGGAAAGCAGTAAGACTGAATTTGGCCAGCAGTGGTAATTGTTTCATCAAATCAAAAAAATTATAGTTCTATTGGCTTTCGTTTGAACTTTATTTTAATTTTTTCTCTCTTTTAGGCCCTCACTGGGTTAAAATACAGTTTGAAAAATTTTATACTTCATTTCTGGAAACGATACTTTAAAAACTAAGCCCCACAAAAGAATACACATTTCCGGAGGATGTTTAAAAAGAGGAATATTCTAAAATAATAATCAACCGTAGACAACATACAAAATATCGTCATTTTTGACGGGTACTATGCTAGTTTATAAATAATTTTCTATGCCCCCAAAATGACCATTCCCATTTCTAATGATAAATTTATATGTATCTCTCTTTCTGTAGAGGATATTACCAATGGTTTTGACAGCTTGAAACAACTCGGCGGTTTACCTCGAACAAATGTCGTTACTTTTCATCATTTTTTGAACAAAACAACGAACTTTTAATGTCAAGATTCCAAAGTCAGAATTTTCGTGTTAGGAACTATCATTGGGGTTATTTGCCACATTGAATAATTCCCTTGCAGCATCTATATAAACGAGCCTTTCAAAATTTTATGGAGAGAGAGAAAAATACGGGCGACTGTGATGCAGCAAACTGCTAATATTTTTGTACGACATTGTATTTTTTCTAAATAGTTGAATCTATTTTGATTGAATCCGACTTATATTTCTTCCGATAATTTTTCATTCTTGCAAAAAGTGACTTTTAAAGCCAATTTCCATTATGAAAGTTACTCTTTCTCATTTTTATTTGAACAAAATTACTAACTTTCAAGGTACTATAATTGTGCTACAAAGAATAATCTCCAAACAATAATTATATAAAAGAGACTCAAAAAATCTATAAAAAGACAGAGAGAATTCAGACGGATGTTAAGATTCATTTTAGTTAACTAAATCTCAATATATTGCCGCTTTGTACCAGTAATGGACCCAAATTTGATTCATTCCAAGAAAGTCACTTTTTCTACTACACCGGGTAGTGTCCATTGTTTAATCGAATCAAAACTACACACTTATTTTGTCGATAAGAGGGTTAATGTAAGGGAGGGGGCATTGATTATAAATTGTGGAGTTCTGCATATACGCTCATTCGATGGTGAAAGCGGCACGCACACTTTTGTACACCGTTTTTAACATCAAAGGAACAAGCGTATGGAAGATTTGAGCAGGACAAACGGAAAATAGCCAATGAATTTCATTATATTGCCTTGAATAAATCAAATTGTTCATATCAGTTAACTTTGCAAAGGCACATTGACTAGCCATTTTCATGGACCATCTTCATATTGGAAATCTTAAATGGCTAAATGTGTTCGAAATTCTAATTCATCACCTCAGTCCAAAAATAGATATTGTCAGAATGAATTCTGTTCATGATATTACAGGCTTCTCCACTGTAAAACATCTTAAATAGACTAAATAAACATCTATAAACATCTAGATTCTGAAGAATCTAGATCTTAATAATGAATATGTCGGCATGAACATGTTTGTAAAGGGACCAGTGGAGTACTGATGCCAAGTTTGTAGACAGAAAGGTTTTGCCAGTAGCGCATGAACACACAAACACGCAATGCAAATATGAAAAAGCTAGAACCGTTTCCATCTTTTATGGCTAAAATTATTGCTCAATACAGAAGAAATTAAATGACATCTTTCCAATGGCTACTTTTTATATGTATTTAGTCAATTTCTGCTATCAAAATGGCTACATGATGTGACATTGCAAAGACAGTCGTAGGAAGAAGTGATGATGAAAAAGATATTTCTCGTTATTATCATCATTATTATCATCATTATTAATGTTGTTGCTGTTGTTTCTGTTTATTTAAAACAATCAAGCAATAAGAAATGTAATAAAGAGCGATTCGTGATTGAATAGGATGTCTAGAATATTCTTGTTTGGGACAATTTTTGTCTGTTCGTCTAAACAGAAAAAGATTACGAAAAATCAATATATATGACGATTACAAGGAATAACAACATCGAGAAACATTTTGGGACGGATAAAATGATGGTACAATAAAAGTAAGGATCGTCAATGGTTGCAAGAAAAAATGTATTTTTCCTGTGTTCTTTAACTGACAGCAAATTTAATATCTTCCAGGGGGTAGTGATGGTAATTTGATTTTCACAACACAAAAAAAGGAGGAAAGTTCGAGTGTGAAAAACAAAAACAATACTCATCCCTATATCTAGTTTAGATGTTTAGAAAATTTTCAAACAAAATATGAATGATTATTTATAATACAGAGTAAAAACATAGCATTATCGTTCAAAGAAGAATTTCAGTTTGAGAGGACAAAATAATTTTTCTTTAAAAGTTGAAAATGATTTCGTTCCTTCCATAGTGAAAAAATTGGTTCATTTAGAAATCAACTTGATTTAGAAGACGGGGTGTGAAATATTCGAAAGAGAAATTGTTCGTATGATATTATTATGAATAAATTATTGTGAACAAAGAAAAAATTTGATCAGGCACTGAGTGGTGTTCAGCATGATATGAAAATAATTGATATAAACTAACAATAGTGAATTTCAGATTATAACATCATACTATAAATAATGCAGATTGAATTTCTCACAAATTATTAAGGTCATTCGAACAGATATAACACTTCACGCTTAAATCGATGGGTAATATGAAACTGTCAACTATCTAAGTACTGAGAAGGCTCGACACTGCTTAACTTCGGTGATCAGCGTGAAATGGCCGTAAGCCATAATACCGCTCTCAGAATCGACCTTTATTTAAAAAACACATTTCTCAAATCAAAACGTTCTCATTTGTTTGGCAAGAGTGAATTTCGACTAGAATCATCACACTACCAATAATATTTCGGCTTGGAAACACTCACCTAGAGTATTAAAGTAATTGCAAGGAAACAAGCAATTCATGCTTACAGCACCTGGTATTCCCAAGCGGTCACCCATTCAAGTACTGACCAGACTTGACGCTGCTTAACTTCAGTGATCGGACGAGAACCGGTGTGTTCAGAGTGATATGGCCGTAAGCGATAATACCAAACTCAAAATCAACCTTTATTTAAAAACAAACATTTTCTCAAATGACAAAAATTCTCATTTGTTTGGCAACAGTGAATTTCGACCAGAATCATCACACTACCAATAATATATCGGTTTGGAAACACTCACCGAAAGTATTAAGATAATAGCAAGCAAATTAGCAATACATGCTTACAGCACCTGGTATTCCTAAGCAGTCACCCATCTAAGTACTGACCAGGCTCGACGCTGCTTAACTTCGGTGATCGGACGAGAACCGGTGTGTTCAGCGTGATATGGCCGTAAGCGATAACACGCATCTCAAAATCAAAATTTATTTGAAAACACACATTTTCTTAAAATGAAGACCTTCTCATTTGTTTGGCAAGAGTGAATTTCGACCAGAATCATCACACTACCAATGATATATCGGCTTGGAAACACTCACCGAGAGTATTAAGGTAATTGCAAGCAAAATAGCAATTCATGCTTACAGCACCTGGTATTCCCAAGCGGTCACCCATCTAAGTACTGACCAGGCTCGACGCTGCTTAACTTCGGTGATCGGACGAGAACCGGTGTGTTCAGCGTGATATGGCCGTAAGCGATGGCACTGATCTCAAAATCGACCTATATTTAAATACACACATTTTCTCAAATCAAAACGTTCTCATTTCTTTGGCAACAGTGAATTTCGGCCAGAATCATCACACTACCAATAATATTTCGGCTTGGAAACACTCACCGAGAGTATTAAGGTAATTGCAAGCAAAATAGCAATTCATGCTTACAGCGCCTGGTATTCCAAAGCAGTCACCCATCAAAGTACTGACTAAGCTCGACGCTGCTTAACTTCGGTGATCGGATGATAACCGGTGTGTTCAGCGTGATATGGCCGTAAGCGATGACACCGATCTCAAAATCAACATTGATTTGAAAAAACACATTTTCTCAAATCAAAACGTTCTCATTTCTTTGGCAACAGTGAATTTCGACTAGAATCATCACACTACCAATAATATTTCGGCTCGGAAACACTCACCGAAAGTATTAAGGTAATTGCAAGCAAAATAGCAATTCATGCTTACAGCACCTGGTATTCCCAAGCGGTCACCCATCTAAGTACTGACCAGGCTCGACGCTACTTAACTTCGGTGATCGGACGAAAACCGGTGTGTTCAACGTGATATGGCCGTAAGCGATGACACTGATCTCAAAATCAACTTATATTTAAATACACACATTTTCTCAAATCAAAACGTTCTCATTTCTTTGGCAACAGTGAATTTCGACTAGAATCATCACACTACCAATAATATTTCGGCTTGGAAACACTCACCGAGAGTATTAAGGTAATTGCAAGCAAAATAGCAATTCATGCTTACAGCACCTAGTATTCCCAAGCGGTCACCCATCTAAGTACTGACCAGGCTCGACGCTGCTTAACTTCGGTGATCGGACGAGAACCGGTGTGTTCAGCGTGATATGGCCGTAAGCGATAACACTGATCTCAAAATCAACCTATATTTAAATACACACATTTTCTCAAATCAAAACGTTCTCATTTCTTTGGCAACAGTGAATTTCGACCAGAATCATCACACTACCAATAATATTTCGGCTTGGAAACACTCACCGAGAGTATTAAGGTAATTGCAAGCAAAATAGCAATTCATGCTTACAGCACCTGGTATTCCCAAGCGGTCACCCATCTAAGTACTGACGAGGCTCGACGCTGCTTAACTTCGGTGATCGGACGAGAACCGGTGTGTTCAGCGTGATATGGCCGTAAGCGATAACACTGATCTCAAAATCAACATTTATTTCGAAGAACATATTTTCTCAAATCAAAACGTTCTCATTTCTTTGGCAACAGTGAATTTCGACCAGAATCATCACACTACCAATAATATTTCGGCTTGGAAACACTCACCGAGAGTATTAAGGTAATTGCAAGCAAAATAGCAATTCATGCTTACAGCACCTGGTATTCCCAAGTGGTCACCCATCTAAGTACTGACCAGGCTCGACGCTGCTTAACTTCGGTGATCGGACGAGAACCGGTGTGTTCAGCGTGATATGGCCGTAAGCGATGACACTGATCTCAAAATCAACCTATATTTAAATACACACATTTTCTCAAATCAAAACGTTCTCATTTCTTTGGCAACAGTGAATTTCGACCAGAATCATCACACTACCAATAATATTTTGTGCTTGGAAACACTCACCGAGAGTATTAAGGTAATTGCAAGCAAAATAGCAATTCATGCTTACAGCACCTGGTATTCCCAAGCGGTCACCCATCTAATACTGACCAGGCTCGACGCTGCTTAACTTCGGTGATCGGACGAGAACCGGTGTGTTCAGCGTGTGAGGCCGTAAGCGATGACACTGATCTCAAAATCAACATTTATTTCAAAGACCACATTTTCTCAAATCAAAACGTTCTCATTTCTTTGGCAACAGTGAATTTCGACCAGAATCATCACACTACCAATAATATTTTGTGCTTGGAAACACTCACCGAGAGTATTAAGGTAATTGCAAGCAAAATAGCAATTCATGCTTACAGCACCTGGTATTCCCAAGCGGTCACCCATCTAAGTACTGACCAGGCTCGACGCTGCTTAACTTCGGTGATCGGACGAGAACCGGTGTGTTCAGCATGATATGGCCGTAAGCGATAACACTGATCTCAAAATCAACCTATATTTAAATACACACATTTTCTCAAATCAAAACGTTCTCATTTCTTTGGCAACAGTGAATTTCGACCAGAATCATCACACTACCAATAATATTTCGGCTTGGAAACACTCACCGAGAGTATTGAGTTAATTGCAAGCAAAATAGCAATTCATGCTTACAGCACCTGGTATTCCCAAGCGGTCACCCATCTAAGTACTGACCAGGCTCGACGCTGCTTAACTTCGGTGATCGGACGAGAACCGGTGTGTTCAGCGTGATATGGCCGTAAGCGATAACACCGATCACAAAATCAACATTTATTTCAAAGAACACATTTTCTCAAATCAAAACGTTCTCATTTCTTTGGCAACAGTGAATTTTGACCCGAATCATCACACTACCAATAATATTTCGGCTTGGAAACACTCACCGAGAGTATTAAGGTAATTGCAAGCAAAATAGCAATTCATGCTTACAGCACCTGGTATTCCCAAGCGGTCACCCATCTAAGTACTGACCAGGCTCGACGCTGCTTAACTTCGGTGATCGGATGATAACCGGTGTGTTCAGCGTGATATGGCCGTAAGCGATAACACCGATCACAAAATCAACATTTATTTCAAAGAACACATTTTCTCAAATCAAAACGTTCTCATTTCTTTGGCAACAGTGAATTTTGACCCGAATCATCACACTACCAATAATATTTCGGCTTGGAAACACTCACCGAGAGTATTAAGGTAATTGCAAGCAAAATAGCAATTCATGCTTACAGCACCTGGTATTCCCAAGCGGTCACCCATCTAAGTACTGACCAGGCTCGACGCTGCTTAACTTCGGTGATCGGACGAGAACCGGTGTGTTCAGCGTGATATGGCCGTAAGCGATGACACTGATCTCAAAATCAACCTATATTTAAATACACACATTTTCTCAAATCAAAACGTTCTCATTACTTTGGCAACAGTGAATTTCGACCAGAATCATCACACTACCAATAATATTTCGGCTTGGAAACACTCACCGAGAGTATCAAGGTAATTGCAAGCAAAATAGCAATTCATGCTTACAGCACCTGGTATTCCCAAGCGGTCACCCATCTAAGTACTGACCAGGCTCGACGCTGCTTAACTTCGGTGATCGGACGAGAACCGTTGTGTTCAGCGTGATATGGCCGTAAGCGATGACACTGATCTCAAAATCAACCTATATTTAAATACACACATTTTCTCAAATCAAAACGTTCTCATTTCTTTGGCAACAGTGAATTTCGGCCAGAATCATTACACTACCAATAATATTTCGGCTTGGAAACACTCACCGAGAGTATTAAGGTAATTGCAAGCAAAATAGCAATTCATGCTTACAGCACCTGGTATTCCCAAGCGGTCACCCATCTACGTACAGACCAGGCTCGACGCTGCTTAACTTCGGTGATCGGACGAGAACCGATGTGTTCAGCGTGATATGGCCGTAAGCGATAACACTGATCTCAAAATCAACCTATATTTAAATACACACATTTTCTCAAATCAAAACGTTCTCATTTCTTTGGCAACAGTGAATTTCGACCAGAATCATCACACTACCAATAATATTTCGGCTTGGAAACACTCACCGAGAGTATTAAGGTAATTGCAAGCAAAATAGCAATTCATGCTTACAGCACCTGGTATTCCCAAGCGGTCACCCATCTAAGTACTGACCAGGCTCGACGCTGCTTAACTTCGGTGATCGGACGAGAACCGGTGTGTTCAGCGTGATATGGCCGTAAGCGATGACACTGATCTCAAAATCAACCTATATTTAAATACACACATTTTCTCAAATCAAAACGTTCTCATTTCTTTGGCAACAGTGAATTTCGACCAGAATCATCACACTACCAATAATATTTCGGCTTGGAAACACTCACCGAGACTATTAAGGTAATTGCAAGCAAAATAGCAATTCATGCTTACAGCACCTGGTATTCCCAAGCGGTCACCCATCTAAGTACTGACGAGGCTCGACGCTGCTTAACTTCGGTGATCGGACGAGAACCGGTGTGTTCAGCGTGATATGGCCGTAAGCGATAACACCGATCACAAAATCAACATTTATTTCAAAGAACACATTTTCTCAAATCAAAACGTTCTCATTTCTTTGGCAACAGTGAATTTCGACCCGAATCATCACACTACCAATAATATTTCGGCTTGGAAACACTCACCGAGAGTATTAAGTTAATTGCAAGCAAAATAGCAATTCATGCTTACAGCACCTGGTATTCCCAAGCGGTCACCCATCTAAGTACTGACCAGGCTCGACGCTGCTTAACTTCGGTGATCGGACGAGAACCGGTGTGTTCAGCGTGATATGGCCGTAAGCGATAACACTGATCTCAAAATCAACCTATATTTAAATACACACATTTTCTCAAATCAAAACGTTCTCATTTCTTAGGCAACAGTGAATTTCGACTAGAATCATCACACTACCAATAATATTTCGGCTTGGAAACACTCACCGAGAGTATTAAGGTAATTGCAAGCAAAATAGCAATTCATGCTTACAGCACCAGGTATTCCCAAGCGGTCACCCATCTAAGTACTGACCAGGCTCGACGCTGCTTAACTTCGGTGATCGGACGAGAACCGGTGTGTTCAGCGTGATATGGCCGTAAGCGATAACTCTGTTCTCAAAATCAACATTTATTTCAAAGAACATATTTTCTCAAATCAAAACGTTCTCATTACTTTGGCAACAGTGAATTTCGACCAGAATCATCACACTACCAATAATATTTCGGCTTGGAAACACTCACCGAGAGTATTAAGGTAATTGCAAGCAAAATAGCAATTCATGCTTACAGCACCAGGTATTCCCAAGCGGTCACCCATCTAAGTACTGACCAGGCTCGACGCTGCTTAACTTCGGTGATCGGACGAGAACCGGTGTGTTCAGCGTGATATGGCCGTAAGCGATGACACTGATCTCAAAATCAACCTATATTTAAATACACACATTTTCTCAAATCAAAACGTTCTCATTTCTTTGGCAACAGTGAATTTCGGCCAGAATCATTACACTACCAATAATATTTCGGCTTGGAAACACTCACCGAGAGTATTAAGGTAATTGCAAGCAAAATAGCAATTCATGCTTACAGCACCTGGTATTCCCAAGCGGTCACCCATCTACGTACAGACCAGGCTCGACGCTGCTTAACTTCGGTGATCGGACGAGAACCGGTGTGTTCAGCGTGATATGGCCGTAAGCGATAACACTGATCTCAAAATCATCCTATATTTAAATACACACATTTTCTCAAATCAAAATGTTCTCATTTCTTTGGCAACAGTGAATTTCGACCAGAATCATCACACTACCAATAATATTTCGGCTTGGAAACACTCACCGAGAGTATTAAGGTAATTGCAAGCAAAATAGCAATTCATGCTTACAGCACCTGGTATTCCCAAGCGGTCACCCATCTAAGTACTGACCAGGCTCGACGCTGCTTAACTTCGGTGATCGGACGAGAACCGGTGTGTTCAGCGTGATATGATCGTAAGCGATAACACTGATCTCAAAATCAACATTTATTTCAAAGAACATATTTTCTCAAATCAAAACGTTCTCATTACTTTGGCAACAGTGAATTTCGACCAGAATCATCACACTACTAATAATATTTCGGCTTGGAAACACTCACCGAGAGTATTAAGGTAATTGCAAGCAAAATAGCAATTCATGCTTACAGCACCTGGTATTCCCAAGCGGTCACCCATCTAAGTACTGACCAGGCTCGACGCTGCTTAACTTCGGTGATCGGACGAGAACCGGTGTGTTCAGCGTGATATGGCCGTAAGCGATAACACTGATCTCAAAATCAACCTATATTTAAATACAAACATTTTCTCAAATCAAAACGTTCTCATTTCTTTGGCAACAGTGAATTTCGACCATAATCATCACACTACCAATAATATTTCGGCTTGGAAACACTCACCGAGAGTATTAAGGTAATTGCAAGCAAAATAGCAATTCATGCTTACAGCACCTGGTATTCCCAAGCGGTCACCCATCTAAGTACTGACCAGGCTCGGCGATGCTTAACTTTGGTGATCGGACGAGAACCGGTGTGTTCAGCGTGATATGGCCGTAAGCGATAACTCTGTTCTCAAAATCAACATTTATTTCAAAGAACATATTTTCTCAAATCAAAACGTTCTCATTACTTTGGCAACAGTGAATTTCGACCAGAATCATCACACTACCAATAATATTTCGGCTTGGAAACACTCACCGAGAGTATTAAGGTAATTGCAAGCAAAATAGCAATTCATGCTTACAGCACCTGGTATTCCCAAGCGGTCACCCATCTAAGTACTGACCAGGCTCGACGCTGCTTAACTTCGGTGATCGGACGAGAACCGGAGTGTTCAGCGTGATATGGCCGTAAGCGATAACACTGATCTCAAAATCGACCTATATTTAAATACACACATTTTCTCCAATCAAAACGTTCTCATTTCTTTGGCAACAGTGAATTTCGACCAGAATCATCACACTACCAATAATATTTCGGCTTGGAAACACTCACCGAGAGTATTAAGGTAATTGCAAGCAAAATAGCAATTCATGCTTACAGCACCTGGTATTCCCAAGCGGTCACCCATCTAAGTACTGACCAGGCTCGACGCTGCTTAACTTCGGTGATCGGACGAGAACCGGTGTGTTCAGCGTGATATGGCCGTAAGCGATGACACTGATCTCAAAATCAACCTATATTTAAATACACACATTTTCTCAAATCAAAACGTTCTCATTTCTTTGGCAACAGTGAATTTCGACCAGAATCATCACACTACCAATAATATTTCGGCTTGGAAACACTCACCGAGAGTATTAAGGTAATTGCAAGCAAAATAGCAATTCATGCTTACAGCACCTGGTATTCCCAAGCGGTCACCCATCTAAGTACTGACCAGGCTCGACGCTGCTTAACTTCGGTGATCGGACGAGAACCGGTGTGTTCAGCGTGATATGGCCGTAAGCGATAACACTGATCTCAAAATCAACCTATATTTAAATACACACATTTTCTCAAATCAAAACGTTCTCATTTCTTAGGCAACAGTGAATTTCGACTAGAATCATCACACTACCAATAATATTTCGGCTTGGAAACACTCACCGAGAGTATTAAGGTAATTGCAAGCAAAATAGCAATTCATGCTTACAGCACCAGGTATTCCCAAGCGGTCACCCATCTAAGTACTGACCAGGCTCGACGCTGCTTAACTTCGGTGATCGGACGAGAACCGATGTGTTCAGCGTGATATGGCCGTAAGCGATAACACCGATCACAAAATCAACATTTATTTCAAAGAACACATTTTCTCAAATCAAAACGTTCTCATTTCTTTGGCAACAGTGAATTTTGACCCGAATCATCACACTACCAATAATATTTCGGCTTGGAAACACTCACCGAGAGTATTAAGGTAATTGCAAGCAAAATAGCAATTCATGCTTACAGCACCTGGTATTCCCAAGCGGTCACCCATCTAAGTACTGACCAGGCTCGACGCTGCTTAACTTCGGTGATCGGACGAGAACCGGTGTGTTCAGCGTGATATGGCCGTAAGCGATAACTCTGTTCTCAAAATCAACATTTATTTCAAAGAACATATTTTCTCAAATCAAAACGTTCTCATTACTTTGGCAACAGTGAATTTCGACCAGAATCATCACACTACCAATAATATTTCGGCTTGGAAACACTCACCGAGAGTATTAAGGTAATTGCAAGCAAAATAGCAATTCATGCTCACAGCACCTGGTATTCCCAAGCGGTCACCCATCTAAGTACTGACCAGGCTCGACGCTGCTTAACTTCGGTGATCGGACGAGAACCGGAGTGTTCAGCGTGATATGGCCGTAAGCGATAACACTGATCTCAAAATCGACCTATATTTAAATACACACATTTTCTCCAATCAAAACGTTCTCATTACTTTGGCAACAGTGAATTTCGACCAGAATCATCACACTACCAATAATATTTCGGCTTGGAAACACTCACCGAGAGTATTAAGGTAATTGCAAGCAAAATAGCAATTCATGCTTACAGCACCTGGTATTCCCAAGCGGTCACCCATCTAAGTACTGACGAGGCTCGACGCTGCTTAACTTCGGTGATCGGACGAGAACCGGTGTGTTCAGCGTGATATGGCCGTAAGCGATAACACCGATCACAAAATCAACATTTATTTCAAAGAACACATTTTCTCCGATCAAAACGTTTCATTTCTTTGGCAACAGTGAATTTCGACCAGAATCATCACACTACTAATAATATTTCGGCTTGGAAACACTCACCGAGAGTATTAAGGTAATTGCAAGCAAAATAGCAATTCATGCTTACAGCACCTGGTATTCCCAAGCGGTCACCCATCTAAGTACTGACGAGGCTCGACGCTGCTTAACTTCGGTGATCGGACGAGAACCGGTGTGTTCAGCGTGATATGGCCGTAAGCGATAACACTGATCTCAAAATCAACCTATATTTAAATACAAACATTTTCTCAAATCAAAACGTTCTCATTTCTTTGGCAACAGTGAATTTCGACCATAATCATCACACTACCAATAATATTTCGGCTTGGAAACACTCACCGAGAGTATTAAGGTAATTGCAAGCAAAATAGCAATTCATGCTTACAGCACCTGGTATTCCCAAGCGGTCACCCATCTAAGTACTGACCAGGCTCGGCGATGCTTAACTTTGGTGATCGGACGAGAACCGGTGTGTTCAGCGTGATATGGCCGTAAGCGATAACTCTGTTCTCAAAATCAACATTTATTTCAAAGAACATATTTTCTCAAATCAAAACGTTCTCATTACTTTGGCAACAGTGAATTTCGACCAGAATCATCACACTACCAATAATATTTCGGCTTGGAAACACTCACCGAGAGTATTAAGGTAATTGCAAGCAAAATAGCAATTCATGCTTACAGCACCTGGTATTCCCAAGCGGTCACCCATCTAAGTACTGACCAGGCTCGACGCTGCTTAACTTCGGTGATCGGACGAGAACCGGAGTGTTCAGCGTGATATGGCCGTAAGCGATAACACTGATCTCAAAATCGACCTATATTTAAATACACACATTTTCTCCAATCAAAACGTTCTCATTTCTTTGGCAACAGTGAATTTCGACCAGAATCATCACACTACCAATAATATTTCGGCTTGGAAACACTCACCGAGAGTATTAAGGTAATTGCAAGCAAAATAGCAATTCATGCTTACAGCACCTGGTATTCACAAGCGGTCACCCATCTAAGTACTGACCAGGCTCGACGCTGCTTAACTTCGGTGATCGGACGAGAACCGGTGTGTTCAGCGTGATATGGCCGTAAGCGATAACACCGATCACAAAATCAACATTTATTTCAAAGAACACATTTTCTCCGATCAAAACGTTTCATTTCTTTGGCAACAGTGAATTTCGACCAGAATCATCACACTACCAATAATATTTCGGCTTGGAAACACTCAGTATTAAGGTAATTGCAAGCAAAATAGCAATTCATGCTTACAGCACCTGGTATTCCCAAGCGGTCACCCATCTAAGTACTGACCAGGCTCGACGCTGCTTAACTTCGGTGATCGGACGAGAACCGGCGTGTTCAGTGTGATATGGCCGTAAGCGATGACACTGATCTCAAAATCAACCTATATTTAAATACACACATTTTCTCAAATCAAAACGTCCTCATTTCTTTGGCAACAGTGAATTTCGACTAGAATCATCACACTACCAATAATATTTCGGCTTGGAAACACTCACAGAGAGTATTAAGGTAATTGCAAGCAAAATAGCAATTCATGCTTACAGCACCTGGTATTCCCAAGCGGTCACCCATCTAAGTACTGACCAGGCTCGACGCTGCTTAACTTCGGTGATCGGACGAGAACCGGTGTGTTCAGCGTGATATGGCCGTAAGCGATGGCACTGATCTCAAAATCGACCTATATTTAAATACACACATTTTCTCAAATCAAAACGTTCTCATTTCTTTGGCAACAGTGAATTTCGGCCAGAATCATCACACTACCAATAATATTTCGGCTTGGAAACACTCACCGAGAGTATTAAGGTAATTGCAAGCAAAATAGCAATTCATGCTTACAGCACCTGGTATTCCCAAGCGGTCACCCATCTAAGTACTGACCAGGCTCGACGCTGCTTAACTTCGGTGATCGGACGAGAACCGGTGTGTTCAGCGTGATATGGCCGTAAGCGATAACACTGATCTCAAAATCAACATTTATTTCAAAGAATATATTTTCTCAAATCAAAACGTTCTCATTTCTTTGGCAACAGTGAATTTCGACCAGAATCATCACACTACCAATAATATTTCGGCTTGGAAACACTCACCGAGAGTATTAAGGTAATTGCAAGCAAAATAGCAATTCATGCTTACAGCACCTGGTATTCCCAAGCGGTCACCCATCTAAGTACTGACCAGGCTCGACGCTGCTTAACTTCGGTGATCGGACGAGAACCGGTGTGTTCAGCGTGATATGGCCGTAAGCGATGGCACTGATCTCAAAATCGACCTATATTTAAATACACACATTTTCTCAAATCAAAACGTTCTCATTTCTTTGGCAACAGTGAATTTCGGCCAGAATCATCACACTACCAATAATATTTCGGCTTGGAAACACTCACCGAGAGTATTAAGGTAATTGCAAGCAAAATAGCAATTCATGCTTACAGCACCTGGTATTCCCAAGCGGTCACCCATCTAAGTACTGACCAGGCTCGACGCTGCTTAACTTCGGTGATCGGACGAGAACCGGTGTGTTCAGCGTGATATGGCCGTAAGCGATAACACTGATCTCAAAATCAACATTTATTTCAAAGAATATATTTTCTCAAATCAAAACGTTCTCATTTCTTTGGCAACAGTGAATTTCGACCAGAATCATCACACTACCAATAATATTTCGGCTTGGAAACACTCACCGAGAGTATTAAGGTAATTGCAAGCAAAATAGCAATTCATGCTTACAGCACCTGGTATTCCCAAGCGGTCACCCATCTAAGTACTGACCAGGCTCGACGCTGCTTAACTTCGGTGATCGGACGAGAACCGGTGTGTTCAGCGTGATATGGCCGTAAGCGATAACACCGATCACAAAATCAACATTTATTTCAAAGAACACATTTTCTCCGATCAAAACGTTTCATTTCTTTGGCAACAGTGAATTTCGACCAGAATCATCACACTACTAATAATATTTCGGCTTGGAAACACTCACCGAGAGTATTAAGGTAATTGCAAGCAAAATAGCAATTCATGCTTACAGCACCTGGTATTCCCAAGCGGTCACCCATCTAAGTACTGACCAGGCTCGACGCTGCTTAACTTCGGTGATCGGACGAGAACCGGTGTGTTCAGCGTGATATGGCCGTAAGCAATAACACTGATCTCAAAATCAACCTATATTTAAATACACACATTTTCTCAAATCAAAACGTTCTCATTTCTTTGGCAACAGTGAATTTCGACCAGAATCATCACACTACTAATAATATTTCGGCTTGGAAACACTCAGCGAGAGTATCAAGGTAATTGCAAGCAAAATAGCAATTCATGCTTACAGCACCTGGTATTCCCAAGCGGTCAACCATCTAAGTACTGACCAGGCTCGACGCTGCTTAACTTCGGTGATCGGACGAGAACCGGTGTGTTCAGCGTGATATGGCCGTAAGCGATAACACTGATCTCAAAATCAACCTATATTTAAATACACATATTTTCTCAAATCAAAACGTTCTCATTTCTTTGGCAACAGTGAATTTCGACTAGAATCATCACACTACCAATAATATTTCGGCTTGGAAACACTCACAGAGAGTATTAAGGTAATTGCAAGCAAAATAGCAATTCATGCTTACAGCACCTGGTATTCCCAAGCGGTCACCCATCTAAGTACTGACCAGGCTCGACGCTGCTTAACTTCGGTGATCGGACGAGAACCGGTGTGTTCAGCGTGATATGGCCGTAAGCGATAACACTGATCTCAAAATCAAACCTATATTTAAATACACACATTTTCTCAAATCAAAACGTTCTCGTTTCTTTGGCAACAGTGAATTTCGGCCAGAATCATTACACTACCAATAATATTTCGGCTTGGAAACACTCACCGAGAGTATTAAGGTAATTGCAAGCAAAATAGCAATTCATGCTTACAGCACCTGGTATTCCCAAGCGGTCACCCATCTAAGTACTGACGAGGCTCGACGCTGCTTAACTTCGGTGATCGGACGAGAACCGGTGTGTTCAGCGTGATATGGCCGTAAGCGATAACACCGATCACAAAATCAACATTTATTTCAAAGAACACATTTTCTCCGATCAAAACGTTTCATTTCTTTGGCAACAGTGAATTTCGACCAGAATCATCACACTACTAATAATATTTCGGCTTGGAAACACTCACCGAGAGTATTAAGGTAATTGCAAGCAAAATAGCAATTCATGCTTACAGCACCTGGTATTCCCAAGCGGTCACCCATCTAAGTACTGACCAGGCTCGACGCTGCTTAACTTCGGTGATCGGACGAGAACCGGTGTGTTCAGCGTGATATGGCCGTAAGCGATAACACTGATCTCAAAATCAAACCTATATTTAAATACACACATTTTCTCAAATCAAAACGTTCTCGTTTCTTTGGCAACAGTGAATTTCGGCCAGAATCATTACACTACCAATAATATTTCGGCTTGGAAACACTCACCGAGAGTATTAAGGTAATTGCAAGCAAAATAGCAATTCATGCTTACAGCACCTGGTATTCCCAAGCGGTCACCCATCTAAGTACTGACGAGGCTCGACGCTGCTTAACTTCGGTGATCGGACGAGAACCGGTGTGTTCAGCGTGATATGGCCGTAAGCGATAACACCGATCACAAAATCAACATTTATTTCAAAGAACACATTTTCTCCGATCAAAACGTTTCATTTCTTTGGCAACAGTGAATTTCGGCCAGAATCATCACACTACTAATAATATTTCGGCTTGGAAACACTCACCGAGAGTATTAAGGTAATTGCAAGCAAAATAGCAATTCATGCTTACAGCACCTGGTATTCCCAAGCGGTCACCCATCTAAGTACTGACCAGGCTCGACGCTGCTTAACTTCGGTGATCGGACGAGAACCGGTGTGTTCAGCGTGATATGGCCGTAAGCGATAACACTGATCTCAAAATCAACCTATATTTAAATACAAACATTTTCTCAAATCAAAACGTTCTCATTTCTTTGGCAACAGTGAATTTCGACCATAATCATCACACTACCAATAATATTTCGGCTTGGAAACACTCACCGAGAGTATTAAGGTAATTGCAAGCAAAATAGCAATTCATGCTTACAGCACCTGGTATTCCCAAGCGGTCACCCATCTAAGTACTGACCAGGCTCGGCGATGCTTAACTTTGGTGATCGGACGAGAACCGGTGTGTTCAGCGTGATATGGCCGTAAGCGATAACTCTGTTCTCAAAATCAACATTTATTTCAAAGAACATATTTTCTCAAATCAAAACGTTCTCATTACTTTGGCAACAGTGAATTTCGACCAGAATCATCACACTACCAATAATATTTCGGCTTGGAAACACTCACCGAGAGTATTAAGGTAATTGCAAGCAAAATAGCAATTCATGCTTACAGCACCTGGTATTCCCAAGCGGTCACCCATCTAAGTACTGACCAGGCTCGACGCTGCTTAACTTCGGTGATCGGACGAGAACCGGAGTGTTCAGCGTGATATGGCCGTAAGCGATAACACTGATCTCAAAATCGACCTATATTTAAATACACACATTTTCTCCAATCAAAACGTTCTCATTTCTTTGGCAACAGTGAATTTCGACCAGAATCATCACACTACCAATAATATTTCGGCTTGGAAACACTCACCGAGAGTATTAAGGTAATTGCAAGCAAAATAGCAATTCATGCTTACAGCACCTGGTATTCACAAGCGGTCACCCATCTAAGTACTGACCAGGCTCGACGCTGCTTAACTTCGGTGATCGGACGAGAACCGGTGTGTTCAGCGTGATATGGCCGTAAGCGATAACACCGATCACAAAATCAACATTTATTTCAAAGAACACATTTTCTCCGATCAAAACGTTTCATTTCTTTGGCAACAGTGAATTTCGACCAGAATCATCACACTACCAATAATATTTCGGCTTGGAAACACTCAGTATTAAGGTAATTGCAAGCAAAATAGCAATTCATGCTTACAGCACCTGGTATTCCCAAGCGGTCACCCATCTAAGTACTGACCAGGCTCGACGCTGCTTAACTTCGGTGATCGGACGAGAACCGGCGTGTTCAGTGTGATATGGCCGTAAGCGATGACACTGATCTCAAAATCAACCTATATTTAAATACACACATTTTCTCAAATCAAAACGTCCTCATTTCTTTGGCAACAGTGAATTTCGACTAGAATCATCACACTACCAATAATATTTCGGCTTGGAAACACTCACAGAGAGTATTAAGGTAATTGCAAGCAAAATAGCAATTCATGCTTACAGCACCTGGTATTCCCAAGCGGTCACCCATCTAAGTACTGACCAGGCTCGACGCTGCTTAACTTCGGTGATCGGACGAGAACCGGTGTGTTCAGCGTGATATGGCCGTAAGCGATGGCACTGATCTCAAAATCGACCTATATTTAAATACACACATTTTCTCAAATCAAAACGTTCTCATTTCTTTGGCAACAGTGAATTTCGGCCAGAATCATCACACTACCAATAATATTTCGGCTTGGAAACACTCACCGAGAGTATTAAGGTAATTGCAAGCAAAATAGCAATTCATGCTTACAGCACCTGGTATTCCCAAGCGGTCACCCATCTAAGTACTGACCAGGCTCGACGCTGCTTAACTTCGGTGATCGGACGAGAACCGGTGTGTTCAGCGTGATATGGCCGTAAGCGATAACACTGATCTCAAAATCAACATTTATTTCAAAGAATATATTTTCTCAAATCAAAACGTTCTCATTTCTTTGGCAACAGTGAATTTCGACCAGAATCATCACACTACCAATAATATTTCGGCTTGGAAACACTCACCGAGAGTATTAAGGTAATTGCAAGCAAAATAGCAATTCATGCTTACAGCACCTGGTATTCCCAAGCGGTCACCCATCTAAGTACTGACCAGGCTCGACGCTGCTTAACTTCGGTGATCGGACGAGAACCGGTGTGTTCAGCGTGATATGGCCGTAAGCGATAACACCGATCACAAAATCAACATTTATTTCAAAGAACACATTTTCTCCGATCAAAACGTTTCATTTCTTTGGCAACAGTGAATTTCGACCAGAATCATCACACTACTAATAATATTTCGGCTTGGAAACACTCACCGAGAGTATTAAGGTAATTGCAAGCAAAATAGCAATTCATGCTTACAGCACCTGGTATTCCCAAGCGGTCACCCATCTAAGTACTGACCAGGCTCGACGCTGCTTAACTTCGGTGATCGGACGAGAACCGGTGTGTTCAGCGTGATATGGCCGTAAGCAATAACACTGATCTCAAAATCAACCTATATTTAAATACACACATTTTCTCAAATCAAAACGTTCTCATTTCTTTGGCAACAGTGAATTTCGACCAGAATCATCACACTACTAATAATATTTCGGCTTGGAAACACTCAGCGAGAGTATCAAGGTAATTGCAAGCAAAATAGCAATTCATGCTTACAGCACCTGGTATTCCCAAGCGGTCACCCATCTAAGTACTGACCAGGCTCGACGCTGCTTAACTTCGGTGATCGGACGAGAACCGGTGTGTTCAGCGTGATATGGCCGTAAGCGATAACACTGATCTCAAAATCAACCTATATTTAAATACACATATTTTCTCAAATCAAAACGTTCTCATTTCTTTGGCAACAGTGAATTTCGACTAGAATCATCACACTACCAATAATATTTCGGCTTGGAAACACTCACAGAGAGTATTAAGGTAATTGCAAGCAAAATAGCAATTCATGCTTACAGCACCTGGTATTCCCAAGCGGTCACCCATCTAAGTACTGACCAGGCTCGACGCTGCTTAACTTCGGTGATCGGACGAGAACCGGTGTGTTCAGCGTGATATGGCCGTAAGCGATAACACTGATCTCAAAATCAAACCTATATTTAAATACACACATTTTCTCAAATCAAAACGTTCTCGTTTCTTTGGCAACAGTGAATTTCGGCCAGAATCATTACACTACCAATAATATTTCGGCTTGGAAACACTCACCGAGAGTATTAAGGTAATTGCAAGCAAAATAGCAATTCATGCTTACAGCACCTGGTATTCCCAAGCGGTCACCCATCTAAGTACTGACGAGGCTCGACGCTGCTTAACTTCGGTGATCGGACGAGAACCGGTGTGTTCAGCGTGATATGGCCGTAAGCGATAACACCGATCACAAAATCAACATTTATTTCAAAGAACACATTTTCTCCGATCAAAACGTTTCATTTCTTTGGCAACAGTGAATTTCGACCAGAATCATCACACTACTAATAATATTTCGGCTTGGAAACACTCACCGAGAGTATTAAGGTAATTGCAAGCAAAATAGCAATTCATGCTTACAGCACCTGGTATTCCCAAGCGGTCACCCGTCTAAGTACTGACCAGGCTCGACGCTGCTTAACTTCGGTGATCGGACGAGAACCGGTGTGTTCAGCGTGATATGGCCGTAAGCGATAACACTGATCTCAAAATCAACCTATATTTAAATACACACATTTTCTCAAATCAAAACGTTCTCATTTCTTTGGCAACAGTGAATTTCGACCAGAATCATCACACTACCAATAATATTTCGGCTTGGAAACACTCACCGAGAGTATCAAGGTAATTGCAAGCAAAATAGCAATTCATGCTTACAGCACCTGGTATTCCCAAGCGGTCACCCATCTAAGTACTGACCAGGCTCGACGCTGCTTAACTTCGGTGATCGGACGAGAACCGGTGTGTTCAGCGTGATATGGCCGTAAGCGATAACACTGATCTCAAAATCAACCTATATTTAAATACACATATTTTCTCAAATCAAAACGTTCTCATTTCTTTGGCAACAGTGAATTTCGACTAGAATCATCACATTACCAATAATATTTCGGCTTGGAAACACTCACAGAGAGTATTAAGGTAATTGCAAGCAAAATAGCAATTCATGCTTACAGCACCTGGTATTCCCAAGCGGTCACCCATCTAAGTACTGACCAGGCTCGACGCTGCTTAACTTCGGTGATCGGACGAGAACCGGTGTGTTCAGCGTGATATGATCGTAAGCGATAACACTGCTCTCAAAATCAACATTTATTTCAAAGAACATATTTTCTCAAATCAAAACGTTCTCATTACTTTGGCAACAGTGAATTTCGACCAGAATCATCACACTACTAATAATATTTCGGCTTGGAAACACTCACCGAGAGTATTAAGGTAATTGCAAGCAAAATAGCAATTCATGCTTACAGCACCTGGTATTCCCAAGCGGTCACCCATCTAAGTACTGACCAGGCTCGACGCTGCTTAACTTCGGTGATCGGACGAGAACCGGTGTGTTCAGCGTGATATGGCCGTAAGCGATAACACTGATCTCAAAATCAACCTATATTTAAATACAAACATTTTCTCAAATCAAAACGTTCTCATTTCTTTGGCAACAGTGAATTTCGACCATAATCATCACACTACCAATAATATTTCGGCTTGGAAACACTCACCGAGAGTATTAAGGTAATTGCAAGCAAAATAGCAATTCATGCTTACAGCACCTGGTATTCCCAAGCGGTCACCCATCTAAGTACTGACCAGGCTCGGCGATGCTTAACTTTGGTGATCGGACGAGAACCGGTGTGTTCAGCGTGATATGGCCGTAAGCGATAACTCTGTTCTCAAAATCAACATTTATTTCAAAGAACATATTTTCTCAAATCAAAACGTTCTCATTACTTTGGCAACAGTGAATTTCGACCAGAATCATCACACTACCAATAATATTTCGGCTTGGAAACACTCACCGAGAGTATTAAGGTAATTGCAAGCAAAATAGCAATTCATGCTTACAGCACCTGGTATTCCCAAGCGGTCACCCATCTAAGTACTGACCAGGCTCGACGCTGCTTAACTTCGGTGATCGGACGAGAACCGGAGTGTTCAGCGTGATATGGCCGTAAGCGATAACACTGATCTCAAAATCGACCTATATTTAAATACACACATTTTCTCCAATCAAAACGTTCTCATTTCTTTGGCAACAGTGAATTTCGACCAGAATCATCACACTACCAATAATATTTCGGCTTGGAAACACTCACCGAGAGTATTAAGGTAATTGCAAGCAAAATAGCAATTCATGCTTACAGCACCTGGTATTCACAAGCGGTCACCCATCTAAGTACTGACCAGGCTCGACGCTGCTTAACTTCGGTGATCGGACGAGAACCGGTGTGTTCAGCGTGATATGGCCGTAAGCGATAACACCGATCACAAAATCAACATTTATTTCAAAGAACACATTTTCTCCGATCAAAACGTTTCATTTCTTTGGCAACAGTGAATTTCGACCAGAATCATCACACTACCAATAATATTTCGGCTTGGAAACACTCAGTATTAAGGTAATTGCAAGCAAAATAGCAATTCATGCTTACAGCACCTGGTATTCCCAAGCGGTCACCCATCTAAGTACTGACCAGGCTCGACGCTGCTTAACTTCGGTGATCGGACGAGAACCGGCGTGTTCAGTGTGATATGGCCGTAAGCGATGACACTGATCTCAAAATCAACCTATATTTAAATACACACATTTTCTCAAATCAAAACGTCCTCATTTCTTTGGCAACAGTGAATTTCGACTAGAATCATCACACTACCAATAATATTTCGGCTTGGAAACACTCACAGAGAGTATTAAGGTAATTGCAAGCAAAATAGCAATTCATGCTTACAGCACCTGGTATTCCCAAGCGGTCACCCATCTAAGTACTGACCAGGCTCGACGCTGCTTAACTTCGGTGATCGGACGAGAACCGGTGTGTTCAGCGTGATATGGCCGTAAGCGATGGCACTGATCTCAAAATCGACCTATATTTAAATACACACATTTTCTCAAATCAAAACGTTCTCATTTCTTTGGCAACAGTGAATTTCGGCCAGAATCATCACACTACCAATAATATTTCGGCTTGGAAACACTCACCGAGAGTATTAAGGTAATTGCAAGCAAAATAGCAATTCATGCTTACAGCACCTGGTATTCCCAAGCGGTCACCCATCTAAGTACTGACCAGGCTCGACGCTGCTTAACTTCGGTGATCGGACGAGAACCGGTGTGTTCAGCGTGATATGGCCGTAAGCGATAACACTGATCTCAAAATCAACATTTATTTCAAAGAATATATTTTCTCAAATCAAAACGTTCTCATTTCTTTGGCAACAGTGAATTTCGACCAGAATCATCACACTACCAATAATATTTCGGCTTGGAAACACTCACCGAGAGTATTAAGGTAATTGCAAGCAAAATAGCAATTCATGCTTACAGCACCTGGTATTCCCAAGCGGTCACCCATCTAAGTACTGACCAGGCTCGACGCTGCTTAACTTCGGTGATCGGACGAGAACCGGTGTGTTCAGCGTGATATGGCCGTAAGCGATAACACCGATCACAAAATCAACATTTATTTCAAAGAACACATTTTCTCCGATCAAAACGTTTCATTTCTTTGGCAACAGTGAATTTCGACCAGAATCATCACACTACTAATAATATTTCGGCTTGGAAACACTCACCGAGAGTATTAAGGTAATTGCAAGCAAAATAGCAATTCATGCTTACAGCACCTGGTATTCCCAAGCGGTCACCCATCTAAGTACTGACCAGGCTCGACGCTGCTTAACTTCGGTGATCGGACGAGAACCGGTGTGTTCAGCGTGATATGGCCGTAAGCAATAACACTGATCTCAAAATCAACCTATATTTAAATACACACATTTTCTCAAATCAAAACGTTCTCATTTCTTTGGCAACAGTGAATTTCGACCAGAATCATCACACTACTAATAATATTTCGGCTTGGAAACACTCAGCGAGAGTATCAAGGTAATTGCAAGCAAAATAGCAATTCATGCTTACAGCACCTGGTATTCCCAAGCGGTCAACCATCTAAGTACTGACCAGGCTCGACGCTGCTTAACTTCGGTGATCGGACGAGAACCGGTGTGTTCAGCGTGATATGGCCGTAAGCGATAACACTGATCTCAAAATCAACCTACATTTAAATACACATATTTTCTCAAATCAAAACGTTCTCATTTCTTTGGCAACAGTGAATTTCGACTAGAATCATCACACTACCAATAATATTTCGGCTTGGAAACACTCACAGAGAGTATTAAGGTAATTGCAAGCAAAATAGCAATTCATGCTTACAGCACCTGGTATTCCCAAGCGGTCACCCATCTAAGTACTGACCAGGCTCGACGCTGCTTAACTTCGGTGATCGGACGAGAACCGGTGTGTTCAGCGTGATATGGCCGTAAGCGATAACACTGATCTCAAAATCAAACCTATATTTAAATACACACATTTTCTCAAATCAAAACGTTCTCGTTTCTTTGGCAACAGTGAATTTCGGCCAGAATCATTACACTACCAATAATATTTCGGCTTGGAAACACTCACCGAGAGTATTAAGGTAATTGCAAGCAAAATAGCAATTCATGCTTACAGCACCTGGTATTCCCAAGCGGTCACCCATCTAAGTACTGACGAGGCTCGACGCTGCTTAACTTCGGTGATCGGACGAGAACCGGTGTGTTCAGCGTGATATGGCCGTAAGCGATAACACCGATCACAAAATCAACATTTATTTCAAAGAACACATTTTCTCCGATCAAAACGTTTCATTTCTTTGGCAACAGTGAATTTCGACCAGAATCATCACACTACTAATAATATTTCGGCTTGGAAACACTCACCGAGAGTATTAAGGTAATTGCAAGCAAAATAGCAATTCATGCTTACAGCACCTGGTATTCCCAAGCGGTCACCCATCTAAGTACTGACCAGGCTCGACGCTGCTTAACTTCGGTGATCGGACGAGAACCGGTGTGTTCAGCGTGATATGGCCGTAAGCGATAACACTGATCTCAAAATCAACCTATATTTAAATACAAACATTTTCTCAAATCAAAACGTTCTCATTTCTTTGGCAACAGTGAATTTCGACCATAATCATCACACTACCAATAATATTTCGGCTTGGAAACACTCACCGAGAGTATTAAGGTAATTGCAAGCAAAATAGCAATTCATGCTTACAGCACCTGGTATTCCCAAGCGGTCACCCATCTAAGTACTGACCAGGCTCGGCGATGCTTAACTTTGGTGATCGGACGAGAACCGGTGTGTTCAGCGTGATATGGCCGTAAGCGATAACTCTGTTCTCAAAATCAACATTTATTTCAAAGAACATATTTTCTCAAATCAAAACGTTCTCATTACTTTGGCAACAGTGAATTTCGACCAGAATCATCACACTACCAATAATATTTCGGCTTGGAAACACTCACCGAGAGTATTAAGGTAATTGCAAGCAAAATAGCAATTCATGCTTACAGCACCTGGTATTCCCAAGCGGTCACCCATCTAAGTACTGACCAGGCTCGACGCTGCTTAACTTCGGTGATCGGACGAGAACCGGAGTGTTCAGCGTGATATGGCCGTAAGCGATAACACTGATCTCAAAATCGACCTATATTTAAATACACACATTTTCTCCAATCAAAACGTTCTCATTTCTTTGGCAACAGTGAATTTCGACCAGAATCATCACACTACCAATAATATTTCGGCTTGGAAACACTCACCGAGAGTATTAAGGTAATTGCAAGCAAAATAGCAATTCATGCTTACAGCACCTGGTATTCACAAGCGGTCACCCATCTAAGTACTGACCAGGCTCGACGCTGCTTAACTTCGGTGATCGGACGAGAACCGGTGTGTTCAGCGTGATATGGCCGTAAGCGATAACACCGATCACAAAATCAACATTTATTTCAAAGAACACATTTTCTCCGATCAAAACGTTTCATTTCTTTGGCAACAGTGAATTTCGACCAGAATCATCACACTACCAATAATATTTCGGCTTGGAAACACTCAGTATTAAGGTAATTGCAAGCAAAATAGCAATTCATGCTTACAGCACCTGGTATTCCCAAGCGGTCACCCATCTAAGTACTGACCAGGCTCGACGCTGCTTAACTTCGGTGATCGGACGAGAACCGGCGTGTTCAGTGTGATATGGCCGTAAGCGATGACACTGATCTCAAAATCAACCTATATTTAAATACACACATTTTCTCAAATCAAAACGTCCTCATTTCTTTGGCAACAGTGAATTTCGACTAGAATCATCACACTACCAATAATATTTCGGCTTGGAAACACTCACAGAGAGTATTAAGGTAATTGCAAGCAAAATAGCAATTCATGCTTACAGCACCTGGTATTCCCAAGCGGTCACCCATCTAAGTACTGACCAGGCTCGACGCTGCTTAACTTCGGTGATCGGACGAGAACCGGTGTGTTCAGCGTGATATGGCCGTAAGCGATGGCACTGATCTCAAAATCGACCTATATTTAAATACACACATTTTCTCAAATCAAAACGTTCTCATTTCTTTGGCAACAGTGAATTTCGGCCAGAATCATCACACTACCAATAATATTTCGGCTTGGAAACACTCACCGAGAGTATTAAGGTAATTGCAAGCAAAATAGCAATTCATGCTTACAGCACCTGGTATTCCCAAGCGGTCACCCATCTAAGTACTGACCAGGCTCGACGCTGCTTAACTTCGGTGATCGGACGAGAACCGGTGTGTTCAGCGTGATATGGCCGTAAGCGATAACACTGATCTCAAAATCAACATTTATTTCAAAGAATATATTTTCTCAAATCAAAACGTTCTCATTTCTTTGGCAACAGTGAATTTCGACCAGAATCATCACACTACCAATAATATTTCGGCTTGGAAACACTCACCGAGAGTATTAAGGTAATTGCAAGCAAAATAGCAATTCATGCTTACAGCACCTGGTATTCCCAAGCGGTCACCCATCTAAGTACTGACCAGGCTCGACGCTGCTTAACTTCGGTGATCGGACGAGAACCGGTGTGTTCAGCGTGATATGGCCGTAAGCGATAACACCGATCACAAAATCAACATTTATTTCAAAGAACACATTTTCTCCGATCAAAACGTTTCATTTCTTTGGCAACAGTGAATTTCGACCAGAATCATCACACTACTAATAATATTTCGGCTTGGAAACACTCACCGAGAGTATTAAGGTAATTGCAAGCAAAATAGCAATTCATGCTTACAGCACCTGGTATTCCCAAGCGGTCACCCATCTAAGTACTGACCAGGCTCGACGCTGCTTAACTTCGGTGATCGGACGAGAACCGGTGTGTTCAGCGTGATATGGCCGTAAGCAATAACACTGATCTCAAAATCAACCTATATTTAAATACACACATTTTCTCAAATCAAAACGTTCTCATTTCTTTGGCAACAGTGAATTTCGACCAGAATCATCACACTACTAATAATATTTCGGCTTGGAAACACTCAGCGAGAGTATCAAGGTAATTGCAAGCAAAATAGCAATTCATGCTTACAGCACCTGGTATTCCCAAGCGGTCAACCATCAAAGTACTGACCAGGCTCGACGCTGCTTAACTTCGGTGATCGGACGAGAACCGGTGTGTTCAGCGTGATATGGCCGTAAGCGATAACACTGATCTCAAAATCAACCTATATTTAAATACACATATTTTCTCAAATCAAAACGTTCTCATTTCTTTGGCAACAGTGAATTTCGACTAGAATCATCACACTACCAATAATATTTCGGCTTGGAAACACTCACAGAGAGTATTAAGGTAATTGCAAGCAAAATAGCAATTCATGCTTACAGCACCTGGTATTCCCAAGCGGTCACCCATCTAAGTACTGACCAGGCTCGACGCTGCTTAACTTCGGTGATCGGACGAGAACCGGTGTGTTCAGCGTGATATGGCCGTAAGCGATAACACTGATCTCAAAATCAAACCTATATTTAAATACACACATTTTCTCAAATCAAAACGTTCTCGTTTCTTTGGCAACAGTGAATTTCGGCCAGAATCATTACACTACCAATAATATTTCGGCTTGGAAACACTCACCGAGAGTATTAAGGTAATTGCAAGCAAAATAGCAATTCATGCTTACAGCACCTGGTATTCCCAAGCGGTCACCCATCTAAGTACTGACGAGGCTCGACGCTGCTTAACTTCGGTGATCGGACGAGAACCGGTGTGTTCAGCGTGATATGGCCGTAAGCGATAACACCGATCACAAAATCAACATTTATTTCAAAGAACACATTTTCTCCGATCAAAACGTTTCATTTCTTTGGCAACAGTGAATTTCGACCAGAATCATCACACTACTAATAATATTTCGGCTTGGAAACACTCACCGAGAGTATTAAGGTAATTGCAAGCAAAATAGCAATTCATGCTTACAGCACCTGGTATTCCCAAGCGGTCACCCGTCTAAGTACTGACCAGGCTCGACGCTGCTTAACTTCGGTGATCGGACGAGAACCGGTGTGTTCAGCGTGATATGGCCGTAAGCGATAACACTGATCTCAAAATCAACCTATATTTAAATACACACATTTTCTCAAATCAAAACGTTCTCATTTCTTTGGCAACAGTGAATTTCGACCAGAATCATCACACTACCAATAATATTTCGGCTTGGAAACACTCACCGAGAGTATCAAGGTAATTGCAAGCAAAATAGCAATTCATGCTTACAGCACCTGGTATTCCCAAGCGGTCACCCATCTAAGTACTGACCAGGCTCGACGCTGCTTAACTTCGGTGATCGGACGAGAACCGGTGTGTTCAGCGTGATATGGCCGTAAGCGATAACACTGATCTCAAAATCAACCTATATTTAAATACACATATTTTCTCAAATCAAAACGTTCTCATTTCTTTGGCAACAGTGAATTTCGACTAGAATCATCACATTACCAATAATATTTCGGCTTGGAAACACTCACAGAGAGTATTAAGGTAATTGCAAGCAAAATAGCAATTCATGCTTACAGCACCTGGTATTCCCAAGCGGTCACCCATCTAAGTACTGACCAGGCTCGACGCTGCTTAACTTCGGTGATCGGACGAGAACCGGTGTGTTCAGCATGATATGGCCGTAAGCGATAACACTGATCTCAAAATCAAACCTATATTTAAATACACACATTTTCTCAAATCAATACGTTCTCGTTTCTTTGGCAACAGTGAATTTCGGCCAGAATCATTACACTACCAATAATATTTCGGCTTGGAAACACTCACCGAGAGTATTAAGGTAATTGCAAGCAAAATAGCAATTCATGCTTACAGCACCTGGTATTCCCAAGCGGTCACCCATCTAAGTACTGACCAGGCTCGACGCTGCTTAACTTCGGTGATCGGACGAGAACCGGTGTGTTCAGCGTGATATGGCCGTAAGCGATAACACTGATCTCAAAATCAACCTATATTTAAATACACACATTTTCTCAAATCAAAACGTTCTCATTTCTTTGGCAACAGTGAATTTCGACCAGAATCATCACACTACCAATAATATTTCGGCTTGGAAACACTCACCGAGAGTATCAAGGTAATTGAAAGCAAAATAGCAATTCATGCTTACAGCACCTGGTATTCCCAAGCGGTCACCCATCTAAGTACTGACCAGGCTCGACGCTGCTTAACTTCGGTGATCGGACGAGAACCGGTGTGTTCAGCGTGATATGGCCGTAAGCGATAACACTGATTTCAAAATCAACCTATATTTAAATACACACATTTTCTCAAATCAAAACGTTCTCATTTCTTTGGCAACAGTGAATTTCGACCAGAATCATCACACTACTAATAATATTTCGGCTTGGAAACACTCAGCGAGAGTATCAAGGTAATTGCAAGCAAAATAGCAATTCATGCTTACAGCACCTGGTATTCCCAAGCGGTCACCCATCTAAGTACTGACCAGGCTCGACGCTGCTTAACTTCGGTGATCGGACGAGAACCGGTGTGTTCAGCGTGATATGGCCGTAAGCGATAACACTGATCTCAAAATCAACCTATATTTAAATACACATATTTTCTCAAATCAAAACGTTCTCATTTCTTTGGCAACAGTGAATTTCGACTAGAATCATCACACTACCAATAATATTTCGGCTTGGAAACACTCACAGAGAGTATTAAGGTAATTGCAAGCAAAATAGCAATTCATGCTTACAGCACCTGGTATTCCCAAGCGGTCACCCATCTAAGTACTGACCAGGCTCGACGCTGCTTAACTTCGGTGATCGGACGAGAACCGGTGTGTTCAGCGTGATATGGCCGTAAGCGATAACACCGATCACAAAATCAACATTTATTTCAAAGAACACATTTTCTCAGATCAAAACGTTTCATTTCTTTGGCAACAGTGAATTTCGACCAGAATCATCACACTACTAATAATATTTCGGCTTGGAAACACTCACCGAGAGTATTAAGGTAATTGCAAGCAAAATAGCAATTCATGCTTACAGCACCTGGTATTCCCAAGCGGTCACCCGTCTAAGTACTGACCAGGCTCGACGCTGCTTAACTTCGGTGATCGGACGAGAACCGGTGTGTTCAGCGTGATATGGCCGTAAGCGATAACACTGATCTCAAAATCAACCTATATTTAAATACACACATTTTCTCAAATCAAAACGTTCTCATTTCTTTGGCAACAGTGAATTTCGACCAGAATCATCACACTACTAATAATATTTCGGCTTGGAAACACTCACCGAGAGTATCAAGGTAATTGCAAGCAAAATAGCAATTCATGCTTACAGCACCTGGTATTCCCAAGCGGTCACCCATCTAAGTACTGACCAGGCTCGACGCTGCTTAACTTCGGTGATCGGACGAGAACCGGTGTGTTCAGCGTGATATGGCCGTAAGCGATAACACTGATCTCAAAATCAACCTATATTTAAATACACATATTTTCTCAAATCAAAACGTTCTCATTTCTTTGGCAACAGTGAATTTCGACTAGAATCATCACACTACCAATAATATTTCGGCTTGGAAACACTCACAGAGAGTATTAAGGTAATTGCAAGCAAAATAGCAATTCATGCTTACAGCACCTGGTATTCCCAAGCGGTCACCCATCTAAGTACTGACCAGGCTCGACGCTGCTTAACTTCAGTGATCGGACGAGAACCGGTGTGTTCAGCGTGATATGGCCGTAAGCGATAACACTGATCTCAAAATCAAACCTATATTTAAATACACACATTTTCTCAAATCAAAACGTTCTCGTTTCTTTGGCAACAGTGAATTTCGGCCAGAATCATTACACTACCAATAATATTTCGGCTTGGAAACACTCACCGAGAGTATTAATGTAATTGCAAGCAAAATAGCAATTCATGCTTACAGCACCTGGTATTCCCAAGCGGTCACCCATCTAAGTACTGACCAGGCTCGACGCTGCTTAACTTCGGTGATCGGACGAGAACCGGTGTGTTCAGCATGATATGGCCGTAAGCGATAACACTGATCTCAAAATCAAACCTATATTTAAATACACACATTTTCTCAAATCAAAACGTTCTCGTTTCTTTGGCAACAGTGAATTTCGACCAGAATCATCACACTACCAATAATATTTCGGCTTGGAAACACTCACCGAGAGTATTAATGTAATTGCAAGCAAAATAGCAATTCATGCTTACAGCACCTGGTATTCCCAAGCGGTCACCCATCTAAGTACTGACCAGGCTCGACGCTGCTTAACTTCGGTGATCGGACGAGAACCGGTGTGTTCAGCGTGATATGGCCGTAAGCGATAACACTGATCTCAAAATCAACCTATATTTAAATAAAGACATTTTCTCAAATCAAAACGTTCTCATTTCTTTGGCAACAGTGAATTTCGGCCAGAATCATTACACTACCAATAATATTTCGGCTTGGAAACACTCACCGAGAGTATTAAGGTAATTGCAAGCAAAATAGCAATTCATGCTTACAGCACCTGGTATTCCCAAGCGGTCACCCATCTAAGTACTGACCAGGCTCGACGCTGCTTAACTTCGGTGATCGGACGAGAACCGGTGTGTTCAGCGTGATATGGCCGTAAGCGATAACACTGATCTCAAAATCAACCTATATTTAAATACACACATTTTCTCAAATCAAAACGTTCTCATTTCTTTGGCAACAGTGAATTTCGACCAGAATCATCACACTACCAATAATATTTCGGCTTGGAAACACTCACTGAGAGTATTAAGGTAATTGCAAGCAAAATAGCAATTCATGCTTACAGCACCTGGTATTCCCAAGCGGTCACCCATCTAAGTACTGACCAGGCTCGACGCTGCTTAACTTCGGTGATCGGACGAGAACCGGTGTGTTCAGCGTGATATGGCCGTAGGCGATAACACTGATCTCAAAATCAACCTATATTTAAATACACACATTTTCTCAAATCAAAACGTTCTCATTTCTTTGGCAACAGTGAATTTCGACCAGAATCATCACACTACCAATAATATTTCGGCTTGGAAACACTCACCGAGAGTATTAAGGTAATTGCAAGCAAAATAGCAATTCATGCTTACAGCACCTGGTATTCCCAAGCGGTCACCCATCTAAGTACTGACCAGGCTCGAAACTGCTTAACTTCGGTGATCGGACGAGAACCGGTGTGTTCAGCGTGATATGGCCGTAAGCGATAACACTGATCTCAAAATCGACCTATATTTAAATACACACATTTTCTCCAATCAAAACGTTCTCATTTCTTTGGCAACAGTGAATTTCGACCAGAATCATCACACTACCAATAATATTTCGGCTTGGAAACACTCACCGAGAGTATTAAGGTAATTGCAAGCAAAATAGCAATTCATGCTTACAGCACCTGGTATTCCCAAGCGGTCACCCATCTAAGTACTGACCAGGCTCGACGCTGCTTAACTTCGGTGATCGGACGAGAACCGGTGTGTTCAGCGTGATATGGCCGTAAGCGATAACACTGATCTCAAAATCGACCTATATTTAAATACACACATTTTCTCCAATCAAAACGTTCTCATTTCTTTGGCAACAGTGAATTTCGACCAGAATCATCACACTACCAATAATATTTCGGCTTGGAAACACTCACCGAGAGTATTAAGGTAATTGCAAGCAAAATAGCAATTCATGCTTACAGCACCTGGTATTCCCAAGCGGTCACCCATCTAAGTACTGACCAGGCTCGACGCTGCTTAACTTCGGTGATCGGACGAGAACCGGTGTGTTCAGCGTGATATGGCCGTAAGCGATCACACCGATCACAAAATCAACATTTATTTCAAAGAACACATTTTCTCAAATCAAAACGTTCTCATTTCTTTGGCAACAGTGAATTTCGACCAGAATCATCACACTACCAATAATATTTCGGCTTGGAAACACTCACCGAGAGTATTAAGGTAATTGCAAGCAAAATAGCAATTCATGCTTACAGCACCTGGTATTCCCAAGCGGTCATCCATCTAAGTACTGACCAGGCTCGACGCTGCTTAACTTCGGTGATCGGACGAGAACCGGTGTGTTCAGCGTGATATGGCCGTAAGCGATAACACTGATCTCAAAATCAACCTATATTTAAATACACACATTTTTTCAAATCAAAACGTTCTCATTTCTTTGGCAACAGTGAATTTCGACCAGAATCATCACACTACTAATAATATTTCGGCTTGGAAACACTCACCGAGAGTATCAAGGTAATTGCAAGCAAAATAGCAATTCATGCTTACAGCACCTGGTATTCCCAAGCGGTCACCCATCTAAGTACTGACCAGGCTCGACGCTGCTTAACTTCGGTGATCGGACGAGAACCGGTGTGTTCAGCGTGATATGGCCGTAAGCGATAACACCGATCACAAAATCAACCTATATTTAAATACACACATTTTTTCAAATCAAAACGTTCTCATTTCTTTGGCAACAGTGAATTTCGACCAGAATCATCACACTACTAATAATATTTCGGCTTGGAAACACTCACCGAGAGTATTAAGGTAATTGCAAGCAAAATAGCAATTCATGCTTACAGCACCTGGTATTCCCAAGCGGTCATCCATCTAAGTACTGACCAGGCTCGACGCTGCTTAACTTCGGTGATCGGACGAGAACCGGTGTGTTCAGCGTGATATGGCCGTAAGCGATAACACTGATCTCAAAATCAACCTATATTTAAATACACATATTTTCTCAAATCAAAACGTTCTCATTTCTTTGGCAACAGTGAATTTCGACTAGAATCATCACACTACAAATAATATTTCGGCTTGGAAACACTCACAGAGAGTATTAAGGTAATTGCAAGCAAAATAGCAATTCATGCTTACAGCACCTGGTATTCCCAAGCGGTCACCCATCTAAGTACTGACCAGGCTCGACGCTGCTTAACTTCGGTGATCGGACGAGAACCGGTGTGTTCAGCATGATATGGCCGTAAGCGATAACACTGATCTCAAAATCAAACCTATATTTAAATACACACATTTTCTCAAATCAAAACGTTCTCGTTTCTTTGGCAACAGTGAATTTCGGCCAGAATCATTACACTACCAATAATATTTCGGCTTGGAAACACTCACCGAGAGTATTAATGTAATTGCAAGCAAAATAGCAATTCATGCTTACAGCACCTGGTATTCCCAAGCGGTCACCCATCTAAGTACTGACCAGGCTCGACGCTGCTTAACTTCGGTGATCGGACGAGAACCGGTGTGTTCAGCGTGATATGGCCGTAAGCGATAACACTGATCTCAAAATCAACCTATATTTAAATACACACATTTTCTCAAATCAAAACGTTCTCATTTCTTTGGCAACAGTGAATTTCGGCCAGAATCATTACACTACCAATAATATTTCGGCTTGGAAACACTCACCGAGAGTATTAATGTAATTGCAAGCAAAATAGCAATTCATGCTTACAGCACCTGGTATTCCCAAGCGGTCACCCATCTAAGTACTGACCAGGCTCGACGCTGCTTAACTTCGGTGATCGGACGAGAACCGGTGTGTTCAGCGTGATATGGCCGTAAGCGATAACACTGATCTCAAAATCAACCTATATTTAAATACACACATTTTCTCAAATCAAAACGTTCTCATTTCTTTGGCAACAGTGAATTTCGACCAGAATCATCACACTACCAATAATATTTCGGCTTGGAAACACTCACCGAGAGTATTAATGTAATTGCAAGCAAAATAGCAATTCATGCTTACAGCACCTGGTATTCCCAAGCGGTCACCCATCTAAGTACTGACCAGGCTCGACGCTGCTTAACTTCGGTGATCGGACGAGAACCGGTGTGTTCAGCGTGATATGGCCGTAAGCGATAACACTGATCTCAAAATCAACCTATATTTAAATACACACATTTTCTCAAATCAAAACGTTCTCATTTCTTTGGCAACAGTGAATTTCGGCCAGAATCATTACACTACCAATAATATTTCGGCTTGGAAACACTCACCGAGAGTATTAAGGTAATTGCAAGCAAAATAGATATTCATGCTTACAGCACCTGGTATTCCCAAGCGGTCACCCATCTAAGTACTGACCAGGCTCGACGCTGCTTAACTTTGGTGATCGGACGAGAACCGGTGTGTTCAGCGTGATATGGCCGTAAGCGATAACACTGATCTCAAAATCGACCTATATTTAAATACACACATTTTCTCCAATCAAAACGTTCTCATTTCTTTGGCAACAGTGAATTTCGACCAGAATCATCACACTACCAATAATATTTCGGCTTGGAAACACTCACCGAGAGTATTAAGGTAATTGCAAGCAAAATAGCAATTCATGCTTACAGCACCTGGTATTCCCAAGCGGTCACCCATCTAAGTACTGACCAGGCTCGACGCTGCTTAACTTCGGTGATCGGACGATAACCGGTGTGTTCAGCGTGATATGGCCGTAAGCGATAACACTGATCTCAAAATCGACCTATATTTAAATACACACATTTTCTCCAATCAAAACGTTCTCATTTCTTTGGCAACAGTGAATTTCGACCAGAATCATCACACTACCAATAATATTTCGGCTTGGAAACACTCACCGAGAGTATTAAGGTAATTGCAAGCAAAATAGCAATTCATGCTTACAGCACCTGGTATTCCCAAGCGGTCACCCATCTAAGTACTGACCAGGCTCGACGCTGCTTAACTTCGGTGATCGGACGAGAACCGGTGTGTTCAGCGTGATATGGCCGTAAGCGATAACACTGATCTCAAAATCGACCTATATTTAAATACACACATTTTCTCCAATCAAAACGTTCTCATTTCTTTGGCAACAGTGAATTTCGACCAGAATCATCACACTACCAATAATATTTCGGCTTGGAAACACTCACCGAGAGTATTAAGGTAATTGCAAGCAAAATAGCAATTCATGCTTACAGCACCTGGTATTCCCAAGCGGTCACCCATCTAAGTACTGACCAGGCTCGACGCTGCTTAACTTCGGTGATCGGACGAGAACCGGTGTGTTCAGCGTGATATGGCCGTAAGCGATAACACTGATCTCAAAATCGACCTATATTTAAATACACACATTTTCTCCAATCAAAACGTTCTCATTTCTTTGGCAACAGTGAATTTCGACCAGAATCATCACACTACCAATAATATTTCGGCTTGGAAACACTCACCGAGAGTATTAAGGTAATTGCAAGCAAAATAGCAATTCATGCTTACAGCACCTGGTATTCCCAAGCGGTCACCCATCTAAGTACTGACCAGGCTCGACGCTGCTTAACTTCGGTGATCGGACGAGAACCGGTGTGTTCAGCGTGATATGGCCGTAAGCGATAACACTGATCTCAAAATCGACCTATATTTAAATACACACATTTTCTCCAATCAAAACGTTCTCATTTCTTTGGCAACAGTGAATTTCGACCAGAATCATCACACTACCAATAATATTTCGGCTTGGAAACACTCACCGAGAGTATTAAGGTAATTGCAAGCAAAATAGCAATTCATGCTTACAGCACCTGGTATTCCCAAGCGGTCACCCATCTAAGTACTGACCAGGCTCGACGCTGCTTAACTTCGGTGATCGGACGATAACCGGTGTGTTCAGCGTGATATGGCCGTAAGCGATCACACCGATCACAAAATCAACATTTATTTCAAAGAACACATTTTCTCAAATCAAAACGTTCTCATTTCTTTGGCAACAGTGAATTTCGACCAGAATCATCACACTACCAATAATATTTCGGCTTGGAAACACTCACCGAGAGTATTAAGGTAATTGCAAGCAAAATAGCAATTCATGCTTACAGCACCTGGTATTCCCAAGCGGTCATCCATCTAAGTACTGACCAGGCTCGACGCTGCTTAACTTCGGTGATCGGACGAGAACCGGTGTGTTCAGCGTGATATGGCCGTAAGCGATAACACTGATCTCAAAATCAACCTATATTTAAATACACACATTTTTTCAAATCAAAACGTTCTCATTTCTTTGGCAACAGTGAATTTCGACCAGAATCATCACACTACTAATAATATTTCGGCTTGGAAACACTCACCGAGAGTATCAAGGTAATTGCAAGCAAAATAGCAATTCATGCTTACAGCACCTGGTATTCCCAAGCGGTCACCCATCTAAGTACTGACCAGGCTCGACGCTGCTTAACTTCGGTGATCGGACGAGAACCGGTGTGTTCAGCGTGATATGGCCGTAAGCGATAACACTGATCTCAAAATCAACCTATATTTAAATACACACATTTTCTCAAATCAAAACGTTCTCATTTCTTTGGCAACAGTGAATTTCGACTAGAATCATCACACTACCAATAATATTTCGGCTTGGAAACACTCACCGAGAGTATCAAGGTAATTGCAAGCAAAATAGCAATTCATGCTTACAGCACCTGGTATTCCCAAGCGGTCACCCATCTAAGTACTGACCAGGCTCGACGCTGCTTAACTTCGGTGATCGGACGAGAACCGGTGTGTTCAGCGTGATATGGCCGTAAGCGATAACACTGATCTCAAAATCAACCTATATTTAAATACACACATTTTTTCAAATCAAAACGTTCTCATTTCTTTGGCAACAGTGAATTTCGACCAGAATCATCACACTACTAATAATATTTCGGCTTGGAAACACTCACCGAGAGTATCAAGGTAATTGCAAGCAAAATAGCAATTCATGCTTACAGCACCTGGTATTCCCAAGCGGTCACCCATCTAAGTACTGACCAGGCTCGACGCTGCTTAACTTCGGTGATCGGACGAGAACCGGTGTGTTCAGCGTGATATGGCCGTAAGCGATAACACTGATCTCAAAATCAACCTATATTTAAATACACACATTTTCTCAAATCAAAACGTTCTCATTTCTTTGGCAACAGTGAATTTCGACTAGAATCATCACACTACCAATAATATTTCGGCTTGGAAACACTCACCGAGAGTATCAAGGTAATTGCAAGCAAAATAGCAATTCATGCTTACAGCACCTGGTATTCCCAAGCGGTCACCCATCTAAGTACTGACCAGGCTCGACGCTGCTTAACTTCGGTGATCGGACGAGAACCGGTGTGTTCAGCGTGATATGGCCGTAAGCGATAACACTGATCTCAAAATCAACCTATATTTAAATACACACATTTTTTCAAATCAAAACGTTCTCATTTCTTTGGCAACAGTGAATTTCGACCAGAATCATCACACTACTAATAATATTTCGGCTTGGAAACACTCACCGAGAGTATCAAGGTAATTGCAAGCAAAATAGCAATTCATGCTTACAGCACCTGGTATTCCCAAGCGGTCACCCATCTAAGTACTGACCAGGCTCGACGCTGCTTAACTTCGGTGATCGGACGAGAACCGGTGTGTTCAGCGTGATATGGCCGTAAGCGATAACACTGATCTCAAAATCAACCTATATTTAAATACACACATTTTCTCAAATCAAAACGTTCTCATTTCTTTGGCAACAGTGAATTTCAACTAGAATCATCACACTACCAATAATATTTCGGCTTGGAAACACTCACCGAGAGTATCAAGGTAATTGCAAGCAAAATAGCAATTCATGCTTACAGCACCTGGTATTCCCAAGCGGTCACCCATCTAAGTACTGACCAGGCTCGACGCTGCTTAACTTCGGTGATCGGACGAGAACCGGTGTGTTCAGCGTGATATGGCCGTAAGCGATAACACTGATCTCAAAATCAACCTATATTTAAATACACACATTTTCTCAAATCAAAACGTTCTCATTTCTTTGGCAACAGTGAATTTCGACTAGAATCATCACACTACCAATAATATTTCGGCTTGGAAGCACTCACAGAGAGTATTAAGGTAATTGCAAGCAAAATAGCAATTCATGCTTACAGCACCTGGTATTCCCAAGCGGTCACCCATCTAAGTACTGACCAGGCTCGACGCTGCTTAACTTCGGTGATCGGACGAGAACCGGTGTGTTCAGCGTGATATGGCCGTAAGCGATAACACTGATCTCAAAATCAACATTTATTTCAAAGAACATATTTTCTCAAATCAAAACGTTCTCATTTCTTTGGCAACAGTGAATTTCGACCAGAATCATCACACTACCAATAATATTTCGGCTTGGAAACACTCACCGAGAGTATTAAGGTAATTGCAAGCAAAATAGCAATTCATGCTTACAGCACCTGGTATTCCCAAGCGGTCACCCATCTAAGTACTGACCAGGCTCGACGCTGCTTAACTTCGGTGATCGGACGAGAACCGGTGTGTTCAGCGTGATATGGCCGTAAGCGATAACACTGATCTCAAAATCAACATTTATTTCAAAGAACACATTTTCTCAAATCAAAACGTTCTCATTTCTTTGGCAACAGTGAATTTCGACCAGAATCATCACACTACCAATAATATTTCGGCTTGGAAACACTCACCGAGAGTATTAAGGTAATTGCAAGCAAAATAGCAATTCATGCTTACAGCACCTGGTATTCCCAAGCGGTCACCCATCTAAGTACTGACCAGGCTCGACACTGCTTAACTTCGGTGATCGGACGAGAACCGGTGTGTTCAGCGTGATATGGCCGTAAGCGATAACACTGATCTCAAAATCAACATTTATTTCAAAGAACACATTTTCTCAAATCAAACGTTCTCATTTCTTTGGCAACAGTGAATTTCGACCAGAATCATCACACTACCAATAATATTTCGGCTTGGAAACACTCACCGAGAGTATTAAGGTAATTGCAAGCAAAATAGCAATTCATGCTTACAGCACCTGGTATTCCCAAGCGGTCACCCATCTAAGTACTGACCAGGCTCGACGCTGCTTAACTTCGGTGATCGGACGAGAACCGGTGTGTTCAGCGTGATATGGCCGTAAGCGATAACACTGATCTCAAAATCAACCTATATTTAAATACACACATTTTCTCAAATCAAAACGTTCTCATTTCTTTGGCAACAGTGAATTTCGACCAGAATCATCACACTACCAATAATATTTCGGCTTGGAAACACTCACTGAGAGTATTAAGGTAATTGCAAGCAAAATAGCAATTCATGCTTACAGCACCTGGTATTCCCAAGCGGTCACCCATCTAAGTACTGACCAGGCTCGACGCTGCTTAACTTCGGTGATCGGACGAGAACCGGTGTGTTCAGCGTGATATGGCCGTAAGCGATAACACTGATCTCAAAATCAACCTATATTTAAATACACATATTTTCTCAAATCAAAACGTTCTCATTTCTTTGGCAACAGTGAATTTCGACTAGAATCATCACACTACCAATAATATTTCGGCTTGGAAACACTCACAGAGAGTATTAAGGTAATTGCAAGCAAAATAGCAATTCATGCTTACAGCACCTGGTATTCCCAAGCGGTCACCCATCTAAGTACTGACCAGGCTCGACGCTGCTTAACTTCGGTGATCGGACGAGAACCGGTGTGTTCAGCGTGATATGGCCGTAAGCGATAACACTGATCTCAAAATCAAACCTATATTTGAATACACACATTTTCTCAAATCAAAACGTTCTCGTTTCTTTGGCAACAGTGAATTTCGGCCAGAATCATTACACTACCAATAATATTTCGGCTTGGAAACACTCACCGAGAGTATTAAGGTAATTGCAAGCAAAATAGCAATTCATGCTTACAGCACCTGGTATTCCCAAGCGGTCACCCATCTAAGTACTGACCAGGCTCGACGCTGCTTAACTTCGGTGATCGGACGAGAACCGGTGTGTTCAGCGTGATATGGCCGTAAGCGATAACACTGATCTCAAAATCAACCTATATTTAAATACACATATTTTCTCAAATCAAAACGTTCTCATTTCTTTGGCAACAGTGAATTTCGACTAGAATCATCACACTACCAATAATATTTCGGCTTGGAAACACTCACCGAGAGTATTAAGGTAATTGCAAGCAAAATAGCAATTCATGCTTACAGCACCTGGTATTCCCAAGCGGTCACCCATCTAAGTACTGACCAGGCTCGACGCTGCTTAACTTCGGTGATCGGACGAGAACCGGTGTGTTCAGCATGATATGGCCGTAAGCGATAACACTGATCTCAAAATCAAACCTATATTTAAATACACACATTTTCTCAAATCAAAACGTTCTCATTTCTTTGGCAACAGTGAATTTCGGCCAGAATCATTACACTACCAATAATATTTCGGCTTGGAAACACTCACCGAGAGTATTAAGGTAATTGCAAGCAAAATAGCAATTCATGCTTACAGCACCTGGTATTCCCAAGCGGTCACCCATCTAAGTACTGACCAGGCTCGACGCTGCTTAACTTCGGTGATCGGACGAGAACCGGTGTGTTCAGCGTGATATGGCCGTAAGCGATAACACTGATCTCAAAATCAACCTATATTTCAATACACACATTTTCTCAAATCAAAACGTTCTCGTTTCTTTGGCAACAGTGAATTTCGACCAGAATCATCACACTACCAATAATATTTCGGCTTGGAAACACTCACTGAGAGTATTAAGGTAATTGCAAGCAAAATAGCAATTCATGCTTACAGCACCTGGTATTCCCAAGCGGTCACCCATCTAAGTACTGACCAGGCTCGACGCTGCTTAACTTCGGTGATCGGACGAGAACCGGTGTGTTCAGCGTGATATGGCCGTAGGCGATAACACTGATCTCAAAATCAACCTATATTTAAATACACACATTTTCTCAAATCAAAACGTTCTCATTTCTTTGGCAACAGTGAATTTCGACCAGAATCATCACACTACCAATAATATTTCGGCTTGGAAACACTCACCGAGAGTATTAAGGTAATTGCAAGCAAAATAGCAATTCATGCTTACAGCACCTCGTATTCCCAAGCGGTCACCCATCTAAGTACTGACCAGGCTCGAAACTGCTTAACTTCGGTGATCGGACGAGAACCGGTGTGTTCAGCGTGATATGGCCGTAAGCGATAACACTGATCTCAAAATCGACCTATATTTAAATACACACATTTTCTCCAATCAAAACGTTCTCATTTCTTTGGCAACAGTGAATTTCGACCAGAATCATCACACTACCAATAATATTTCGGCTTGGAAACACTCACCGAGAGTATTAAGGTAATTGCAAGCAAAATAGCAATTCATGCTTACAGCACCTGGTATTCCCAAGCGGTCACCCATCTAAGTACTGACCAGGCTCGACGCTGCTTAACTTCGGTGATCGGACGAGAACCGGTGTGTTCAGCGTGATATGGCCGTAAGCGATAACACTGATCTCAAAATCGACCTATATTTAAATACACACATTTTCTCCAATCAAAACGTTCTCATTTCTTTGGCAACAGTGAATTTCGACCAGAATCATCACACTACCAATAATATTTCGGCTTGGAAACACTCACCGAGAGTATTAAGGTAATTGCAAGCAAAATAGCAATTCATGCTTACAGCACCTGGTATTCCCAAGCGGTCACCCATCTAAGTACTGACCAGGCTCGACGCTGCTTAACTTCGGTGATCGGACGAGAACCGGTGTGTTCAGCGTGATATGGCCGTAAGCGATCACACCGATCACAAAATCAACATTTATTTCAAAGAACACATTTTCTCAAATCAAAACGTTCTCATTTCTTTGGCAACAGTGAATTTCGACCAGAATCATCACACTACCAATAATATTTCGGCTTGGAAACACTCACCGAGAGTATTAAGGTAATTGCAAGCAAAATAGCAATTCATGCTTACAGCACCTGGTATTCCCAAGCGGTCATCCATCTAAGTACTGACCAGGCTCGACGCTGCTTAACTTCGGTGATCGGACGAGAACCGGTGTGTTCAGCGTGATATGGCCGTAAGCGATAACACTGATCTCAAAATCAACCTATATTTAAATACACACATTTTTTCAAATCAAAACGTTCTCATTTCTTTGGCAACAGTGAATTTCGACCAGAATCATCACACTACTAATAATATTTCGGCTTGGAAACACTCACCGAGAGTATCAAGGTAATTGCAAGCAAAATAGCAATTCATGCTTACAGCACCTGGTATTCCCAAGCGGTCACCCATCTAAGTACTGACCAGGCTCGACGCTGCTTAACTTCGGTGATCGGACGAGAACCGGTGTGTTCAGCGTGATATGGCCGTAAGCGATAACACCGATCACAAAATCAACCTATATTTAAATACACACATTTTTTCAAATCAAAACGTTCTCATTTCTTTGGCAACAGTGAATTTCGACCAGAATCATCACACTACTAATAATATTTCGGCTTGGAAACACTCACCGAGAGTATTAAGGTAATTGCAAGCAAAATAGCAATTCATGCTTACAGCACCTGGTATTCCCAAGCGATCATCCATCTAAGTACTGACCAGGCTCGACGCTGCTTAACTTCGGTGATCGGACGAGAACCGGTGTGTTCAGCGTGATATGGCCGTAAGCGATAACACTGATCTCAAAATCAACCTATATTTAAATACACATATTTTCTCAAATCAAAACGTTCTCATTTCTTTGGCAACAGTGAATTTCGACTAGAATCATCACACTACCAATAATATTTCGGCTTGGAAACACTCACAGAGAGTATTAAGGTAATTGCAAGCAAAATAGCAATTCATGCTTACAGCACCTGGTATTCCCAAGCGGTCACCCATCTAAGTACTGACCAGGCTCGACGCTGCTTAACTTCGGTGATCGGACGAGAACCGGTGTGTTCAGCATGATATGGCCGTAAGCGATAACACTGATCTCAAAATCAAACCTATATTTAAATACACACATTTTCTCAAATCAAAACGTTCTCGTTTCTTTGGCAACAGTGAATTTCGGCCAGAATCATTACACTACCAATAATATTTCGGCTTGGAAACACTCACCGAGAGTATTAATGTAATTGCAAGCAAAATAGCAATTCATGCTTACAGCACCTGGTATTCCCAAGCGGTCACCCATCTAAGTACTGACCAGGCTCGACGCTGCTTAACTTCGGTGATCGGACGAGAACCGGTGTGTTCAGCGTGATATGGCCGTAAGCGATAACACTGATCTCAAAATCAACCTATATCTAAATACACACATTTTCTCAAATCAAAACGTTCTCATTTCTTTGGCAACAGTGGATTTCGGCCAGAATCATTACACTACCAATAATATTTCGGCTTGGAAACACTCACCGAGAGTATTAAGGTAATTGCAAGCAAAATAGCAATTCATGCTTACAGCACCTGGTATTCCCAAGCGGTCACCCATCTAAGTACTGACCAGGCTCGACGCTGCTTAACTTCGGTGATCGGACGAGAACCGGTGTGTTCAGCGTGATATGGCCGTAAGCGATAACACTGATCTCAAAATCAACCTATATTTAAATACACACATTTTCTCAAATCAAAACGTTCTCATTTCTTTGGCAACAGTGAATTTCGGCCAGAATCATTACACTACCAATAATATTTCGGCTTGGAAACACTCACCGAGAGTATTAATGTAATTGCAAGCAAAATAGCAATTCATGCTTACAGCACCTGGTATTCCCAAGCGGTCACCCATCTAAGTACTGACCAGGCTCGACGCTGCTTAACTTCGGTGATCGGACGAGAACCGGTGTGTTCAGCGTGATATGGCCGTAAGCGATAACACTGATCTCAAAATCAACCTATATTTAAATACACACATTTTCTCAAATCAAAACGTTCTCATTTCTTTGGCAACAGTGAATTTCGGCCAGAATCATTACACTACCAATAATATTTCGGCTTGGAAACACTCACCGAGAGTATTAATGTAATTGCAAGCAAAATAGCAATTCATGCTTACAGCACCTGGTATTCCCAAGCGGTCACCCATCTAAGTACTGACCAGGCTCGACGCTGCTTAACTTCGGTGATCGGACGAGAACCGGTGTGTTCAGCGTGATATGGCCGTAAGCGATAACACTGATCTCAAAATCAACCTATATTTAAATACACACATTTTCTCAAATCAAAACGTTCTCATTTCTTTGGCAACAGTGAATTTCGGCCAGAATCATTACACTACCAATAATATTTCGGCTTGGAAACACTCACCGAGAGTATTAAGGTAATTGCAAGCAAAATAGCAATTCATGCTTACAGCACCTGGTATTCCCAAGCGGTCACCCATCTAAGTACTGACCAGGCTCGACGCTGCTTAACTTCGGTGATCGGACGAGAACCGGTGTGTTCAGCGTGATATGGCCGTAAGCGATAACACTGATCTCAAAATCAACCTATATTTAAATACACACATTTTCTCAAATCAAAACGTTCTCGTTTCTTTGGCAACAGTGAATTTCGACCAGAATCATTACACTACCAATAATATTTCGGCTTGGAAACACTCACCGAGAGTATTAAGGTAATTGCAAGCAAAATAGCAATTCATGCTTACAGCACCTGGTATTCCCAAGCGGTCACCCATCTAAGTACTGACCAGGCTCGACGCTGCTTAACTTCGGTGATCGGACGAGAACCGGTGTGTTCAGCGTGATATGGCCGTAAGCGATAACACTGATCTCAAAATCAACCTATATTTAAATACACACATTTTCTCAAATCAAAACGTTCTCGTTTCTTTGGCAACATTGAATTTCGGCCAGAATCATTACACTACCAATAATATTTCGGCTTGGAAACACTCACCGAGAGTATTAAGGTAATTGCAAGCAAAATAGCAATTCATGCTTACAGCACCTGGTATTCCCAAGCGGTCACCCATCTAAGTACTGACCAGGCTCGACGCTGCTTAACTTCGGTGATCGGACGAGAACCGGTGTGTTCAGCGTGATATGGCCGTAAGCGATAACACTGATCTCAAAATCAAACCTATATTTAAATACACACATTTTCTCAAATCAAAACGTTCTCGTTTCTTTGGCAACAGTGAATTTCGGCCAGAATCATTACACTACCAATAATATTTCGGCTTGGAAACACTCACCGAGAGTATTAAGGTAATTGCAAGCAAAATAGCAATTCATGCTTACAGCACCTGGTATTCCCAAGCGGTCACCCATCTAAGTACTGACCAGGCTCGACGCTGCTTAACTTCGGTGATCGGACGAGAACCGGTGTGTTCAGCGTGATATGGCCGTAAGCGATAACACTGATCTCAAAATCAACCTATATTTAAATACACACATTTTCTCAAATCAAAACGTTCTCGTTTCTTTGGCAACATTGAATTTCGGCCAGAATCATTACACTACCAATAATATTTCGGCTTGGAAACACTCACCGAGAGTATTAAGGTAATTGCAAGCAAAATAGCAATTCATGCTTACAGCACCTGGTATTCCCAAGCGGTCACCCATCTAAGTACTGACGAGGCTCGACGCTGCTTAACTTCGGTGATCGGACGAGAACCGGTGTGTTCAGCGTGATATGGCCGTAAGCGATAACACCGATCACAAAATCAACATTTATTTCAAAGAACACATTTTCTCCGATCAAAACGTTTCATTTCTTTGGCAACAGTGAATTTCGACCAGAATCATCACACTACTAATAATATTTCGGCTTGGAAACACTCACCGAGAGTATTAAGGTAATTGCAAGCAAAATAGCAATTCATGCTTACAGCACCTGGTATTCCCAAGCGGTCACCCATCTAAGTACTGACCAGGCTCGACGCTGCTTAACTTCGGTGATCGGACGAGAACCGGTGTGTTCAGCGTGATATGGCCGTAAGCGATAACACTGATCTCAAAATCAACCTATATTTAAATACAAACATTTTCTCAAATCAAAACGTTCTCATTTCTTTGGCAACAGTGAATTTCGACCATAATCATCACACTACCAATAATATTTCGGCTTGGAAACACTCACCGAGAGTATTAAGGTAATTGCAAGCAAAATAGCAATTCATGCTTACAGCACCTGGTATTCCCAAGCGGTCACCCATCTAAGTACTGACCAGGCTCGGCGATGCTTAACTTTGGTGATCGGACGAGAACCGGTGTGTTCAGCGTGATATGGCCGTAAGCGATAACTCTGTTCTCAAAATCAACATTTATTTCAAAGAACATATTTTCTCAAATCAAAACGTTCTCATTACTTTGGCAACAGTGAATTTCGACCAGAATCATCACACTACCAATAATATTTCGGCTTGGAAACACTCACCGAGAGTATTAAGGTAATTGCAAGCAAAATAGCAATTCATGCTTACAGCACCTGGTATTCCCAAGCGGTCACCCATCTAAGTACTGACCAGGCTCGACGCTGCTTAACTTCGGTGATCGGACGAGAACCGGAGTGTTCAGCGTGATATGGCCGTAAGCGATAACACTGATCTCAAAATCGACCTATATTTAAATACACACATTTTCTCCAATCAAAACGTTCTCATTTCTTTGGCAACAGTGAATTTCGACCAGAATCATCACACTACCAATAATATTTCGGCTTGGAAACACTCACCGAGAGTATTAAGGTAATTGCAAGCAAAATAGCAATTCATGCTTACAGCACCTGGTATTCACAAGCGGTCACCCATCTAAGTACTGACCAGGCTCGACGCTGCTTAACTTCGGTGATCGGACGAGAACCGGTGTGTTCAGCGTGATATGGCCGTAAGCGATAACACCGATCACAAAATCAACATTTATTTCAAAGAACACATTTTCTCCGATCAAAACGTTTCATTTCTTTGGCAACAGTGAATTTCGACCAGAATCATCACACTACCAATAATATTTCGGCTTGGAAACACTCAGTATTAAGGTAATTGCAAGCAAAATAGCAATTCATGCTTACAGCACCTGGTATTCCCAAGCGGTCACCCATCTAAGTACTGACCAGGCTCGACGCTGCTTAACTTCGGTGATCGGACGAGAACCGGCGTGTTCAGTGTGATATGGCCGTAAGCGATGACACTGATCTCAAAATCAACCTATATTTAAATACACACATTTTCTCAAATCAAAACGTCCTCATTTCTTTGGCAACAGTGAATTTCGACTAGAATCATCACACTACCAATAATATTTCGGCTTGGAAACACTCACAGAGAGTATTAAGGTAATTGCAAGCAAAATAGCAATTCATGCTTACAGCACCTGGTATTCCCAAGCGGTCACCCATCTAAGTACTGACCAGGCTCGACGCTGCTTAACTTCGGTGATCGGACGAGAACCGGTGTGTTCAGCGTGATATGGCCGTAAGCGATGGCACTGATCTCAAAATCGACCTATATTTAAATACACACATTTTCTCAAATCAAAACGTTCTCATTTCTTTGGCAACAGTGAATTTCGGCCAGAATCATCACACTACCAATAATATTTCGGCTTGGAAACACTTACCGAGAGTATTAAGGTAATTGCAAGCAAAATAGCAATTCATGCTTACAGCACCTGGTATTCCCAAGCGGTCACCCATCTAAGTACTGACCAGGCTCGACGCTGCTTAACTTCGGTGATCGGACGAGAACCGGTGTGTTCAGCGTGATATGGCCGTAAGCGATAACACTGATCTCAAAATCAACATTTATTTCAAAGAATATATTTTCTCAAATCAAAACGTTCTCATTTCTTTGGCAACAGTGAATTTCGACCAGAATCATCACACTACCAATAATATTTCGGCTTGGAAACACTCACCGAGAGTATTAAGGTAATTGCAAGCAAAATAGCAATTCATGCTTACAGCACCTGGTATTCCCAAGCGGTCACCCATCTAAGTACTGACCAGGCTCGACGCTGCTTAACTTCGGTGATCGGACGAGAACCGGTGTGTTCAGCGTGATATGGCCGTAAGCGATAACACTGATCTCAAAATCAACCTATATTTAAATACACATATTTTCTCAAATCAAAACGTTCTCATTTCTTTGGCAACAGTGAATTTCGACTAGAATCATCACACTACCAATAATATTTCGGCTTGGAAACACTCACCGAGAGTATTAAGGTAATTGCAAGCAAAATAGCAATTCATGCTTACAGCACCTGGTATTCCCAAGCGGTCACCCATCTAAGTACTGACCAGGCTCGACGCTGCTTAACTTCGGTGATCGGACGAGAACCGGTGTGTTCAGCGTGATATGGCCGTAAGCGATAACACTGATCTCAAAATCAAACCTATATTTAAATACACACATTTTCTCAAATCAAAACGTTCTCGTTTCTTTGGCAACAGTGAATTTCGGCCAGAATCATTACACTACCAATAATATTTCGGCTTGGAAACACTCACCGAGAGTATTAAGGTAATTGCAAGCAAAATAGCAATTCATGCTTACAGCACCTGGTATTCCCAAGCGGTCACCCATCTAAGTACTGACGAGGCTCGACGCTGCTTAACTTCGGTGATCGGACGAGAACCGGTGTGTTCAGCGTGATATGGCCGTAAGCGATAACACCGATCACAAAATCAACATTTATTTCAAAGAACACATTTTCTCCGATCAAAACGTTTCATTTCTTTGGCAACAGTGAATTTCGACCAGAATCATCACACTACTAATAATATTTCGGCTTGGAAACACTCACCGAGAGTATTAAGGTAATTGCAAGCAAAATAGCAATTCATGCTTACAGCACCTGGTATTCCCAAGCGGTCACCCGTCTAAGTACTGACCAGGCTCGACGCTGCTTAACTTCGGTGATCGGACGAGAACCGGTGTGTTCAGCGTGATATGGCCGTAAGCGATAACACTGATCTCAAAATCAACCTATATTTAAATACACACATTTTCTCAAATCAAAACGTTCTCATTTCTTTGGCAACAGTGAATTTCGACCAGAATCATCACACTACCAATAATATTTCGGCTTGGAAACACTCACCGAGAGTATCAAGGTAATTGCAAGCAAAATAGCAATTCATGCTTACAGCACCTGGTATTCCCAAGCGGTCACCCATCTAAGTACTGACCAGGCTCGACGCTGCTTAACTTCGGTGATCGGACGAGAACCGGTGTGTTCAGCGTGATATGGCCGTAAGCGATAACACTGATCTCAAAATCAACCTATATTTAAATACACATATTTTCTCAAATCAAAACGTTCTCATTTCTTTGGCAACAGTGAATTTCGACTAGAATCATCACATTACCAATAATATTTCGGCTTGGAAACACTCACAGAGAGTATTAAGGTAATTGCAAGCAAAATAGCAATTCATGCTTACAGCACCTGGTATTCCCAAGCGGTCACCCATCTAAGTACTGACCAGGCTCGACGCTGCTTAACTTCGGTGATCGGACGAGAACCGGTGTGTTCAGCATGATATGGCCGTAAGCGATAACACTGATCTCAAAATCAAACCTATATTTAAATACACACATTTTCTCAAATCAATACGTTCTCGTTTCTTTGGCAACAGTGAATTTCGGCCAGAATCATTACACTACCAATAATATTTCGGCTTGGAAACACTCACCGAGAGTATTAAGGTAATTGCAAGCAAAATAGCAATTCATGCTTACAGCACCTGGTATTCCCAAGCGGTCACCCATCTAAGTACTGACCAGGCTCGACGCTGCTTAACTTCGGTGATCGGACGAGAACCGGTGTGTTCAGCGTGATATGGCCGTAAGCGATAACACTGATCTCAAAATCAACCTATATTTAAATACACACATTTTCTCAAATCAAAACGTTCTCATTTCTTTGGCAACAGTGAATTTCGACCAGAATCATCACACTACCAATAATATTTCGGCTTGGAAACACTCACCGAGAGTATCAAGGTAATTGAAAGCAAAATAGCAATTCATGCTTACAGCACCTGGTATTCCCAAGCGGTCACCCATCTAAGTACTGACCAGGCTCGACGCTGCTTAACTTCGGTGATCGGACGAGAACCGGTGTGTTCAGCGTGATATGGCCGTAAGCGATAACACTGATTTCAAAATCAACCTATATTTAAATACACACATTTTCTCAAATCAAAACGTTCTCATTTCTTTGGCAACAGTGAATTTCGACCAGAATCATCACACTACTAATAATATTTCGGCTTGGAAACACTCAGCGAGAGTATCAAGGTAATTGCAAGCAAAATAGCAATTCATGCTTACAGCACCTGGTATTCCCAAGCGGTCACCCATCTAAGTACTGACCAGGCTCGACGCTGCTTAACTTCGGTGATCGGACGAGAACCGGTGTGTTCAGCGTGATATGGCCGTAAGCGATAACACTGATCTCAAAATCAACCTATATTTAAATACACATATTTTCTCAAATCAAAACGTTCTCATTTCTTTGGCAACAGTGAATTTCGACTAGAATCATCACACTACCAATAATATTTCGGCTTGGAAACACTCACAGAGAGTATTAAGGTAATTGCAAGCAAAATAGCAATTCATGCTTACAGCACCTGGTATTCCCAAGCGGTCACCCATCTAAGTACTGACCAGGCTCGACGCTGCTTAACTTCGGTGATCGGACGAGAACCGGTGTGTTCAGCGTGATATGGCCGTAAGCGATAACACCGATCACAAAATCAACATTTATTTCAAAGAACACATTTTCTCAGATCAAAACGTTTCATTTCTTTGGCAACAGTGAATTTCGACCAGAATCATCACACTACTAATAATATTTCGGCTTGGAAACACTCACCGAGAGTATTAAGGTAATTGCAAGCAAAATAGCAATTCATGCTTACAGCACCTGGTATTCCCAAGCGGTCACCCGTCTAAGTACTGACCAGGCTCGACGCTGCTTAACTTCGGTGATCGGACGAGAACCGGTGTGTTCAGCGTGATATGGCCGTAAGCGATAACACTGATCTCAAAATCAACCTATATTTAAATACACACATTTTCTCAAATCAAAACGTTCTCATTTCTTTGGCAACAGTGAATTTCGACCAGAATCATCACACTACTAATAATATTTCGGCTTGGAAACACTCACCGAGAGTATCAAGGTAATTGCAAGCAAAATAGCAATTCATGCTTACAGCACCTGGTATTCCCAAGCGGTCACCCATCTAAGTACTGACCAGGCTCGACGCTGCTTAACTTCGGTGATCGGACGAGAACCGGTGTGTTCAGCGTGATATGGCCGTAAGCGATAACACTGATCTCAAAATCAACCTATATTTAAATACACATATTTTCTCAAATCAAAACGTTCTCATTTCTTTGGCAACAGTGAATTTCGACTAGAATCATCACACTACCAATAATATTTCGGCTTGGAAACACTCACAGAGAGTATTAAGGTAATTGCAAGCAAAATAGCAATTCATGCTTACAGCACCTGGTATTCCCAAGCGGTCACCCATCTAAGTACTGACCAGGCTCGACGCTGCTTAACTTCGGTGATCGGACGAGAACCGGTGTGTTCAGCGTGATATGGCCGTAAGCGATAACACTGATCTCAAAATCAAACCTATATTTAAATACACACATTTTCTCAAATCAAAACGTTCTCGTTTCTTTGGCAACAGTGAATTTCGGCCAGAATCATTACACTACCAATAATATTTCGGCTTGGAAACACTCACCGAGAGTATTAATGTAATTGCAAGCAAAATAGCAATTCATGCTTACAGCACCTGGTATTCCCAAGCGGTCACCCATCTAAGTACTGACCAGGCTCGACGCTGCTTAACTTCGGTGATCGGACGAGAACCGGTGTGTTCAGCATGATATGGCCGTAAGCGATAACACTGATCTCAAAATCAAACCTATATTTAAATACACACATTTTCTCAAATCAAAACGTTCTCGTTTCTTTGGCAACAGTGAATTTCGACCAGAATCATCACACTACCAATAATATTTCGGCTTGGAAACACTCACCGAGAGTATTAATGTAATTGCAAGCAAAATAGCAATTCATGCTTACAGCACCTGGTATTCCCAAGCGGTCACCCATCTAAGTACTGACCAGGCTCGACGCTGCTTAACTTCGGTGATCGGACGAGAACCGGTGTGTTCAGCGTGATATGGCCGTAAGCGATAACACTGATCTCAAAATCAACCTATATTTAAATAAAGACATTTTCTCAAATCAAAACGTTCTCATTTCTTTGGCAACAGTGAATTTCGGCCAGAATCATTACACTACCAATAATATTTCGGCTTGGAAACACTCACCGAGAGTATTAAGGTAATTGCAAGCAAAATAGCAATTCATGCTTACAGCACCTGGTATTCCCAAGCGGTCACCCATCTAAGTACTGACCAGGCTCGACGCTGCTTAACTTCGGTGATCGGACGAGAACCGGTGTGTTCAGCGTGATATGGCCGTAAGCGATAACACTGATCTCAAAATCAACCTATATTTAAATACACACATTTTCTCAAATCAAAACGTTCTCATTTCTTTGGCAACAGTGAATTTCGACCAGAATCATCACACTACCAATAATATTTCGGCTTGGAAACACTCACTGAGAGTATTAAGGTAATTGCAAGCAAAATAGCAATTCATGCTTACAGCACCTGGTATTCCCAAGCGGTCACCCATCTAAGTACTGACCAGGCTCGACGCTGCTTAACTTCGGTGATCGGACGAGAACCGGTGTGTTCAGCGTGATATGGCCGTAGGCGATAACACTGATCTCAAAATCAACCTATATTTAAATACACACATTTTCTCAAATCAAAACGTTCTCATTTCTTTGGCAACAGTGAATTTCGACCAGAATCATCACACTACCAATAATATTTCGGCTTGGAAACACTCACCGAGAGTATTAAGGTAATTGCAAGCAAAATAGCAATTCATGCTTACAGCACCTGGTATTCCCAAGCGGTCACCCATCTAAGTACTGACCAGGCTCGAAACTGCTTAACTTCGGTGATCGGACGAGAACCGGTGTGTTCAGCGTGATATGGCCGTAAGCGATAACACTGATCTCAAAATCGACCTATATTTAAATACACACATTTTCTCCAATCAAAACGTTCTCATTTCTTTGGCAACAGTGAATTTCGACCAGAATCATCACACTACCAATAATATTTCGGCTTGGAAACACTCACCGAGAGTATTAAGGTAATTGCAAGCAAAATAGCAATTCATGCTTACAGCACCTGGTATTCCCAAGCGGTCACCCATCTAAGTACTGACCAGGCTCGACGCTGCTTAACTTCGGTGATCGGACGAGAACCGGTGTGTTCAGCGTGATATGGCCGTAAGCGATAACACTGATCTCAAAATCGACCTATATTTAAATACACACATTTTCTCCAATCAAAACGTTCTCATTTCTTTGGCAACAGTGAATTTCGACCAGAATCATCACACTACCAATAATATTTCGGCTTGGAAACACTCACCGAGAGTATTAAGGTAATTGCAAGCAAAATAGCAATTCATGCTTACAGCACCTGGTATTCCCAAGCGGTCACCCATCTAAGTACTGACCAGGCTCGACGCTGCTTAACTTCGGTGATCGGACGAGAACCGGTGTGTTCAGCGTGATATGGCCGTAAGCGATCACACCGATCACAAAATCAACATTTATTTCAAAGAACACATTTTCTCAAATCAAAACGTTCTCATTTCTTTGGCAACAGTGAATTTCGACCAGAATCATCACACTACCAATAATATTTCGGCTTGGAAACACTCACCGAGAGTATTAAGGTAATTGCAAGCAAAATAGCAATTCATGCTTACAGCACCTGGTATTCCCAAGCGGTCATCCATCTAAGTACTGACCAGGCTCGACGCTGCTTAACTTCGGTGATCGGACGAGAACCGGTGTGTTCAGCGTGATATGGCCGTAAGCGATAACACTGATCTCAAAATCAACCTATATTTAAATACACACATTTTTTCAAATCAAAACGTTCTCATTTCTTTGGCAACAGTGAATTTCGACCAGAATCATCACACTACTAATAATATTTCGGCTTGGAAACACTCACCGAGAGTATCAAGGTAATTGCAAGCAAAATAGCAATTCATGCTTACAGCACCTGGTATTCCCAAGCGGTCACCCATCTAAGTACTGACCAGGCTCGACGCTGCTTAACTTCGGTGATCGGACGAGAACCGGTGTGTTCAGCGTGATATGGCCGTAAGCGATAACACCGATCACAAAATCAACCTATATTTAAATACACACATTTTTTCAAATCAAAACGTTCTCATTTCTTTGGCAACAGTGAATTTCGACCAGAATCATCACACTACTAATAATATTTCGGCTTGGAAACACTCACCGAGAGTATTAAGGTAATTGCAAGCAAAATAGCAATTCATGCTTACAGCACCTGGTATTCCCAAGCGGTCATCCATCTAAGTACTGACCAGGCTCGACGCTGCTTAACTTCGGTGATCGGACGAGAACCGGTGTGTTCAGCGTGATATGGCCGTAAGCGATAACACTGATCTCAAAATCAACCTATATTTAAATACACATATTTTCTCAAATCAAAACGTTCTCATTTCTTTGGCAACAGTGAATTTCGACTAGAATCATCACACTACAAATAATATTTCGGCTTGGAAACACTCACAGAGAGTATTAAGGTAATTGCAAGCAAAATAGCAATTCATGCTTACAGCACCTGGTATTCCCAAGCGGTCACCCATCTAAGTACTGACCAGGCTCGACGCTGCTTAACTTCGGTGATCGGACGAGAACCGGTGTGTTCAGCATGATATGGCCGTAAGCGATAACACTGATCTCAAAATCAAACCTATATTTAAATACACACATTTTCTCAAATCAAAACGTTCTCGTTTCTTTGGCAACAGTGAATTTCGGCCAGAATCATTACACTACCAATAATATTTCGGCTTGGAAACACTCACCGAGAGTATTAATGTAATTGCAAGCAAAATAGCAATTCATGCTTACAGCACCTGGTATTCCCAAGCGGTCACCCATCTAAGTACTGACCAGGCTCGACGCTGCTTAACTTCGGTGATCGGACGAGAACCGGTGTGTTCAGCGTGATATGGCCGTAAGCGATAACACTGATCTCAAAATCAACCTATATTTAAATACACACATTTTCTCAAATCAAAACGTTCTCATTTCTTTGGCAACAGTGAATTTCGGCCAGAATCATTACACTACCAATAATATTTCGGCTTGGAAACACTCACCGAGAGTATTAATGTAATTGCAAGCAAAATAGCAATTCATGCTTACAGCACCTGGTATTCCCAAGCGGTCACCCATCTAAGTACTGACCAGGCTCGACGCTGCTTAACTTCGGTGATCGGACGAGAACCGGTGTGTTCAGCGTGATATGGCCGTAAGCGATAACACTGATCTCAAAATCAACCTATATTTAAATACACACATTTTCTCAAATCAAAACGTTCTCATTTCTTTGGCAACAGTGAATTTCGACCAGAATCATCACACTACCAATAATATTTCGGCTTGGAAACACTCACCGAGAGTATTAATGTAATTGCAAGCAAAATAGCAATTCATGCTTACAGCACCTGGTATTCCCAAGCGGTCACCCATCTAAGTACTGACCAGGCTCGACGCTGCTTAACTTCGGTGATCGGACGAGAACCGGTGTGTTCAGCGTGATATGGCCGTAAGCGATAACACTGATCTCAAAATCAACCTATATTTAAATACACACATTTTCTCAAATCAAAACGTTCTCATTTCTTTGGCAACAGTGAATTTCGGCCAGAATCATTACACTACCAATAATATTTCGGCTTGGAAACACTCACCGAGAGTATTAAGGTAATTGCAAGCAAAATAGATATTCATGCTTACAGCACCTGGTATTCCCAAGCGGTCACCCATCTAAGTACTGACCAGGCTCGACGCTGCTTAACTTTGGTGATCGGACGAGAACCGGTGTGTTCAGCGTGATATGGCCGTAAGCGATAACACTGATCTCAAAATCGACCTATATTTAAATACACACATTTTCTCCAATCAAAACGTTCTCATTTCTTTGGCAACAGTGAATTTCGACCAGAATCATCACACTACCAATAATATTTCGGCTTGGAAACACTCACCGAGAGTATTAAGGTAATTGCAAGCAAAATAGCAATTCATGCTTACAGCACCTGGTATTCCCAAGCGGTCACCCATCTAAGTACTGACCAGGCTCGACGCTGCTTAACTTCGGTGATCGGACGATAACCGGTGTGTTCAGCGTGATATGGCCGTAAGCGATAACACTGATCTCAAAATCGACCTATATTTAAATACACACATTTTCTCCAATCAAAACGTTCTCATTTCTTTGGCAACAGTGAATTTCGACCAGAATCATCACACTACCAATAATATTTCGGCTTGGAAACACTCACCGAGAGTATTAAGGTAATTGCAAGCAAAATAGCAATTCATGCTTACAGCACCTGGTATTCCCAAGCGGTCACCCATCTAAGTACTGACCAGGCTCGACGCTGCTTAACTTCGGTGATCGGACGAGAACCGGTGTGTTCAGCGTGATATGGCCGTAAGCGATAACACTGATCTCAAAATCGACCTATATTTAAATACACACATTTTCTCCAATCAAAACGTTCTCATTTCTTTGGCAACAGTGAATTTCGACCAGAATCATCACACTACCAATAATATTTCGGCTTGGAAACACTCACCGAGAGTATTAAGGTAATTGCAAGCAAAATAGCAATTCATGCTTACAGCACCTGGTATTCCCAAGCGGTCACCCATCTAAGTACTGACCAGGCTCGACGCTGCTTAACTTCGGTGATCGGACGAGAACCGGTGTGTTCAGCGTGATATGGCCGTAAGCGATAACACTGATCTCAAAATCGACCTATATTTAAATACACACATTTTCTCCAATCAAAACGTTCTCATTTCTTTGGCAACAGTGAATTTCGACCAGAATCATCACACTACCAATAATATTTCGGCTTGGAAACACTCACCGAGAGTATTAAGGTAATTGCAAGCAAAATAGCAATTCATGCTTACAGCACCTGGTATTCCCAAGCGGTCACCCATCTAAGTACTGACCAGGCTCGACGCTGCTTAACTTCGGTGATCGGACGAGAACCGGTGTGTTCAGCGTGATATGGCCGTAAGCGATAACACTGATCTCAAAATCGACCTATATTTAAATACACACATTTTCTCCAATCAAAACGTTCTCATTTCTTTGGCAACAGTGAATTTCGACCAGAATCATCACACTACCAATAATATTTCGGCTTGGAAACACTCACCGAGAGTATTAAGGTAATTGCAAGCAAAATAGCAATTCATGCTTACAGCACCTGGTATTCCCAAGCGGTCACCCATCTAAGTACTGACCAGGCTCGACGCTGCTTAACTTCGGTGATCGGACGATAACCGGTGTGTTCAGCGTGATATGGCCGTAAGCGATCACACCGATCACAAAATCAACATTTATTTCAAAGAACACATTTTCTCAAATCAAAACGTTCTCATTTCTTTGGCAACAGTGAATTTCGACCAGAATCATCACACTACCAATAATATTTCGGCTTGGAAACACTCACCGAGAGTATTAAGGTAATTGCAAGCAAAATAGCAATTCATGCTTACAGCACCTGGTATTCCCAAGCGGTCATCCATCTAAGTACTGACCAGGCTCGACGCTGCTTAACTTCGGTGATCGGACGAGAACCGGTGTGTTCAGCGTGATATGGCCGTAAGCGATAACACTGATCTCAAAATCAACCTATATTTAAATACACACATTTTTTCAAATCAAAACGTTCTCATTTCTTTGGCAACAGTGAATTTCGACCAGAATCATCACACTACTAATAATATTTCGGCTTGGAAACACTCACCGAGAGTATCAAGGTAATTGCAAGCAAAATAGCAATTCATGCTTACAGCACCTGGTATTCCCAAGCGGTCACCCATCTAAGTACTGACCAGGCTCGACGCTGCTTAACTTCGGTGATCGGACGAGAACCGGTGTGTTCAGCGTGATATGGCCGTAAGCGATAACACTGATCTCAAAATCAACCTATATTTAAATACACACATTTTCTCAAATCAAAACGTTCTCATTTCTTTGGCAACAGTGAATTTCGACTAGAATCATCACACTACTAATAATATTTCGGCTTGGAAACACTCACCGAGAGTATCAAGGTAATTGCAAGCAAAATAGCAATTCATGCTTACAGCACCTGGTATTCCCAAGCGGTCACCCATCTAAGTACTGACCAGGCTCGACGCTGCTTAACTTCGGTGATCGGACGAGAACCGGTGTGTTCAGCGTGATATGGCCGTAAGCGATAACACTGATCTCAAAATCAACCTATATTTAAATACACACATTTTTTCAAATCAAAACGTTCTCATTTCTTTGGCAACAGTGAATTTCGACCAGAATCATCACACTACTAATAATATTTCGGCTTGGAAACACTCACCGAGAGTATCAAGGTAATTGCAAGCAAAATAGCAATTCATGCTTACAGCACCTGGTATTCCCAAGCGGTCACCCATCTAAGTACTGACCAGGCTCGACGCTGCTTAACTTCGGTGATCGGACGAGAACCGGTGTGTTCAGCGTGATATGGCCGTAAGCGATAACACTGATCTCAAAATCAACCTATATTTAAATACACACATTTTCTCAAATCAAAACGTTCTCATTTCTTTGGCAACAGTGAATTTCGACTAGAATCATCACACTACCAATAATATTTCGGCTTGGAAACACTCACCGAGAGTATCAAGGTAATTGCAAGCAAAATAGCAATTCATGCTTACAGCACCTGGTATTCCCAAGCGGTCACCCATCTAAGTACTGACCAGGCTCGACGCTGCTTAACTTCGGTGATCGGACGAGAACCGGTGTGTTCAGCGTGATATGGCCGTAAGCGATAACACTGATCTCAAAATCAACCTATATTTAAATACACACATTTTTTCAAATCAAAACGTTCTCATTTCTTTGGCAACAGTGAATTTCGACCAGAATCATCACACTACTAATAATATTTCGGCTTGGAAACACTCACCGAGAGTATCAAGGTAATTGCAAGCAAAATAGCAATTCATGCTTACAGCACCTGGTATTCCCAAGCGGTCACCCATCTAAGTACTGACCAGGCTCGACGCTGCTTAACTTCGGTGATCGGACGAGAACCGGTGTGTTCAGCGTGATATGGCCGTAAGCGATAACACTGATCTCAAAATCAACCTATATTTAAATACACACATTTTCTCAAATCAAAACGTTCTCATTTCTTTGGCAACAGTGAATTTCAACTAGAATCATCACACTACCAATAATATTTCGGCTTGGAAACACTCACCGAGAGTATCAAGGTAATTGCAAGCAAAATAGCAATTCATGCTTACAGCACCTGGTATTCCCAAGCGGTCACCCATCTAAGTACTGACCAGGCTCGACGCTGCTTAACTTCGGTGATCGGACGAGAACCGGTGTGTTCAGCGTGATATGGCCGTAAGCGATAACACTGATCTCAAAATCAACCTATATTTAAATACACACATTTTCTCAAATCAAAACGTTCTCATTTCTTTGGCAACAGTGAATTTCGACTAGAATCATCACACTACCAATAATATTTCGGCTTGGAAGCACTCACAGAGAGTATTAAGGTAATTGCAAGCAAAATAGCAATTCATGCTTACAGCACCTGGTATTCCCAAGCGGTCACCCATCTAAGTACTGACCAGGCTCGACGCTGCTTAACTTCGGTGATCGGACGAGAACCGGTGTGTTCAGCGTGATATGGCCGTAAGCGATAACACTGATCTCAAAATCAACATTTATTTCAAAGAACATATTTTCTCAAATCAAAACGTTCTCATTTCTTTGGCAACAGTGAATTTCGACCAGAATCATCACACTACCAATAATATTTCGGCTTGGAAACACTCACCGAGAGTATTAAGGTAATTGCAAGCAAAATAGCAATTCATGCTTACAGCACCTGGTATTCCCAAGCGGTCACCCATCTAAGTACTGACCAGGCTCGACGCTGCTTAACTTCGGTGATCGGACGAGAACCGGTGTGTTCAGCGTGATATGGCCGTAAGCGATAACACTGATCTCAAAATCAACATTTATTTCAAAGAACACATTTTCTCAAATCAAAACGTTCTCATTTCTTTGGCAACAGTGAATTTCGACCAGAATCATCACACTACCAATAATATTTCGGCTTGGAAACACTCACCGAGAGTATTAAGGTAATTGCAAGCAAAATAGCAATTCATGCTTACAGCACCTGGTATTCCCAAGCGGTCACCCATCTAAGTACTGACCAGGCTCGACGCTGCTTAACTTCGGTGATCGGACGAGAACCGGTGTGTTCAGCATGATATGGCCGTAAGCGATAACACTGATCTCAAAATCAAACCTATATTTAAATACACACATTTTCTCAAATCAAAACGTTCTCATTTCTTTGGCAACAGTGAATTTCGGCCAGAATCATTACACTACCAATAATATTTCGGCTTGGAAACACTCACCGAGAGTATTAAGGTAATTGCAAGCAAAATAGCAATTCATGCTTACAGCACCTGGTATTCCCAAGCGGTCACCCATCTAAGTACTGACCAGGCTCGACGCTGCTTAACTTCGGTGATCGGACGAGAACCGGTGTGTTCAGCGTGATATGGCCGTAAGCGATAACACTGATCTCAAAATCAACCTATATTTAAATACACATATTTTCTCAAATCAAAACGTTCTCATTTCTTTGGCAACAGTGAATTTCGACTAGAATCATCACACTACCAATAATATTTCGGCTTGGAAACACTCACCGAGAGTATTAAGGTAATTGCAAGCAAAATAGCAATTCATGCTTACAGCACCTGGTATTCCCAAGCGGTCACCCATCTAAGTACTGACCAGGCTCGACGCTGCTTAACTTCGGTGATCGGACGAGAACCGGTGTGTTCAGCATGATATGGCCGTAAGCGATAACACTGATCTCAAAATCAAACCTATATTTAAATACACACATTTTCTCAAATCAAAACGTTCTCATTTCTTTGGCAACAGTGAATTTCGGCCAGAATCATTACACTACCAATAATATTTCGGCTTGGAAACACTCACCGAGAGTATTAAGGTAATTGCAAGCAAAATAGCAATTCATGCTTACAGCACCTGGTATTCCCAAGCGGTCACCCATCTAAGTACTGACCAGGCTCGACGCTGCTTAACTTCGGTGATCGGACGAGAACCGGTGTGTTCAGCGTGATATGGCCGTAAGCGATAACACTGATCTCAAAATCAACCTATATTTCAATACACACATTTTCTCAAATCAAAACGTTCTCGTTTCTTTGGCAACAGTGAATTTCGACCAGAATCATCACACTACCAATAATATTTCGGCTTGGAAACACTCACTGAGAGTATTAAGGTAATTGCAAGCAAAATAGCAATTCATGCTTACAGCACCTGGTATTCCCAAGCGGTCACCCATCTAAGTACTGACCAGGCTCGACGCTGCTTAACTTCGGTGATCGGACGAGAACCGGTGTGTTCAGCGTGATATGGCCGTAGGCGATAACACTGATCTCAAAATCAACCTATATTTAAATACACACATTTTCTCAAATCAAAACGTTCTCATTTCTTTGGCAACAGTGAATTTCGACCAGAATCATCACACTACCAATAATATTTCGGCTTGGAAACACTCACCGAGAGTATTAAGGTAATTGCAAGCAAAATAGCAATTCATGCTTACAGCACCTCGTATTCCCAAGCGGTCACCCATCTAAGTACTGACCAGGCTCGACGCTGCTTAACTTCGGTGATCGGACGAGAACCGGTGTGTTCAGCGTGATATGGCCGTAAGCGATAACACTGATCTCAAAATCGACCTATATTTAAATACACACATTTTCTCCAATCAAAACGTTCTCATTTCTTTGGCAACAGTGAATTTCGACCAGAATCATCACACTACCAATAATATTTCGGCTTGGAAACACTCACCGAGAGTATTAAGGTAATTGCAAGCAAAATAGCAATTCATGCTTACAGCACCTGGTATTCCCAAGCGGTCACCCATCTAAGTACTGACCAGGCTCGACGCTGCTTAACTTCGGTGATCGGACGAGAACCGGTGTGTTCAGCGTGATATGGCCGTAAGCGATAACACTGATCTCAAAATCGACCTATATTTAAATACACACATTTTCTCCAATCAAAACGTTCTCATTTCTTTGGCAACAGTGAATTTCGACCAGAATCATCACACTACCAATAATATTTCGGCTTGGAAACACTCACCGAGAGTATTAAGGTAATTGCAAGCAAAATAGCAATTCATGCTTACAGCACCTGGTATTCCCAAGCGGTCACCCATCTAAGTACTGACCAGGCTCGACGCTGCTTAACTTCGGTGATCGGACGAGAACCGGTGTGTTCAGCGTGATATGGCCGTAAGCGATCACACCGATCACAAAATCAACATTTATTTCAAAGAACACATTTTCTCAAATCAAAACGTTCTCATTTCTTTGGCAACAGTGAATTTCGACCAGAATCATCACACTACCAATAATATTTCGGCTTGGAAACACTCACCGAGAGTATTAAGGTAATTGCAAGCAAAATAGCAATTCATGCTTACAGCACCTGGTATTCCCAAGCGGTCATCCATCTAAGTACTGACCAGGCTCGACGCTGCTTAACTTCGGTGATCGGACGAGAACCGGTGTGTTCAGCGTGATATGGCCGTAAGCGATAACACTGATCTCAAAATCAACCTATATTTAAATACACACATTTTTTCAAATCAAAACGTTCTCATTTCTTTGGCAACAGTGAATTTCGACCAGAATCATCACACTACTAATAATATTTCGGCTTGGAAACACTCACCGAGAGTATCAAGGTAATTGCAAGCAAAATAGCAATTCATGCTTACAGCACCTGGTATTCCCAAGCGGTCACCCATCTAAGTACTGACCAGGCTCGACGCTGCTTAACTTCGGTGATCGGACGAGAACCGGTGTGTTCAGCGTGATATGGCCGTAAGCGATAACACCGATCACAAAATCAACCTATATTTAAATACACACATTTTTTCAAATCAAAACGTTCTCATTTCTTTGGCAACAGTGAATTTCGACCAGAATCATCACACTACTAATAATATTTCGGCTTGGAAACACTCACCGAGAGTATTAAGGTAATTGCAAGCAAAATAGCAATTCATGCTTACAGCACCTGGTATTCCCAAGCGATCATCCATCTAAGTACTGACCAGGCTCGACGCTGCTTAACTTCGGTGATCGGACGAGAACCGGTGTGTTCAGCGTGATATGGCCGTAAGCGATAACACTGATCTCAAAATCAACCTATATTTAAATACACATATTTTCTCAAATCAAAACGTTCTCATTTCTTTGGCAACAGTGAATTTCGACTAGAATCATCACACTACCAATAATATTTCGGCTTGGAAACACTCACAGAGAGTATTAAGGTAATTGCAAGCAAAATAGCAATTCATGCTTACAGCACCTGGTATTCCCAAGCGGTCACCCATCTAAGTACTGACCAGGCTCGACGCTGCTTAACTTCGGTGATCGGACGAGAACCGGTGTGTTCAGCATGATATGGCCGTAAGCGATAACACTGATCTCAAAATCAAACCTATATTTAAATACACACATTTTCTCAAATCAAAACGTTCTCGTTTCTTTGGCAACAGTGAATTTCGGCCAGAATCATTACACTACCAATAATATTTCGGCTTGGAAACACTCACCGAGAGTATTAATGTAATTGCAAGCAAAATAGCAATTCATGCTTACAGCACCTGGTATTCCCAAGCGGTCACCCATCTAAGTACTGACCAGGCTCGACGCTGCTTAACTTCGGTGATCGGACGAGAACCGGTGTGTTCAGCGTGATATGGCCGTAAGCGATAACACTGATCTCAAAATCAACCTATATTTAAATACACACATTTTCTCAAATCAAAACGTTCTCATTTCTTTGGCAACAGTGGATTTCGGCCAGAATCATTACACTACCAATAATATTTCGGCTTGGAAACACTCACCGAGAGTATTAAGGTAATTGCAAGCAAAATAGCAATTCATGCTTACAGCACCTGGTATTCCCAAGCGGTCACCCATCTAAGTACTGACCAGGCTCGACGCTGCTTAACTTCGGTGATCGGACGAGAACCGGTGTGTTCAGCGTGATATGGCCGTAAGCGATAACACTGATCTCAAAATCAACCTATATTTAAATACACACATTTTCTCAAATCAAAACGTTCTCATTTCTTTGGCAACAGTGAATTTCGGCCAGAATCATTACACTACCAATAATATTTCGGCTTGGAAACACTCACCGAGAGTATTAATGTAATTGCAAGCAAAATAGCAATTCATGCTTACAGCACCTGGTATTCCCAAGCGGTCACCCATCTAAGTACTGACCAGGCTCGACGCTGCTTAACTTCGGTGATCGGACGAGAACCGGTGTGTTCAGCGTGATATGGCCGTAAGCGATAACACTGATCTCAAAATCAACCTATATTTAAATACACACATTTTCTCAAATCAAAACGTTCTCATTTCTTTGGCAACAGTGAATTTCGGCCAGAATCATTACACTACCAATAATATTTCGGCTTGGAAACACTCACCGAGAGTATTAATGTAATTGCAAGCAAAATAGCAATTCATGCTTACAGCACCTGGTATTCCCAAGCGGTCACCCATCTAAGTACTGACCAGGCTCGACGCTGCTTAACTTCGGTGATCGGACGAGAACCGGTGTGTTCAGCGTGATATGGCCGTAAGCGATAACACTGATCTCAAAATCAACCTATATTTAAATACACACATTTTCTCAAATCAAAACGTTCTCATTTCTTTGGCAACAGTGAATTTCGGCCAGAATCATTACACTACCAATAATATTTCGGCTTGGAAACACTCACCGAGAGTATTAAGGTAATTGCAAGCAAAATAGCAATTCATGCTTACAGCACCTGGTATTCCCAAGCGGTCACCCATCTAAGTACTGACCAGGCTCGACGCTGCTTAACTTCGGTGATCGGACGAGAACCGGTGTGTTCAGCGTGATATGGCCGTAAGCGATAACACTGATCTCAAAATCAACCTATATTTAAATACACACATTTTCTCAAATCAAAACGTTCTCATTTCTTTGGCAACAGTGAATTTCGGCCAGAATCATTACACTACCAATAATATTTCGGCTTGGAAACACTCACCGAGAGTATTAAGGTAATTGCAAGCAAAATAGCAATTCATGCTTACAGCACCTGGTATTCCCAAGCGGTCACCCATCTAAGTACTGACCAGGCTCGACGCTGCTTAACTTCGGTGATCGGACGAGAACCGGTGTGTTCAGCGTGATATGGCCGTAAGCGATAACACTGATCTCAAAATCAACCTATATTTAAATACACACATTTTCTCAAATCAAAACGTTCTCGTTTCTTTGGCAACAGTGAATTTCGACCAGAATCATTACACTACCAATAATATTTCGGCTTGGAAACACTCACCGAGAGTATTAAGGTAATTGCAAGCAAAATAGCAATTCATGCTTACAGCACCTGGTATTCCCAAGCGGTCACCCATCTAAGTACTGACCAGGCTCGACGCTGCTTAACTTCGGTGATCGGACGAGAACCGGTGTGTTCAGCGTGATATGGCCGTAAGCGATAACACTGATCTCAAAATCAACCTATATTTAAATACACACATTTTCTCAAATCAAAACGTTCTCGTTTCTTTGGCAACATTGAATTTCGGCCAGAATCATTACACTACCAATAATATTTCGGCTTGGAAACACTCACCGAGAGTATTAAGGTAATTGCAAGCAAAATAGCAATTCATGCTTACAGCACCTGGTATTCCCAAGCGGTCACCCATCTAAGTACTGACCAGGCTCGACGCTGCTTAACTTCGGTGATCGGACGAGAACCGGTGTGTTCAGCGTGATATGGCCGTAAGCGATAACACTGATCTCAAAATCAACCTATATTTAAATACACACATTTTCTCAAATCAAAACGTTCTCGTTTCTTTGGCAACATTGAATTTCGGCCAGAATCATTACACTACCAATAATATTTCGGCTTGGAAACACTCACCGAGAGTATTAAGGTAATTGCAAGCAAAATAGCAATTCATGCTTACAGCACCTGGTATTCCCAAGCGGTCACCCATCTAAGTACTGACCAGGCTCGACGCTGCTTAACTTCGGTGATCGGACGAGAACCGGTGTGTTCAGCGTGATATGGCCGTAAGCGATAACACTGATCTCAAAATCAACCTATATTTAAATACACACATTTTCTCAAATCAAAACGTTCTCGTTTCTTTGGCAACATTGAATTTCGGCCAGAATCATTACACTACCAATAATATTTCGGCTTGGAAACACTCACCGAGAGTATTAAGGTAATTGCAAGCAAAATAGCAATTCATGCTTACAGCACCTGGTATTCCCAAGCGGTCACCCATCTAAGTACTGACCAGGCTCGACGCTGCTTAACTTCGGTGATCGGACGAGAACCGGTGTGTTCAGCGTGATATGGCCGTAAGCGATAACACTGATCTCAAAATCAACCTATATTTAAATACACACATTTTCTCAAATCAAAACGTTCTCGTTTCTTTGGCAACAGTGAATTTCGGCCAGAATCATTACACTACCAATAATATTTCGGCTTGGAAACACTCACCGAGAGTATTAAGGTAATTGCAAGCAAAATAGCAATTCATGCTTACAGCACCTGGTATTCCCAAGCGGTCACCCATCTAAGTACTGACCAGGCTCGACGCTGCTTAACTTCGGTGATCGGACGAGAACCGGTGTGTTCAGCGTGATATGGCCGTAAGCGATAACACTGATCTCAAAATCAACCTATATTTAAATACACACATTTTCTCAAATCAAAACGTTCTCATTTCTTTGGCAACAGTGAATTTCGGCCAGAATCATTACACTACCAATAATATTTCGGCTTGGAAACACTCACCGAGAGTATTAATGTAATTGCAAGCAAAATAGCAATTCATGCTTACAGCACCTGGTATTCCCAAGCGGTCACCCATCTAAGTACTGACCAGGCTCGACGCTGCTTAACTTCGGTGATCGGACGAGAACCGGTGTGTTCAGCGTGATATGGCCGTAAGCGATAACACTGATCTCAAAATCGACCTATATTTAAATACACACATTTTCTCAAATCAAAACGTTCTCATTTCTTTGGCAACAGTGAATTTCGGCCAGAATCATTACACTACCAATAATATTTCGGCTTGGAAACACTCACCGAGAGTATTAAGGTAATTGCAAGCAAAATAGCAATTCATGCTTACAGCACCTGGTATTCCCAAGCGGTCACCCATCTAAGTACTGACCAGGCTCGACGCTGCTTAACTTCGGTGATCGGACGAGAACCGGTGTGTTCAGCGTGATATGGCCGTAAGCGATAACACTGATCTCAAAATCAACCTATATTTAAATACACACATTTTCTCAAATCAAAACGTTCTCATTTCTTTGGCAACAGTGAATTTCGGCCAGAATCATTACACTACCAATAATATTTCGGCTTGGAAACACTCACCGAGAGTATTAAGGTAATTGCAAGCAAAATAGCAATTCATGCTTACAGCACCTGGTATTCCCAAGCGGTCACCCATCTAAGTACTGACCAGGCTCGACGCTGCTTAACTTCGGTGATCGGACGAGAACCGGTGTGTTCAGCGTGATATGGCCGTAAGCGATAACACTGATCTCAAAATCAACCTATATTTAAATACACACATTTTCTCAAATCAAAACGTTCTCATTTCTTTGGCAACAGTGAATTTCGACTAGAATCATCACACTACCAATAATATTTCGGCTTGGAAACACTCACCGAGAGTATTAAGGTAATTGCAAGCAAAATAGCAATTCATGCTTACAGCACCTGGTATTCCCAAGCATTCACCCATCTAAGTACTGACCAGGCTCGACGCTGCTTAACTTCGGTGATCGGACGAGAACCGGTGTGTTCAGCGTGATATGGCCGTAAGCGATAACACTGATCTCAAAATCAACCTATATTTAAATACACACATTTTCTCAAATCAAAACGTTCTCATTTCTTTGGCAACAGTGAATTTCGGCCAGAATCATTACACTACCAATAATATTTCGGCTTGGAAACACTCACTGAGAGTATTAAGGTAATTGCAAGCAAAATAGCAATTCATGCTTACAGCACCTGGTATTCCCAAGCGGTCACCCATCTAAGTACTGACCAGGCTCGACGCTGCTTAACTTCGGTGATCGGACGAGAACCGGTGTGTTCAGCGTGATATGGCCGTAAGCAATAACACTGATCTCAAAATCAACCTATATTTAAATACACACATTTTCTCAAATCAAAACGTTCTCATTTCTTTGGCAACAGTGAATTTCGGCCAGAATCATTACACTACCAATAATATTTCGGCTTGGAAACACTCACCGAGAGTATTAAGGTAATTGCAAGCAAAATAGCAATTCATGCTTACAGCACCTGGTATTCCCAAGCGGTCACCCATCTAAGTACTGACCAGGCTCGACGCTGCTTAACTTCGGTGATCGGACGAGAACCGGTGTGTTCAGCGTGATATGGCCGTAAGCGATAACACTGATCTCAAAATCGACCTATATTTAAATACACACATTTTCTCCAATCAAAACGTTCTCATTTCTTTGGCAACAGTGAATTTCGACCAGAATCATCACACTACCAATAATATATCGGCTTGGAAACACTCACCGAGAGTATTAAGGTAATTGCAAGCAAAATAGCAATTCATGCTTACAGCACCTGGTATTCCCAAGCGGTCACCCATCTAAGTACTGACCAGGCTCGACGCTGCTTAACTTCGGTGATCGGACGAGAACCGGTGTGTTCAGCGTGATATGGCCGTAAGCGATGACACTGATCTCAAAATCAACCTATATTTAAATACACACATTTTCTCCAATCAAAACGTTCTCATTTCTTTGGCAACAGTGAATTTCAACCAAAATCATCACACTAGCAATAATATTTCGGCTTGGAAACACTCACCGAGAGTATTAAGGTAATTGCAAGCAAAATAGCAATTCATGCTTACAGCACCTGGTATTCCCAAGCGGTCACCCATCTAAGTACTGACCAGGCTCGACGCTGCTTAACTTCGGTGATCGGACGAGAACCGGTGTGTTCAGCGTGATATGGCCGTAAGCGATAACACTGATCTCAAAATCAACATTTATTTCAAAGAACATATTTTCTCAAATCAAAACGTTCTCATTTCTTTGGCAACAGTGAATTTCGACCAGAATCATCACACTACCAATAATATTTCGGCTTGGAAACACTCACCGAGAGTATTAAGGTAATTGCAAGCAAAATAGCAATTCATGCTTACAGCACCTGGTATTCCCAAGCGGTCACCCATCTAAGTACTGACCAGGCTCGACGCTGCTTAACTTCGGTGATCAGACGAGAATCGGTGTGTTCAGCGTGATATGGCCGTAAGCGATAACACCGATCACAAAATCAACATTTATTTCAAAGAACACATTTTCTCAAATCAAAACGTTCTCATTTCTTTGGCAACAGTGAATTTCGACCAGAATCATCACACTACCAATAATATTTCGGCTTGGAAACACTCACCGAGAGTATTAAGGTAATTGCAAGCAAAATAGCAATTCATGCTTACAGCACCTGGTATTCCCAAGCGGTCACCCATCTAAGTACTGACCAGGCTCGACGCTGCTTAACTTCGGTGATCGGACGATAACCGGTGTGTTCAGCGTGATATGACCGTAAGCGATAACACCGATCACAAAATCAACATTTATTTCAAAGACCACATTTTCTTAAATAAAAACGTTCTCATTTCTTTGGCAAGAGTGATTTTCGACCAGAATCATCACACTACCAATAATATTTCGGCTTGGAAACACTCACCGAGAGTATTAAGGTAATTGCAAGCAAAATAGCAATTCATGCCTACAGCACCTGGTATTCCCAAGCGGTCACCCATCTAAGTACTGACCAGGCTCGACGCTGCTTAACTTCGGTGATCGGACGAGAACCGGTGTGTTCAGCGTGATATGGCCGTAAACGATAATACAGATCACAAAATCAACATTTATTTCAAAGAACACATTTTCTCAAATCAAAACGTTCTCATTTCTTTGGCAAGAGTTAATTTCGACCAGAATCATCACACTACCAATAATATTTCGGCTTGGAAACACTCACCGAGAGTATTAAGGTAATTGTAAGCAAAATAGCAATTCATGCTTACAGCACCTGGTATTCCCAAGCGGTCACCCATCTAAGTAATGACCAGGCTCGACGCTGCTCAACTTCGGTGATCGGACGAGAACCGGTGTGTTCAGCGTGATATGGCCGTAAGCGATAACAGTGATCTCAAAATCAACCTATATTTAAATACACACATTTTCTCAAATCAAAACGTTCTCATTTCTTTGGCAACAGTGAATTTCGACCAGAATCATCACACTACCAATAATATTTCGGCTTGGAAACACTCACCGAGAGTATTAAGGTAATTGCAAGCAAAATAGCAATTCATGCTTACAGCACCTGGTATTCCCAAGCGGTCACCCATCTAAGTACTGACCAGGCTCGACGCTGCTTAACTTCGGTGATCGGACGAGAACCGGTGTGTTCAGCGTGATATGGCCGTAAGTGATAACACCGATCACAAAATCAACATTTATTTCAAAGACCACATTTTCTAAATTCAAAACGTTCTCATTTCTTTGGCAACAGTGAATTTCGACCAGAATCATCACACTACCAATAATATTTCGGCTTGGAAACACTCACCGAGAGTATTAAGGTAATTGCAAGCAAAATAGCAATTCATGCTTACAGCACCTGGTATTCCCAAGCGGTCACCCATCTAAGTACTGACCAGGCTCGACGCTGCTTAACTTCGGTGATCGGACGAGAACCGGTGTGATCAGCGTGATATGGCCGTAAGCGATAACACTGATCTCAAAATCAACCTATATTTAAATACACACATTTTCTCAAATCAAAACGTTCTCATTTCTTTGGCAACAGTGAATTTCGACCAGAATCATCACACTACCAATAATATTTTGGCTTGGAAACACTCACCGAGAGTATTAAGGTAATTGCAAGCAAAATAGCAATTCATGCTTACAGCACCTGGTATTCCCAAGCGGTCACCCATCTAAGTACTGACCAGGCTCGACGCTGCTTAACTTCGGTGATCGGACGAGAACCGGTGTGTTCAGCGTGATATGGCCGTAAGCGATAACACTGATCTCAAAATCAACATTTATTTCAAAGAACATATTTTCTCAAATCAAAACGTTCTCATTTCTTTGGCAACAGTGAATTTCGACTAGAATCATCACACTACCAATAATATTTCGGCTTGGAAACACTCACAGAGAGTATTAAGGTAATTGCAAGCAAAATAGCAATTCATGCTTACAGCACCTGGTATTCCCAAGCGGTCACCCATCTAAGTACTGACCAGGCTCGACGCTGCTTAACTTCGGTGATCGGACGAGAACCGGTGTGTTCAGCGTGATATGGCCGTAAGCGATAACACTGATCTCAAAATCAACATTTATTTCAAAGAACATATTTTCTCAAATCAAAACGTTCTCATTTCTTTGGCAACAGTGAATTTCGACCAGAATCATCACACTACCAATAATATTTCGGCTTGGAAACACTCACCGAGAGTATTAAGGTAATTGCAAGCAAAATAGCAATTCATGCTTACAGCACCTGGTATTCCCAAGCGGTCACCCATCTAAGTACTGACCAGGCTCGACGCTGCTTAACTTCGGTGATCGGACGAGAACCGGTGTGTTCAGCGTGATATGGCCGTAAGCGATAACACTGATCTCAAAATCAACATTTATTTCAAAGAACACATTTTCTCAAATCAAAACGTTCTCATTTCTTTGGCAACAGTGAATTTCGACCAGAATCATCACACTACCAATAATATTTCGGCTTGGAAACACTCACCGAGAGTATTAAGGTAATTGCAAGCAAAATAGCAATTCATGCTTACAGCACCTGGTATTCCCAAGCGGTCACCCATCTAAGTACTGACCAGGCTCGACACTGCTTAACTTCGGTGATCGGACGAGAACCGGTGTGTTCAGCGTGATATGGCCGTAAGCGATAACACTGATCTCAAAATCAACATTTATTTCAAAGAACACATTTTCTCAAATCAAACGTTCTCATTTCTTTGGCAACAGTGAATTTCGACTAGAATCATCACACTACCAATAATATTTCGGCTTGGAAACACTCACCGAGAGTATTAAGGTAATTGCAAGCAAAATAGCAATTCATGCTTACAGCACCTGGTATTCCCAAGCGGTCACCCATCTAAGTACTGACCAGGCTCGACGCTGCTTAACTTCGGTGATCGGACGAGAACCGGTGTGTTCAGCGTGATATGGCCGTAAGCGATGATACTGATTTCAAAATCAACTTATATTTAAATACACACATTTTCTCAAATCAAAACGTTCTCATTACTTTGGCAACAGTGAATTTCGACCAGAATCATCACACTACCAATAATATTTCGGCTTGGAAACACTCACCGAGAGTATCAAGGTAATTGCAAGCAAAATAGCAATTCATGCTTACAGCACCAGGTATTCCCAAGCGGTCACCCATCTAAGTACTGACCAGGCTCGACGCTGCTTAACTTCGGTGATCGGACGATAACCGGTGTGTTCAGCGTGATATGGCCGTAAGCGATAACACTGATCTCAAAATCAACCTATATTTAAATACACACATTTTCTCAAATCAAAACGTTCTCATTTCTTTGGCAACAGTGAATTTCGACCAGAATCATCACACTACCAATAATATTTCGGCTTGGAAACACTCACTGAGAGTATTAAGGTAATTGCAAGCAAAATAGCAATTCATGCTTACAGCACCTGGTATTCCCAAGCGGTCACCCATCTAAGTACTGACCAGGCTCGACGCTGCTTAACTTCGGTGATCGGACGAGAACCGGTGTGTTCAGCGTGATATGGCCGTAAGCGATAACACTGATCTCAAAATCAACCTATATTTAAATACACACATTTTCTCCGATCAAAACGTTCTCATTTCTTTGCCAACAGTGAATTTCGACCAGAATCATCACACTACCAATAATATATCGGCTTGGAAACACTCACCGAGAGTATTAAGGTAATTGCAAGCAAAATAGCAATTCATGCTTACAGCACCTGGTATTCCCAAGCGGTCACCCATCTAAGTACTGACCAGGCTCGACGCTGCTTAACTTCGGTGATCGGACGAGAACCGGTGTGTTCAGCGTGATATGGCCGTAAGCGATAACACTGATCTCAAAATCAACATTTATTTCAAAGAACATATTTTCTCAAATCAAAACGTTCTCATTTCTTTGGCAACAGTGAATTTCGACCAGAATCATCACACTACCAATAATATTTCGGCTTGGAAACACTCACCGAGAGTATTAAGGTAATTGCAAGCAAAATAGCAATTCATGCTTACAGCACCTGGTATTCCCAAGCGGTCACCCATCTAAGTACTGACCAGGCTCGACGCTGCTTAACTGCGGTGATCAGACGAGAATCGGTGTGTTCAGCGTGATATGGCCGTAAGCGATAACACCGATCACAAAATCAACATTTATTTCAAAGAACACATTTTCTCAAATCAAAACGTTCTCATTTCTTTGGCAACAGTGAATTTCGACCTGAATCATCACACTGCCAATAATATTTCGGCTTGGAAACACTCACCAAGAGTATTAAGGTAATTGCAAGTAAAATAGCAATTCATGCTTACAGCACCTGGTATTCCCAAGCGGTCACCCATCTAAGTACTGACCAGGCTCGACGCTGCTTAACTTCGGTGATCGGACGATAACCGGTGTGTTCAGCGTGATATGACCGTAAGCGATAACACCGATCACAAAATCAACATTTATTTCAAAGACCACATTTTCTTAAATAAAAACGTTCTCATTTCTTTGGCAAGAGTGATTTTCGACCAGAATCATCACACTACCAATAATATTTCGGCTTGGAAACACTCACCGAGAGTATTAAGGTAATTGCAAGCAAAATAGCAATTCATGCCTACAGCACCTGGTATTCCCAAGCGGTCACCCATCTAAGTACTGACCAGGCTCGACGCTGCTTAACTTCAGTGATCGGACGAGAACCGGTGTGTTCAGCGTGATATGGCCGTAAACGATAATACAGATCACAAAATCAACATTTATTTCAAAGAACACATTTTCTCAAATCAAAACGTTCTCATTTCTTTGGCAAGAGTTAATTTCGACCAGAATCATCACACTACCAATAATATTTCGGCTTGGAAACACTCACCGAGAGTATTAAGGTAATTGTAAGCAAAATAGCAATTCATGCTTACAGCACCTGGTATTCCCAAGCGGTCACCCATCTAAGTACTGACCAGGCTCGACGCTGCTCAACTTCGGTGATCGGACGAGAACCGGTGTGTTCAGCGTGATATGGCCGTAAGCGATAACAGTGATCTCAAAATCAACCTATATTTAAATACACACATTTTCTCAAATCAAAACGTTCTCATTTCTTTGGCAACAGTGAATTTCGACCAGAATCATCACACTACCAATAATATTTCGGCTTGGAAACACTCACCGAGAGTATTAAGGTAATTGCAAGCAAAATAGCAATTCATGCTTACAGCACCTGGTATTCCCAAGCGGTCACCCATCTAAGTACTGACCAGGCTCGACGCTGCTTAACTTCGGTGATCGGACGAGAACCGGTGTGTTCAGCGTGATATGGCCGTACGTGATAACACCGATCACAAAATCAACATTTATTTCAAAGACCACATTTTCTCAAATCAAAACGTTCTCATTTCTTTGGCAACAGTGAATTTCGACCAGAATCATCACACTACCAATAATATTTCGGCTTGGAAACACTCACCGAGAGTATTAAGGTAATTGCAAGCAAAATAGCAATTCATGCTTACAGCACCTGGTATTCCCAAGCGGTCACCCATCTAAGTACTGACCAGGCTCGACGCTGCTTAACTTCGGTGATCGGACGAGAACCGGTGTGATCAGCGTGATATGGCCGTAAGCGATAACACTGATCTCAAAATCAACCTATATTTAAATACACACATTTTCTCAAATCAAAACGTTCTCATTTCTTTGGCAACAGTAAATTTCGACCAGAATCATCACACTACCAATAATATTTCGGCTTGGATACACTCACCGAGAGTATTAAGGTAATTGCAAGCAAAATAGCAATTCATGCTTACAGCTACTGGTATTCCCAAGCAGTCACCCATCTAAGTACTGACCAGGCTCAACGCTGCTTAACTTCGGTGATTGGACGAGAACCAGTGTGTTCAGCGTGATATGGCTGTAAGCGATAACACTGATCTCAAAATCAACCTATATTTAAATACACACATTTTCTCCAATCAAAACGTTCTCATTTCTTTGGCAACAGTGAATTTCGACCATAATCATCACACTACCAATAATATTTCGGCTTGGAAACACTCACCGAGAGTATTAAGGTAATTGCAAGCAAAATAGCAATTCATGCTTACAGCACCGGGTATTCCCAAGCGGTCACCCATCTAAGTACTGACCAGGCTCGACGCTGCTTAACTTCGGTGATCGGACGAGAACCGGTGTGTTCAGCGTGATATGGCCGTAAGCGATAACACCGATCACAAAATCAATATTTATTTGAAAAAACACATTTTCTCAAATCAAAACGTTCTCATTTCTTTGGCAACAGTGAATTTCGACTAGAATCATCACACTACCAATAATATTTCGGCTTGGAAACACTCACCGAGAGTATTAAGGTAATTGCAAGCAAAATACCAATTAGTGCTTACAGCACCTGGTATTCCCAAGCGGTCACCCATCTAAGTACTGACCAGGCTCGACGCTGCTTAACTTCGGTGATCGGACGAGAACCGGTGTGTTCAGCGTGATATGGCCGTAAGCGATAACACCGATCACAAAATCGATATTTATTTGAAAAAACACATTTTCTCAAATCAAAACGTTCTCATTTCTTTGGCAACAGTGAATTTCGACCAGAATCATCACACTACCAATAATATTTCGGCTTGGAAACACTCACCGAGAGTATTAAGGTAATTGCAAGCAAAATAGCAATTAGTGCTTACAGCACCTGGTATTCCCAAGCGGTCACCCATCTAAGTACTGACCAGGCTCGACGCTGCTTAACTTCGGTGATCGGACGAGAACCGGTGTGTTCAGCGTGATATGGCCGTTAGCGATAACACCGATCACAAAATCAATATTTATTTGAAAAAACACATTTTCTCAAATCAAAACGTTTTCATTTCTTTGGCAACAGTGAATTTCGACTAGAATCATCACACTACCAATAATATTTCGGCTTGGAAACACTCACCGAGAGTATTAAGGTAATTGCAAGCAAAATAGCAATTAGTGCTTACAGCACCTGGTATTCCCAAGCGGTCACCCATCTAAGTACTGACCAGGCTCGACGCTGCTTAACTTCGGTGATCGGACGAGAACCGGTGTGTTCAGCGTGATATGGCCGTAAGCGATAACACCGATCACAAAATCAATATTTATTTGAAAAAACACATTTTCTCAAATCAAAACGTTCTCATTTCTTTGGCAACAGTGAATTTCGACTAGAATCATCACACTACCAATAATATTTCGGCTTGGAAACACTCACCGAGAGTATTAAGGTAATTGCAAGCAAAATACCAATTAGTGCTTACAGCACCTGGTATTCCCAAGCGGTCACCCATCTAAGTACTGACCAGGCTCGACGCTGCTTAACTTCGGTGATCGGACGAGAACCGGTGTGTTCAGCGTGATATGGCCGTAAGCGATAACACTGATCTCAAAATCAATCTATATTTAAATACACACATTTTCTCAAATCAAAACGTTCTCATTTCTTTGGCAACAGTGAATTTCGACCAGAATCATCACACTACCAATAATATTTCGGCTTGGAAACACTCACCGAGAGTATTAAGGTAATTGCAAGCAAAATAGCAATTAGTGCTTACAGCACCTGGTATTCCCAAGCGGTCACCCATCTAAGTACTGACCAGGCTCGACGCTGCTTAACTTCGGTGATCGGACGAGAACCGGTGTGTTCAGCGTGATATGGCCGTTAGCGATAACACCGATCACAAAATCAATATTTATTTGAAAAAACACATTTTCTCAAATCTAAACGTTTTCATTTCTTTGGCAACAGTGAATTTCGACTAGAATCATCACACTACCAATAATATTTCGGCTTGGAAACACTCACCGAGAGTATTAAGGTAATTGCAAGCAAAATAGCAATTAGTGCTTACAGCACCTGGTATTCCCAAGCGGTCACCCATCTAAGTACTGACCAGGCTCGACGCTGCTTAACTTCGGTGATCGGACGAGAACCGGTGTGTTCAGCGTGATATGGCCGTAAGCGATAACACCGATCACAAAATCAATATTTATTTGAAAAAACACATTTTCTCAAATCAAAACGTTCTCATTTCTTTGGCAACAGTGAATTTCGACTAGAATCATCACACTACCAATAATATTTCGGCTTGGAAACACTCACCGAGAGTATTAAGGTAATTGCAAGCAAAATACCAATTAGTGCTTACAGCACCTGGTATTCCCAAGCGGTCACCCATCTAAGTACTGACCAGGCTCGACGCTGCTTAACTTCGGTGATCGGACGAGAACCGGTGTGTTCAGCGTGATATGGCCGTAAGCGATAACACTGATCTCAAAATCAATCTATATTTAAATACACACATTTTCTCAAATCAAAACGTTCTCATTTCTTTGGCAACAGTGAATTTCGACTAGAATCATCACACTACCAATAATATTTCGGCTTGGAAACACTCACCGAGAGTATTAAGGTAATTGCAAGCAAAATAGCAATTCATGCTTACAGCACCTGGTATTCCCAAGCGGTCAACCAACTAAGTACTGACCAGGCTCGACGCTGCTTAACTTCGGTGATCGGACGAGAACCGGTGTGTTCAGCGTGATATGGCCGTAAGCGATAACACTGATCTCAAAATCAACATTTATTTCAAAGAACATATTTTCTCAAATCAAAACGTTCTCATTTCTTTGGCAACAGTGAATTTCGACCAGAATCATCACACTACCAATAATATTTCGGCTTGGAAACACTCACCGAGAGTATTAAGGTAATTGCAAGCAAAATAGCAATTCATGCTTACAGCACCTGGTATTCCCAAGCGGTCACCCATCTAAGTACTGACCAGGCTCGACGCTGCTTAACTTCGGTGATCGGACGAGAACTGGTGTGTTCAGCGTGATAGGGCCGTAAGCGATAACACTGATCTCAAAATCAACATTTATTTCAAAGAACATATTTTCTCAAATCAAAACGTTCTCATTTCTTTGGCAACAGTGAATTTCGACCAGAATCATCACACTACCAATAATATTTTGGCTTGGAAACACTCACCGAGAGTATTAAGGTAATTGCAAGCAAAATAGCAATTCATGCTTACAGCACCTGGTATTCCCAAGCGGTCACCCATCTAAGTACTGACCAGGCTCGACGCTGCTTAACTTCGGTGATCGGACGAGAACCGGTGTGTTCAGCGTGATATGGCCGTAAGCGATAACACTGATCTCAAAATCAACCTATATTTAAATACACACATTTTCTCAAATTGAAACGTTCTCATTTCTTTGGCAACAGTGAATTTCGACCAGAATCATCACACTACCAATAATATTTCGGCTTGGAAACACTCACCGAGAGTATTAAGGTAATTGCAAGCAAAATAGCAATTCATGCTTACAGCACCTGGTATTCCCAAGCGGTCACCCATTTAAGTACTGACCAGGCTCGACGCTGCTTAACTTCGGTGATCGGACGAGAACCGGTGTGTTCAGCGTGATATGGCCGTAAGCGATCACACTGATCTCAAAATCAACCTATATTTAAATACACACATTTTCACAAATCAAAACGTTCTCATTTCTTTGGCAACAGTGAATTTCGACCAGAATCATCACACTACCAATAATATTTCGGCTTGGAAACACTCACCGAGAGTATTAAGGTAATTGCAAGCAAAATAGCAATTCATGCTTACAGCACCTGGTATTCCCAAGCGGTCACCCATCTAAGTACTGACCAGGCTCAACGCTGCTTAACTTCAGTGATCGGACGAGAACCGGTGTGTTCAGCGTGATATGGCTGTAAGCGATAACACTGATCTCAAAATCAACCTATATTTAAATACACACATTTTCTCCAATCAAAAAGTTCTCATTTCTTTGGCAACAGTGAATTTCGACCAGAATCATCACACTACCAATAATATTTCGGCTTGGAAACACTCACCGAGAGTATTAAGGTAATTGCAAGCAAAATAGCAATTCATGCTTACAGCACCTGGTATTCCCAAGCGGTCACCCATCTAAGTACTGACCAGGCTCGACGCTGCTTAACTTCGGTGATCGGACGAGAACCGGTGTGTTCAGCGTGATATGGCCGTAAGCGATAACACCGATCACAAAATCAATATTTATTCGAAAAAACACATTTTCTCAAATCAAAACGTTCTCATTTCTTTGGCAACAGTGAATTTCGACTAGAATCATCACACTACCAATAATATTTCGGCTTGGAAACACTCACCAAGAGTATTAAGGTAATTGCAAGCAAAATAGCAATTCATGCTTACAGCACCTGGTATTCCCAAGCGGTCACCCATCTAAGTACTGACCAGGCTCGACGCTGCTTAACTTCGGTGATCGGACGAGAACCGGTGTGTTCAGCGTGATATGGCCGTAAGCGATAACACCGATCACAAAATCAACATTTATTTGAAAAAACTCATTTTCTCAAATCAAAACGTTCTCATTTCTTTGGCAACAGTGAATTTCGACTAGAATCATCACACTACCAATAATATTTCGGCTTGGAAACACTCACCGAGAGTATTAAGGTAATCGCAAGCAAAATAGCAATTAGTGCTTACAGCACCTGGTATTCCCAAGCGGTCACCCATCTAAGTACTGACCAGGCTCGACGCTGCTTAACTTCGGTGATCAGATGAGAACCGGTGTGTTAAGCGTGATATGGCCGTAAGCGATAACACAGATCTCAAAATCAACCTATATTTAAATACACACATTTTCTCCAATCAAAACGTTCTCATTTCTTTGGCAACAGTTAATTTCGACTAGAATCATCACACTACCAATAATATTTCGGCTTGGAAACACTTACCGAGAGTATTAAGGTAATTGCAAGCAAAATAGCAATTCATGCTTACAGCACCTGGTATTCCCAAGCGGTCACCCATCTAAGTACTGACCAGGCTCGACGCTGCTTAACTTCGGTGATCGGACGAGAACCGGTGTGTTCAGCGTGATATGGCCGTAAGCGATAACACTGATCTCAAAATCAACCTATATTTAAATACACACATTTTCTCAAATCAAAACGTTCTCATTTCTTTGGCAAGAGTGAATTTCGACTAGAATCATCACACTACCAATAATATTTCGGCTTGGAAACACTCACCGAGAGTATTAAGGTAATTGCAAGCAAAATAGCAATTCATGCTTACAGCACCTGGTATTCCCAAGCGGTCACCCATCTAAGTACTGACCAGGCTCGACGCTGCTTAACTTCGGTGATCGGACGAGAACCGGTGTGTTCAGCGTGATATGGCCATAAGCGATAACACTGATCTCAAAATCAACCTATATTTAAATACACACATTTTCTCAAATCAAAACGTTCTCATTTCTTTGGCAACAGTGAATTTCGACCATAATCATCACACTACCAATAATATTTCGGCTTGGAAACACTCACCGAGAGTATTAAGGTAATTGCAAGCAAAATAGCAATTCATGCTTACAGCACCTGGTATTCCCAAGCGGTCAACCAACTAAGTACTGACCAGGCTCGACGCTGCTTAACTTCGGTGATCGGACGAGAACCGGTGTGTTCAGCGTGATATGGCCGTAAGCGATAACACCGATCACAAAATCAATATTTATTCGAAAAAACACATTTTCTCAAATCAAAACGTTCTCATTTCTTTGGCAAGAGTGAATTTCGACTAGAATCATCACACTACCAATAATATTTCGGCTTGGAAACACTCACCGAGAGTATTAAGGTAATTGCAAGCAAAATAGCAATTCATGCTTACAGCACCTGGTATTCCCAAGCGGTCACCCATCTAAGTACTGACCAGGCTCGACGCTGCTTAACTTCGGTGATCGGACGAGAACCGGTGTGTTCAGCGTGATATGGCCGTTAGCGATAACACTGATCTCAAAATCAACCTATATTTAAATACACACATTTTCTCAAATCAAAACGTTCTCATTTCTTTGGCAACAGTGAATTTCGACCATAATCATCACACTACCAATAATATTTCGGCTTGGAAACACTCACCGAGAGTATTAAGGTAATTGCAAGCAAAATAGCAATTCTTGCTTACAGCACCTGGTATTCCCAAGCGGTCACCCATCTAAGTACTGACCAGGCTCGACGCTGCTTAACTTCGGTGATCGGACGAGAACCGGTGTGTTCAGCATGATATGGCCGTAAGCGATAACACCGATCACAAAATCAACATTTATTTGAAAAAACACATTTTCTCAAATCAAAACGTTCTCATTTCTTTGGCAACAGTGAATTTCGACCAGAATCATCACACTACCAATAATATTTCGGCTTGGAAACACTCACCGAGAGTATTAAGGTAATTGCAAGAAAAATAGCAATTCATGCTTACAGCACCTGGTATTCCCAAGCGGTCACCCATCTAAGTACTGACCAGGCTCGACGCTGCTTAACTTCGGTGATCGGACGAGAACCGGTGTGTTCAGCGTGATATGGCCGTAAGCGATAACACTGATCTCAAAATCAACCTATATTTAAATACACACATTTTCACAAATCAAAACGTTCTCATTTCTTTGGCAACAGTGAATTTCGACCAGAATCATCACACTTCCAATAATATTTCGGCTTGGAAACACTCACCGAGAGTATTAAGGTAATTGCAAGCAAAATAGCAATTCATGCTTACAGATACTGGTATTCCCAAGCGGTCACCCATCTAAGTACTGACCAGGCTCAACGCTGCTTAACTTCGGTGATCGGACGAGAACCGGTGTGTTCAGCGTGATATGGCTGTAAGCGATAACACTGATCTCAAAATCAACCTATATTTAAATACACACATTTTCTCCAATGAAAACGTTCTCATTTCTTTGGCAACAGTGAATTTCGACCATAATCATCACACTACCAATAATATTTCGGCTTGGAAACACTCACCGAGAGTATTAATGTAATTGCAAGCAAAATAGCAATTCATGCTTACAGCACCTGGTATTCCCAAGCGGTCACCCATCTAAGTACTGACCAGGCTCGACGCTGCTTAACTTCGGTGATCGGACGAGAACCGGTGTGTTCAGCGTGATATGGCCGTAAGCGATAACACCGATCACAAAATCAATATTTATTCGAAAAAACACATTTTCTCAAATCAAAACGTTCTCATTTCTTTGGCAACAGTGAATTTCGACTAGAATCATCACACTACCAATAATATTTCGGCTTGGAAACACTCACCGAGAGTATTAAGGTAATTGCAAGCAAAATAGCAATTCATGCTTACAGCACCTGGTATTCCCAAGCGGTCACCCATCTAAGTACTGACCAGGCTCGACGCTGCTTAACTTCGGTGATCGGACGAGAACCGGTGTGTTCAGCGTGATATGGCCGTTAGCGATAACACTGATCTCAAAATCAACCTATATTTAAATACACACATTTTCTCAAATCAAAACGTTCTCATTTCTTTGGCAACAGTGAATTTCGACCAGAATCATCACACTACCAATAATATTTCGGCTTGGAAACACTCACTGAGAGTATTAAGGTAATTGCAAGCAAAATAGCAATTCATGCTTACAGCACCTGGTATTCCCAAGCGGTCACCCATCTAAGTACTGACCAGGCTCGACGCTGCTTAACTTCGGTGATCGGACGAGAACCGGTGTGTTCAGCGTGATATGGCCGTAAGCGATAACACTGATCTCAAAATCAACATTTATTTCAAAGAACACATTTTCTCAAATCAAAACGTTCTCATTTCTTTGGCAACAGTGAATTTCGACTAGAATCATCACACTACCAATAATATTTCGGCTTGGAAACACTCACCGAGAGTATTAAGGTAATTGCAAGCAAAATAGCAATTCATGCTTACAGCACCTGGTATTCCCAAGCGGTCACCCATCTAAGTACTGACCAGGCTCGACGCTGCTTAACTTCGGTGATCGGACGAGAACCGGTGTGTTCAGTGTGATATGGCCGTGAGCGATAACACTGATCTCAAAATCAACCTATATTTAAATACACACATTTTCTCAAATCAAAACGTTCTCATTTCTTTGGCAACAGTGAATTTCGACTAGAATCATCACACTACCAATAATATTTCGGCTTGGAAACACTCACCGAGAGTATTAAGGTAATTGCAAGCAAAATAGCAATTCATGCTTACAGCACCTGGTATTCCCAAGCGGTCACCCATCTAAGTACTGACCAGGCTCGACGCTGCTTAACTTCGGTGATCGGACGAGAACCGGTGTGTTCAGCGTGATATGGCCGTGAGCGATAACACTGATCTCAAAATCAACCTATATTTAAATACACACATTTTCTCAAATCAAAACGTTCTCATTTCTTTGGCAACAGTGAATTTCGACTAGAATCATCACACTACCAATAATATTTCGGCTTGGAAACACTCACCGAGAGTATTAAGGTAATTGCAAGCAAAATAGCAATTCATGCTTACAGCACCTGGTATTCCCAAGCGGTCACCCATCTAAGTACTGACCAGGCTCGACGCTGCTTAACTTCGGTGATCGGACGAGAACCGGTGTGTTCAGCGTGATATGGCCGTTAGCGATAACACTGATCTCAAAATCAACCTATATTTAAATACACACATTTTCTCAAATCAAAACGTTCTCATTTCTTTGGCAACAGTGAATTTCGACTAGAATCATCACACTACCAATAATATTTCGGCTTGGAAACACTCACCGAGAGTATTAAGGTAATTGCAAGCAAAATAGCAATTCATGCTCACAGCACCTGGTATTCCCAAGCGGTCACCCATCTAAGTACTGACCAGGCTCGACGCTGCTTAACTTCGGTGATCGGACGAGAACCGGTGTGTTCAGCGTGATATGGCCGTGAGCGATAACACTGATCTCAAAATCAACCTATATTTAAATACACACATTTTCTCAAATCAAAACGTTCTCATTTCTTTGGCAACAGTGAATTTCGACCATAATCATCACACTACCAATAATATTTCGGCTTGGAAACACTCACCGAGTGTATTAAGGTAATTGCAAGCAAAATAGCAATTCATGCTTACAGCACCTGGTATTCCCAAGCGGTCAACCAACTAAGTACTGACCAGGCTCGACGCTGCTTAACTTCGGTGATCGGACGAGAACCGGTGTGTTCAGCGTGATATGGCCGTAAGCGATAACACCGATCACAAAATCAACATTTATTTGAAAAAACACATTTTCTCAAATCAAAACGTTCTCATTTCTTTGGCAACAGTGAATTTCGACTAGAATCATCACACTACCAATAATATTTCGGCTTGGAAACACTCACCGAGAGTATTAAGGTAATTGCAAGCAAAATAACAATTCATGCTTACAGCACCTGGTATTCCCAAGCGGTCACCCATCTAAGTACTGACCAGGCTCGACGCTGCTTAACTTCGGTGATCGGACGAGAACCGGTGTGTTCAGCGTGATATGGCCGTAAGCGATAACACTGATCTCAAAATCAATCTATATTTAAATACACACATTTTCTCAAATCAAAACGTCCTCATTTCTTTGGCAACAGTGAATTTCGACTAGAATCATCACACTACCAATAATATTTCGGCTTGGAAACACTCACCGAGAGTATTAAGGTAATTGCAAGCAAAATAGCAATTCATGCTTACAGCACCTGGTATTCCCAAGCGGTCACCCATCTAAGTACTGACCAGGCTCGACGCTGCTTAACTTCGGTGATCGGACGAGAACCGGTGTGTTCAGCGTGATATGGCCGTGAGCGATAACACTGATCTCAAAATCAACCTATATTTAAATACACACATTTTCTCAAATCAAAACGTTCTCATTTCTTTGGCAACAGTGAATTTCGACCATAATCATCACACTACCAATAATATTTCGGCTTGGAAACACTCACCGGGAGTATTAAGGTAATTGCAAGCAAAATAGCAATTCATGCTTACAGCACCTGGTATTCCCAAGCGGTCAACCAACTAAGTACTGACCAGGCTCGACGCTGCTTAACTTCGGTGATCGGACGAGAACCGGTGTGTTTAGCGTGATATCGCCGTAAGCGATAACACTGATCTCAAAATCAACCTATATTTAAATACACACATTTTCTCAAATCAAAACGTTCTCATTTCTTTGGCAACAGTGAATTTCAACCAGAATCATCACACTACCAATAATATTTCGGCTTGGAAACACTCACCGAGAGTATTAAGGTAATTGCAAGCAAAATAGCAATTCATGCTTACAGCACCTGGTATTCCCAAGCGGTCACCCATCTAAGTACTGACCAGGCTCGACGCTGCTTAACTTCGGTGATCGGACGAGAACCGATGTGTTCAGCGTGATATGGCCGTAAGCGATAACACTGATCTCAAAATCAACCTATATTTAAATACACACATTTTCTCAAATCAAAACGTTCTCATTTCTTTGGCAACAGTGAATTTCGACCATAATCATCACACTACCAATAATATTTCGGCTTGGAAACACTCACCGAGAGTATCAAGGTAATTGAAAGCAAAATAGCAATTCATGCTTACAGCACCTGGTATTCCCAAGCGGTCACCCATCTAATTACTGACCAGGCTCGACGCTGCTTAACTTCGGTGATCGGACGAGAACCGGTGTGTTCAGAGTGATATGGCCGTAAGCGATAACACTGATCTCAAAATCAACCTATATTTAAATACACACATTTTCTCAAATCAAAACGTTCTCATTTCTTTGGCAACAGTGAATTTCGACCAGAATCATCACACTACCAATAATATTTCGGCTTGGAAACACTCACTGAGAGTATTAAGGTAATTGCAAGCAAAATAGCAATTAGTGCTTACAGCACCTGGTATTCCCAAGCGGTCACCCATCTAAGTACTGACCAGGCTCGACGCTGCTTAACTTCGGTGATCGGACGAGAACCGGTGTGTTCAGCGTGATATGGCCGTAAGCGATAACACTGATCTCAAAATCAACCTATATTCAAATACACACATTTTCTCAAATCAAAACGTTCTCATTTCTTTGGCAACAGTGAATTTCGACCAGAATCATCACACTACCAATAATATTTCAGCTTGGAAACACTCACTGAGAGTATTAAGGTAATTGCAAGCAAAATAGCAATTCATGCTTACAGCACCTGGTATTCCCAACCGGTCACCCATCTAAGTACTGACCAGGCTCGACGCTGCTTAACTTCGGTGATCGGACGAGAACCGGTGTGTTCAGCGTGATATAGCCGTAAGCGATAACACTGATCTCAAAATCAACCTATATTTAAATACACACATTTTCTCAAATCAAAACGTTCTCATTTCTTTGGCAACAGTGAATTTCGGCCAGAATCATTACACTACCAATAATATTTCGGCTTGGAAACACTCACTGAGAGTATTAAGGTAATTGCAAGCAAAATAGCAATTCATGCTTACAGCACCAGGTATTCCCAAGCGGTCACCCATTTAAGTACGGACCAGGCTCGACGCTGCTTAACTTCGGTGATCGGACGAGAACCGGTGTGTTCAGCGTGATATCGCCGTAAGCGATAACACTGATCTCAAAATCAACCTATATTTAAATACACACATTTTCTCAAATCAAAACGTTCTCATTTCTTTGGCAACAGTGAATTTCGACCAGAATCATCACACTACCAATAATATTTCGGCTTGGAAAGACTCACCGAGAGTATTAAGGTAATTGCAAGCAAAATAGCAATTCATGCTTACAGCACCTGGTATTCCCAAGCGGTCACCCATCTAAGTACTGACCAGGCTCGACGCTGCTTAACTTCGGTGATCGGAAAAAACCAGTGTGTTCAGCGTGATATGGCCGTAAGCGATAACACCGATCACAAAATCAACATTTATTTGAAAAAACACATTTTCTCAAATCAAAACGTTCTCATTTCTTTGGCAACAGTGAATTTCGACTAGAATCATCACACTACCAATAATATTTCGACTTGGAAACACTCACCGAGAGTATTAAGGTAATTGCAAGCAAAATAACAATTCATGCTTACAGCACCTGGTATTCCCAAGCGGTCACCCATCTAAGTACTGACCAGGCTCGACGCTGCTTAACTTCGGTGATCGGACGAGAACCGGTGTGTTCAGCGTGATATGGCCGTAAGCGATAACACTGATCTCAAAATCAATCTATATTTAAATACACACATTTTCTCAAATCAAAACGTTCTCATTTCTTTGGCAACAGTGAATTTCGACTAGAATCATCACACTACCAATAATATTTCGGCTTGGAAACACTCACCGAGAGTATTAAGGTAATTGCAAGCAAAATAGCAATTCATGCTTACAGCACCTGGTATTCCCAAGCGGTCACCCATCTAAGTACTGACCAGGCTCGACGCTGCTTAACTTCGGTGATCGGACGAGAACCGGTGTGTTCAGCGTGATATGGCCGTGAGCGATAACACTGATCTCAAAATCAACCTATATTTAAATACACACATTTTCTCAAATCAAAACGTTCTCATTTCTTTGGCAACAGTGAATTTCGACCATAATCATCACACTACCAATAATATTTCGGCTTGGAAACACTCACCGGGAGTATTAAGGTAATTGCAAGCAAAATAGCAATTCATGCTTACAGCACCTGGTATTCCCAAGCGGTCAACCAACTAAGTACTGACCAGGCTCGACGCTGCTTAACTTCGGTGATCGGACGAGAACCGGTGTGTTCAGCGTGATATCGCCGTAAGCGATAACACTGATCTCAAAATCAACCTATATTTAAATACACACATTTTCTCAAATCAAAACGTTCTCATTTCTTTGGCAACAGTGAATTTCAACCAGAATCATCACACTACCAATAATATTTCGGCTTGGAAACACTCACCGAGAGTATTAAGGTAATTGCAAGCAAAATAGCAATTCATGCTTACAGCACCTGGTATTCCCAAGCGGTCACCCATCTAAGTACTGACCAGGCTCGACGCTGCTTAACTTCGGTGATCGGACGAGAACCGATGTGTTCAGCGTGATATGGCCGTAAGCGATAACACTGATCTCAAAATCAACCTATATTTAAATACACACATTTTCTCAAATCAAAACGTTCTCATTTCTTTGGCAACAGTGAATTTCGACCATAATCATCACACTACCAATAATATTTCGGCTTGGAAACACTCACCGAGAGTATCAAGGTAATTGAAAGCAAAATAGCAATTCATGCTTACAGCACCTGGTATTCCCAAGCGGTCACCCATCTAATTACTGACCAGGCTCGACGCTGCTTAACTTCGGTGATCGGACGAGAACCGGTGTGTTCAGAGTGATATGGCCGTAAGCGATAACACTGATCTCAAAATCAATCTATATTTAAATACACACATTTTCTCAAATCAAAACGTTCTCATTTCTTTGGCAACAGTGAATTTCGACCAGAATCATCACACTACCAATAATATTTCGGCTTGGAAACACTCACTGAGAGTATTAAGGTAATTGCAAGCAAAATAGCAATTAGTGCTTACAGCACCTGGTATTCCCAAGCGGTCACCCATCTAAGTACTGACCAGGCTCGACGCTGCTTAACTTCGGTGATCGGACGAGAACCGGTGTGTTCAGCGTGATATGGCCGTAAGCGATAACACTGATCTCAAAATCAACCTATATTCAAATACACACATTTTCTCAAATCAAAACGTTCTCATTTCTTTGGCAACAGTGAATTTCGACCAGAATCATCACACTACCAATAATATTTCAGCTTGGAAACACTCACTGAGAGTATTAAGGTAATTGCAAGCAAAATAGCAATTCATGCTTACAGCACCTGGTATTCCCAAGCGGTCACCCATCTAAGTACTGACCAGGCTCGACGCTGCTTAACTTCGGTGATCGGACGAGAACCGGTGTGTTCAGCGTGATATCGCCGTAAGCGATAACACTGATCTCAAAATCAACCTATATTTAAATACACACATTTTCTCAAATCAAAACGTTCTCATTTCTTTGGCAACAGTGAATTTCGGCCAGAATCATTACACTACCAATAATATTTCGGCTTGGAAACACTCACTGAGAGTATTAAGGTAATTGCAAGCAAAATAGCAATTCATGCTTACAGCACCTGGTATTCCCAAGCGGTCATACAAATAAGTACTGACCAGGCTCGACGCTGCTTAACTTCGGTGATCGGACGAGAACCGGTGTGTTCAGCGTGATATCGCCGTAAGCGATAACACTGATCTCAAAATCAACCTATATTTAAATACACACATTTTCTCAAATCAAAACGTTCTCATTTCTTTGGCAACAGTGAATTTCGACCAGAATCATCACACTACCAATAATATTTCGGCTTGGAAACACTCACCGAGAGTATTAAGGTAATTGCAAGCAAAATAGCAATTCATGCTTACAGCACCTGGTATTCCCAAGCGGTCACCCATCTAAGTACTGACCAGGCTCGACGCTGCTTAACTTCGGTGATCGGAAAAAACCAGTGTGTTCAGCGTGATATGGCCGTAAGCGATAACACCGATCACAAAATCAACATTTATTTGAAAAAACACATTTTCTCAAATCAAAACGTTCTCATTTCTTTGGCAACAGTGAATTTCGACTAGAATCATCACACTACCAATAATATTTCGGCTTGGAAACACTCACCGAGAGTATTAAGGTAATTCCAAGCAAAATAGCAATTCATGCTTACAGCACCTGGTATTCCCAAGCGGTCACCCATCTAAGTACTGACCAGGCTCGACGCTGCTTAACTTCGGTGATCGGACGAGAACCGGTGTGTTCAGCGTGATATGGCCATAAGCGATAACACTGATCTCAAAATCAATCTATATTTAAATACACACATTTTCTCAAATCAAAACGTTCTCATTTCTTTGGCAACAGTGAATTTCGACTAGAATCATCACACTACCAATAATATTTCGGCTTGGAAACACTCACCGAGAGTATTAAGGTAATTGCAAGCAAAATAGCAATTCATGCTTACAGCACCTGGTATTCCCAAGCGTTCAACCAACTAAGTACTGACCAGGCTCGACGCTGCTTAACTTCGGTGATCGGACGAGAACCGGTGTGTTCAGCGTGATATCGCCGTAAGCGATAACACTGATCTCAAAATCAACCTATATTTAAATACACACATTTTCTCAAATCAAAACGTTCTCATTTCTTTGGCAACAGTGAATTTCAACCAGAATCATCACACTACCAATAATATTTCGGCTTGGAAACACTCACCGAGAGTATTAAGGTAATTGCAAGCAAAATAGCAATTCATGCTTACAGCACCTGGTATTCCCAAGCGGTCACCCATCTAAGTACTGACCAGGCTCGACGCTGCTTAACTTCGGTGATCGGACGAGAACCGGTGTGTTCAGCGTGATATGGCCGTAAGCGATAACACTGATCTCAAAATCAACCTATATTTAAATACACACATTTTCTCAAATCAAAACGTTCTCATTTCTTTGGCAACAGTGAATTTCGACCATAATCATCACACTACCAATAATATTTCGGCTTGGAAACACTCACCAAGAGTATCAAGGTAATTGCAAGCAAAATAGCAATTCATGCTTACAGCACCTGGTATTCCCAAGTGGTCACCCATCTAATTACTGACCAGGCTCGACGCTGCTTAACTTCGGTGATCGGACGAGAACCGGTGTGTTCAGAGTGATATGGCCGTAAGCGATAACACTGATCTCAAAATCAACCTATATTTAAATACACACATTTTCTCCAATCAAAACGTTCTCATTTCTTTGGCAACAGTGAATTTCGACCAGAATCATCACACTACCAATAATATTTCGGCTTGGAAACACTCACTGAGAGTATTAAGGTAATTGCAAGCAAAATAGCAATTAGTGCTTACAGCACCTGGTATTCCCAAGCGGTCACCCATCTAAGTACTGACCAGGCTCGACGCTGCTTAACTTCGGTGATCGGACGAGAACCGGTGTGTTCAGCGTGATATCGCCGTAAGCGATAACACTGATCTCAAAATCAACCTATATTCAAATACACACATTTTCTCAAATCAAAACGTTCTCATTTCTTTGGCAACAGTGAATTTCGACCAGAATCATCACACTACCAATAATATTTCAGCTTGGAAACACTCACTGAGAGTATTAAGGTAATTGCAAGCAAAATAGCAATTCATGCTTACAGCACCTGGTATTCCCAAGCGGTCACCCATCTAAGTACTGACCAGGCTCGACGCTGCTTAACTTCGGTGATCGGACGAGAACCGGTGTGTTCAGCGTGATATGGCCGTAAGCGAAAACACTGATCTCAAAATCAACCTATATTTAAATACACACATTTTCTCAAATCAAAACGTTCTCATTTCTTTGGCAACAGTGAATTTCGGCCAGAATCATTACACTACCAATAATATTTCGGCTTGGAAACACTCACTGAGAGTATTAAGGTAATTGCAAGCAAAATAGCAATTCATGCTTACAGCACATGGTATTCCCAAGCGGTCACCCATCTAAGTACTGACCAGGCTCGACGCTGCTTAACTTCGGTGATCGGACGAGAACCGGTGTGCTCAGCGTGATATGGCCGTAAGCGAAAACACTGATCTCAAAATCGACCTATATTTAAATACACACATTTTCTCCAATCAAAACGTTCTCATTTCTTTGGCAACAGTGAATTTCGGCCAGAATCATCACACTACCAATAATATTTCGGCTTGGAAACACTCACTGAGAGTATTAAGGTAATTGCAAGCAAAATAGCAATTCATGCTTACAGCACCAGGTATTCCCAAGCGGTCACCCATTTAAGTACGGACCAGGCTCGACGCTGCTTAACTTCGGTGATCGGACGAGAACCGGTGTGTTCAGCGTGATATCGCCGTAAGCGATAACACTGATCTCAAAATCAACCTATATTTAAATACACACATTTTCTCCAATCAAAACGTTCTCATTTCTTTGGCAACAGTGAATTTCGACCAGAATCATCACACTACCAATAATATTTCGGCTTGGAAACACTCACCGAGAGTATTAAGGTAATTGCAAGCAAAATAGCAATTCATGCTTACAGCACCTGGTATTCCCAAGCGGTCACCCATCTAAGTACTGACCAGGCTCGACACTGCTTAAATTCGGTGATCGGACGAGAACCGGTGTGTTCAGCGTGATATGGCCGTAAGCGATAACACCGATCACAAAATCAACATTTATTTCAAAGAACACATTTTCTCAAATCAAAACGTTCTCATTTCTTTGGCAACAGTGAATTTCGACCAGAATCATCACACTACCAATAATATTTCGGCTTGGAAACACTCACCGAGAGTATTAAGGTAATTGCAAGCAAAATAGCAATTCATGCTTACAGCACCTGGTATTCCCAAGCGGTCACCCATCTAAGTACTGACCAGGCTCGACGCTGCTTAACTTCGGTGATCGGACGAGAACCGGTGTGTTCAGCGTGATATGGCCGTAAGCGATAACACTGATCTCAAAATCAACCTATATTCAAATACACACATTTTCTCAAATCAAAATGTTCTCATTTCTTTGGCAACAGTGAATTTCGACCAGAATCATCACACTACCAATAATATTTCGGCTTTGAAACACTCACCGAGAGTATTAAGGTAATTGCAAGCAAAATAGCAATTCATGCTTACAGCACCTGGTATTCCCAAGCGGTCACCCATCTAATACTGACCAGGCTCGACGCTGCTTAACTTCGGTGATCGGACGAGAACCGGTGTGTTCAGCGTGTGAGGCCGTAAGCGATAACACTGATCTCAAAATCAACATTTATTTCAAAGACCACATTTTCTCAAATCAAAACGTTCTCATTTCTTTGGCAACAGTGAATTTCGACCAGAATCATCACACTACCAATAATATTTTGTGCTTGGAAACACTCACCGAGAGTATTAAGGTAATTGCAAGCAAAATAGCAATTCATGCTTACAGCACCTGGTATTCCCAAGCGGTCACCCATCTAATACTGACCAGGCTCGACGCTGCTTAACTTCGGTGATCGGACGAGAACCGGTGTGTTCAGCGTGTGAGGCCGTAAGCGATAACACTGATCTCAAAATCAACATTTATTTCAAAGACCACATTTTCTCAAATCAAAACGTTCTCATTTCTTTGGCAACAGTGAATTTCGACCAGAATCATCACACTACCAATAATATTTTGTGCTTGGAAACACTCACCGAGAGTATTAAGGTAATTGCAAGCAAAATAGCAATTCATGCTTACAGCACCTGGTATTCCCAAGCGGTCACCCATCTAAGTACTGACCAGGCTCGACGCTGCTTAACTTCGGTGATCGGACGAGAACCGGTGTGTTCAGCATGATATGGCCGTAAGCGATAACACTGATCTCAAAATCAACCTATATTTAAATACACACATTTTCTCAAATCAAATCGTTCTCATTTCTTTGGCAACAGTGAATTTCGACCCGAATCATCACACTACCAATAATATTTCGGCTTGGAAACACTCACCGAGAGTATTGAGTTAATTGCAAGCAAAATAGCAATTCATGCTTACAGCACCTGGTATTCCCAAGCGGTCACCCATCTAAGTACTGACCAGGCTCGACGCAGCTTAACTTCGGTGATCGGACGAGAACCGGTGTGTTCAGCGTGATATGGCCGTAAGCGATAACACCGATCACAAAATCAACATTTATTTCAAAGAACACATTTTCTCAAATCAAAACGTTCTCATTTCTTTGGCAACAGTGAATTTTGACCCGAATCATCACACTACCAATAATATTTCGGCTTGGAAACACTCACTGAGAGTATTAAGGTAATTGCAAGCAAAATAGCAATTCATGCTTACAGCACCTGGTATTCCCAAGCGGTCACCCATCTAAGTACTGACCAGGCTCGACGCTGCTTAACTTCGGTGATCGGACGAGAACCGGTGTGTTCAGCGTGATATGGCCGTAAGCGATAACACTGATCTCAAAATCAACATTTATTTCAAAGAACACATTTTCTCAAATCAAAACGTTCTCATTTCTTTGGCAACAGTGAATTTTGACCCGAATCATCACACTACCAATAATATTTAGGCTTGGAAACACTCACCGAGAGTATTAAGTTAATTGCAAGCAAAATAGCAATTCATGCTTACAGCACCTGGTATTCCCAAGCGGTCACCCATCTAAGTACTGACCAGGCTCGGCGCTGCTTAACTTCGGTGATCGGACGAGAACCGGTGTGTTCAGCGTGATATGGCCGTAAGCGATAACACCGATCACAAAATCAACATTTATTTCAAAGAACACATTTTCTCAAATCAAAACGTTCTCATTTCTTTGGCAACAGTGAATTTTGACCCGAATCATCACACTACCAATAATATTTCGGCTTGGAAACACTCACCGAGAGTATTAAGGTAATTGCAAGCAAAATAGCAATTCATGCTTACAGCACCTGGTATTCCCAAGCGGTCACCCATCTAAGTACTGACCAGGCTCGACGCTGCTTAACTTCGGTGATCGGACGAGAACCGGTGTGTTCAGCGTGATATGGCCGTAAGCGATAACACTGATCTCAAAATCAACATTTATTTCAAAGAACACATTTTCTCAAATCAAAACGTTCTCATTTCTTTGGCAACAGTGAATTTCGACCAGAATCATCACACTACCAATAATATTTCGGCTTGGAAACACTCACCGAGAGTATTAAGGTAATTGCAAGCAAAATTGCAATTCATGCTTACAGCACCTGGTATTCCCAAGCGGTCACCCATCTAAGTACTGACCAGGCTCGACGCTGCTTAACTTCGGTGATCGGACGAGAACCGGTGTGTTCAGCGTGATATGGCCGTAAGCGTTAACACTGATCTCAAAATCAACATTTATTTCAAAGAACACATTTTCTCAAATCAAAACGTTCTCATTTCTTTGGCAACAGTGAATTTTGACCCGAATCATCACACTACCAATAATATTTAGGCTTGGAAACACTCACCGAGAGTATTAAGTTAATTGCAAGCAAAATAGCAATTCATGCTTACAGCACCTGGTATTCCCAAGCGGTCACCCATCTAAGTACTGACCAGGCTCGACGCTGCTTAACTTCGGTGATCGGACGAGAACCGGTGTGTTCAGCGTGATATGGCCGTAAGCGATAACACCGATCACAAAATCAACATTTATTTCAAAGAACACATTTTCTCAAATCGAAACGTTCTCATTTCTTTGGCAACAGTGAATTTTGACCCGAATCATCACACTACCAATAATATTTCGGCTTGGAAACACTCACCGAGAGTATTAAGGTAATTGCAAGCAAAATAGCAATTCATGCTTACAGCACCTGGTATTCCCAAGCGGTCACCCATCTAAGTACTGACCAGGCTCGACGCTGCTTAACTTCGGTGATCGGACGAGAACCGGTGTGTTCAGCGTGATATGGCCGTAAGCGATAACACTGATCTCAAAATCAACATTTATTTCAAAGAACACATTTTCTCAAATCAAAACGTTCTCATTTCTTTGGCAACAGTGAATTTCGACCAGAATCATCACACTACCAATAATATTTCAGCTTGGAAACACTCACCGAGAGTATTAAGGTAATTGCAAGCAAAATTGCAATTCATGCTTACAGCACCTGGTATTCCCAAGCGGTCACCCATCTAAGTACTGACCAGGCTCGACGCTGCTTAACTTCGGTGATCGGACGAGAACAGGTGTGTTCAGCGTGATATGGCCGTAAGCGATGACACTGATCTCAAAATCAACCTATATTTAAATACACACATTTTCTCAAATCAAAACGTTCTCATTACTTTGGCAACAGTGAATTTCGACCAGAATCATCACACTACCAATAATATTTCGGCTTGGAAACACTCACCGAGAGTATCAAGGTAATTGCAAGCAAAATAGCAATTCATGCTTACAGCACCAGGTATTCCCAAGCGGTCACCCATCTAAGTACTGACCAGGCTCGACGCTGCTTAACTTCGGTGATCGGACGAAAACCGGTGTGTTCAGCGTGATATGGCCGTAAGCGATGACACTGATCTCAAAATCAACCTATATTTAAATACACACATTTTCTCAAATCAAAACGTTCTCATTTCTTTGGCAACAGTGAATTTCGGCCAGAATCATTACACTACCAATAATATTTCGGCTTGGAAACACTCACCGAGAGTATTAAGGTAATTGCAAGCAAAATAGCAATTCATGCTTACAGCACCTGGTATTCCCAAGCGGTCACCCATCTACGTACAGACCAGGCTCGACGCTGCTTAATTTCGGTGATCGGACGAGAACCGGTGTGTTCAGCGTGATATGGCCGTAAGCGATAACACTGATCTCAAAATCAACCTATATTTAAATACACACATTTTCTCAAATCAAAACGTTCTCATTTCTTTGGCAACAGTGAATTTCGACCAGAATCATCACACTACCAATAATATTTCGGCTTGGAAACACTCACCGAGAGTATTAAGGTAATTGCAAGCAAAATAGCAATTCATGCTTACAGCACCTGGTATTCCCAAGCGGTCACCCATCTAAGTACTGACCAGGCTCGGCGCTGCTTAACTTCGGTGATCGGACGAGAACCGGTGTGTTCAGCGTGATATGGCCGTAAGCGATAACTCTGTTCACAAAATCAACATTTATTTCAAAGAACATATTTTCTCAAATCAAAAAGTTCTCATTACTTTGGCAACAGTGAATTTCGACCAGAATCATCACACTACCAATAATATTTCGGCTTGGAAACACTCACTGAGAGTATTAAGGTAATTGCAAGCAAAATAGCAATTCATGCTTACAGCACCTGGTATTCCCAAGCGGTCACCCATCTAAGTACTGACCAGGCTCGACGCTGCTTAACTTCGGTGATCGGACGAGAACCGGAGTGTTCAGCGTGATATGGCCGTAAGCGATAACACTGATCTCAAAATCGACCTATATTTAAATACACACATTTTCTCCAATCAAAACGTTCTCATTTCTTTGGCAACAGTGAATTTCGACCAGAATCATCACACTACCAATAATATTTCGGCTTGGAAACACTCACCGAGAGTATTAAGGTAATTGCAAGCAAAATAGCAATTCATGCTTACAGCACCTGGTATTCCCAAGCGGTCACCCATCTAAGTACTGACCAGGCTCGACGCTGCTTAACTTCGGTGATCGGACGAGAACCGGTGTGTTCAGCGTGATATGGCCGTAAGCGATAACACCGATCACAAAATCAACATTTATTTCAAAGAACACATTTTCTCCGATCAAAACGTTTCATTTCTTTGGCAACAGTGAATTTCGACCAGAATCATCACACTACTAATAATATTTCGGCTTGGAAACACTCACCGAGAGTATTAAGGTAATTGCAAGCAAAATAGCAATTCATGCTTACAGCACCTGGTATTCCCAAGCGGTCACCCATCTAAGTACTGACCAGGCTCGACGCTGCTTAACTTCGGTGATCGGACGAGAACCGGTGTGTTCAGCGTGATATGGCCGTAAGCGATAACACTGATCTCAAAATCGACCTATATTTAAATACACACATTTTCTCAAATCAAAACGTTCTCATTTCTTTGGCAACAGTGAATTTCGACCAGAATCATCACACTACTAATAATATTTCGGCTTGGAAACACTCACCGAGAGTATCAAGGTAATTGCAAGCAAAATAGCAATTCATGCTTACAGCACCTGGTATTCCCAAGCGGTCACCCATCTAAGTACTGACCAGGCTCGACGCTGCTTAACTTCGGTGATCGGACGAGAACCGGTGTGTTCAACGTGATATGGCCGTAAGCGATAACACTGATCTCAAAATCAACCTATATTTAAATACACACATTTTCTCAAATCAAAACGTTCTCATTTCTTTGGCAACAGTGAATTTCGACCCGAATCATCACACTACCAATAATATTTCGGCTTGGAAACACTCACCGAGAGTATTAAGTTAATTGCAAGCAAAATAGCAATTCATGCTTACAGCACCTGGTATTCCCAAGCGGTCACCCATCTAAGTACTGACCAGGCTCGACGCTGCTTAACTTCGGTGATTGGACGAGAACCGGTGTGTTCAGCGTGATATGGCCGTAAGCGATAACACTGATCTCAAAATCAACCTATATTTAAATACACACATTTTCTCAAATCAAAACGTTCTCATTTCTTTGGCAACAGTGAATTTCGACTAGAATCATCACACTACCAATAATATTTCGGCTTGGAAACACTCACCAAGAGTATCAAGGTAATTGCAAGCAAAATAGCAATTCATGCTTACAGCACCTGGTATTCCCAAGCGGTCACCCATCTAAGTACTGACCAGGCTCGACGCTGCTTAACTTCGGTGATCGGACGAGAACCGGTGTGTTCAGCATGATATGGCCGTAAGCGATAACACCGATCACAAAATCAACATTTATTTCAAAGAACACATTTTCTCAAATCAAAACGTTCTCATTTCTTTGGCAACAGTGAATTTTGACCCGAATCATCACACTACCAATAATATTTCGGCTTGGAAACACTCACCGAGAGTATTAAGGTAATTGCAAGCAAAATAGCAATTCATGCTTACAGCACCTGGTATTCCCAAGCGGTCACCCATCTAAGTACTGACCAGGCTCGACGCTGCTTAATTTCGGTGATCGGACGAGAACCGGTGTGTTCAGCGTGATATGGCCGTAAGCGATAACACTGATCTCAAAATCAACATTTATTTCAAAGAACACATTTTCTCAAATCAAAACGTTCTCATTTCTTTGGCAACAGTGAATTTCGACCAGAATCATCACACTACCAATAATATTTCGGCTTGGAAACACTCACCGAGAGTATTAAGGTAATTGCAAGCAAAATTGCAATTCATGCTTACAGCACCTGGTATTCCCAAGCGGTCACCCATCTAAGTACTGACCAGGCTCGACGCTGCTTAACTTCGGTGATCGGACGAGAACCGGTGTGTTCAGCGTGATATGGCCGTAAGCGATGACACTGATCTCAAAATCAACCTATATTTAAATACACACATTTTCTCAAATCAAAACGTTCTCATTACTTTGGCAACAGTGAATTTCGACCAGAATCATCACACTACCAATAATATTTCGGCTTGGAAACACTCACCGAGAGTATTAAGGTAATTGCAAGCAAAATAGCAATTCATGCTTACACCACCAGGTATTCCCAAGCGGTCACCCATCTAAGTACTGACCAGGCTCGACGCTGCTTAACTTCGGTGATCGGACGAGAACCGGTGTGTTCAGCGTGATATGGCCGTAAGCGATGACACTGATCTCAAAATCAACCTATATTTAAATACACACATTTTCTCAAATCAAAACGTTCTCATTTCTTTGGCAACAGTGAATTTCGGCCAGAATCATTACACTACCAATAATATTTTGTGCTTGGAAACACTCACCGAGAGTATTAAGGTAATTGCAAGCAAAATAGCAATTCATGCTTACAGCACCTGGTATTCCCAAGCGGTCACCCATCTAAGTACTGACCAGGCTCGACGCTGCTTAACTTCGGTGATCGGACGAGAACCGGTGTGTTCAGCGTGATATGGCCGTAAGCGATGACACTGATCTCAAAATTGACCTATATTTAAATACACACATTTTCTCAAATCAAAACGTTCTCATTTCTTTGGCAACAGTGAATTTCGACCAGAATCATCACATTACCAATAATATTTCGGCTTGGAAACACTCACCGAGAGTATTAAGGTAATTGCAAGCAAAATACCAATTCATGCTTACAGCACCTGGTATTCCCAAGCGGTCACCCATCTACGTACAGACCAGGCTCGACGCTGCTTAACTTCGGTGATCGGACGAGAACCGGTGTGTTCAGCGTGATATGGCCGTAAGCGATAACACTGATCTCAAAATCAACCTATATTTAAATACACACATTTTCTCAAATCAAAACGTTCTCATTTCTTTGGCAACAGTGAATTTCGACCAGAATCATCACACTACCAATAATATTTCGGCTTGGAAACACTCACCGAGAGTATTAAGGTAATTGCAAGCAAAATAGCAATTCATGCTTACAGCACCTGGTATTCCCAAGCGGTCACCCATCTAAGTACTGACCAGGCTCGACGCTGCTTAACTTCGGTGATCGGACGAGAACCGGTGTGTTCAGCGTGATATGGCCGTAAGCGATAACACTGATCTCAAAATCAACATTTATTTCAAAGAACATATTTTCTCAAATCAAAACGTTCTCATTACTTTGGCAACAGTGAATTTCGACCAGAATCATCACACTACTAATAATATTTCGGCTTGGAAACACTCACCGAGAGTATTAAGGTAATTGCAAGCAAAATAGCAATTCATGCTTACAGCACCTGGTATTCCCAAGCGGTCACCCATCTAAGTACTGACCAGGCTCGACGCTGCTTAACTTCGGTGATCGGACGAGAACCGGTGTGTTCAGCGTGATATGGCCGTAAGCGATAACACTGATCTCAAAATCGACCTATATTTAAATACACACATTTTCTCAAATCAAAACGTTCTCATTTCTTTGGCAACAGTGAATTTCGACCAGAATCATCACACTACTAATAATATTTCGGCTTGGAAACACTCACCGAGAGTATTAAGGTAATTGCAAGCAAAATAGCAATTCATGCTTACAGCACCTGGTATTCCCAAGCGGTCACCCATCTAAGTACTGACCAGGCTCGACGCTGCTTAACTTCGGTGATCGGACGAGAACCGGTGTGTTCAGCGTGATATGGCCGTAAGCGATAACACTGATCTCAAAATCAACCTATATTTAAATACACACATTTTCTCAAATCAAAACGTTCTCATTTCTTTGGCAACAGTGAATTTCGACCAGAATCATCACACTACTAATAATATTTCGGCTTGGAAACACTCACCGAGAGTATCAAGGTAATTGCAAGCAAAATAGCAATTCATGCTTACAGCACCTGGTATTCCCAAGCGGTCACCCATCTAAGTACTGACCAGGCTCGACGCTGCTTAACTTCGGTGATCGGACGAGAACCGGTGTGTTCAGCGTGATATGGCCGTAAGCGATAACACTGATCTCAAAATCAACCTATATTTAAATACACACATTTTCTCAAATCAAAACGTTCTCATTTCTTTGGCAACAGTGAATTTCGACTAAAATCATCACACTACCAATAATATTTCGGCTTGGAAACACTCACAGAGAGTATTAAGGTAATTGCAAGCAAAATAACAATTCATGCTTACAGCACCTGGTATTCCCAAGCGGTCACCCATCTAAGTACTGACCAGGCTCGACGCTGCTTAACTTCGGTGATCGGACGAGAACCGGTGTGTTCAGCGTGATATGGCCGTAAGCGATAACACTGATCTCAAAATCAACATTTATTTCAAAGAACACATTTTCTCAAATCAAAACGTTCTCATTTCTTTGGCAACAGTGAATTTCGACCAGAATCATCACACTACCAATAATATTTCGGCTTGGAAACACTCACCGAGAGTATTAAGGTAATTGCAAGCAAAATAGCAATTCATGCTTACAGCACCTGGTATTCCCAAGCGGTCACCCATCTAAGTACTGACCAGGCTCGACGCTGCTTAACTTCGGTGATCGGACGAGAACCGGTGTGTTCAGCGTGATATGGCCGTAAGCGATAACACTGATCTCAAAATCAACCTATATTTAAATACACACATTTTCTCAAATCAAAACGTTCTCATTTCTTTGGCAACAGTGAATTTCGACCAGAATCATCACACTACCAATAATATTTCGGCTTGGAAACACTCACTGAGAGTATTAAGGTAATTGCAAGCAAAATAGCAATTCATGCTTACAGCACCTGGTATTCCCAAGCGGTCACCCATCTAAGTACTGACCAGGCTCGACGCTGCTTAACTTCGGTGATCGGACGAGAACCGGTGTGTTCAGCGTGATATGGCCGTAAGCGATAACACTGATCTCAAAATCAACATTTATTTCAAAGAACACATTTTCTCAAATCAAAACGTTCTCATTTCTTTGGCAACAGTGAATTTCGACCAGAATCATCACACTACCAATAATATTTCGGCTTGGAAACACTCACCGAGAGTATTAAGGTAATTGCAAGCAAAATAGCAATTCATGCTTACAGCACCTGGTATTCCCAAGCGGTCACCCATCTAAGTACTGACCAGGCTCGACGCTGCTTAACTTCGGTAATCGGACGAGAACCGGTGTGTTCAGCGTGATATGGCCGTAAGCGATAACACTGATCTCAAAATCAACATTTATTTCAAAGAACACATTTTCTCAAATCAAAACGTTCTCATTTCTTTGGCAACAGTGAATTTCGACCAGAATCATCACACTACCAATAATATTTCGGCTTGGAAACACTCACCGAGAGTATTAAGGTAATTGCAAGCAAAATAGCAATTCATGCTTACAGCACCTGGTATTCCCAAGCGGTCACCCATCTAAGTACTGACCAGGCTCGACGCTGCTTAACTTCGGTGATCGGACGAGAACCGGTGTGTTCAGCGTGATATGGCCGTAAGCGATAACACTGATCTCAAAATCAACATTTATTTCAAAGAACACATTTTCTCAAATCAAAACGTTCTCATTTCTTTGGCAACAGTGAATTTCGACCAGAATCATCACATTACCAATAATATTTCGGCTTGGAAACACTCACCGAGAGTATTAAGGTAATTGCAAGCAAAATAGCAATTCATGCTTACAGCACCTGGTATTCCCAAGCGGTCACCCATCTAAGTACTGACCAGGCTCGACGCTGCTTAACTTCGGTGATCGGACGAGAACCGGTGTGTTCAGCGTGATATGGCCGTAAGCGATAACACTGATCTCAAAATCAACATTTATTTCAAAGAACACATTTTCTCAAATCAAAACGTTCTCATTACTTTGGCAACAGTGAATTTCGACCAGAATCATCACACTACCAATAATATTTCGGCTTGGAAACACTCACCGAGAGTATCAAGGTAATTGCAAGCAAAATAGCAATTCATGCTTACAGCACCTGGTATTCCCAAGCGGTCACCCATCTAAGTACTGACCAGGCTCGACGCTGCTTAACTTCGGTGATCGGACGAGAACCGGTGTGTTCAGCGTGATATGGCCGTAAGCGATAACACCGATCACAAAATCAACATTTATTTCAAAGAACACATTTTCTCCGATCAAAACGTTTCATTTCTTTGGCAACAGTGAATTTCGACCAGAATCATCACACTACTAATAATATTTCGGCTTGGAAACACTCACCGAGAGTATTAAGGTAATTGCAAGCAAAATAGCAATTCATGCTTACAGCACCTGGTATTACCAAGCGGTCACCCATCTAAGTACTGACCAGGCTCGACGCTGCTTAACTTCGGTGATCGGACGAGAACCGGTGTGTTCAGCGTGATATGGCCGTAAGCGATAACACTGATCTCAAAATCGACCTATATTTAAATACACACATTTTCTCAAATCAAAACGTTCTCATTTCTTTGGCAACAGTGAATTTCGACCAGAATCATCACACTACTAATAATATTTCGGCTTGGAAACACTCACCGAGAGTATTAAGGTAATTGCAAGCAAAATAGCAATTCATGCTTACAGCACCTGGTATTCCCAAGCGGTCACCCATCTAAGTACTGACCAGGCTCGACGCTGCTTAACTTCGGTGATCGGACGAGAACCGGTGTGTTCAGCGTGATATGGCCGTAAGCAATAGCACTAATCTCAAAATCAACCTATATTTAAATACACACATTTTCTCAAATCAAAACGTTCTCATTTCTTTGGCAACAGTGAATTTCGACTAAAATCATCACACTACCAATAATATTTCGGCTTGGAAACACTCACAGAGAGTATTAAGGTAATTGCAAGCAAAATAGCAATTCATGCTTACAGCACCTGGTATTCCCAAGCGGTCACCCATCTAAGTACTGACCAGGCTCGACGCTGCTTAACTTCGGTGATCGGACGAGAACCGGTGTGTTCAGCGTGATATGGCCGTAAGCGATAACACTGATCTCAAAATCAACATTTATTTCAAAGAACATATTTTCTCAAATCAAAACGTTCTCATTTCTTTGGCAACAGTGAATTTCGACCAGAATCATCACACTACCAATAATATTTCGGCTTGGAAACACTCACTGAGAGTATTAAGGTAATTGCAAGCAAAATAGCAATTCATGCTTACAGCACCTGGTATTCCCAAGCGGTCACCCATCTAAGTACTGACCAGGCTCGACGCTGCTTAACTTCGGTGATCGGACGAGAACCGGTGTGTTCAGCGTGATATGGCCGTAAGCGATAACACTGATCTCAAAATCAACATTTATTTCAAAGAACACATTTTCTCAAATCAAAACGTTCTCATTTCTTTGGCAACAGTGAATTTCGACCAGAATCATCACACTACCAATAATATTTCGGCTTGGAAACACTCACCGAGAGTATTAAGGTAATTGCAAGCAAAATAGCAATTCATGCTTACAGCACCTGGTATTCCCAAGCGGTCACCCATCTAAGTACTGACCAGGCTCGACGCTGCTTAACTTCGGTAATCGGACGAGAACCGGTGTGTTCAGCGTGATATGGCCGTAAGCGATAACACTGATCTCAAAATCAACATTTATTTCAAAGAACACATTTTCTCAAATCAAAACGTTCTCATTTCTTTGGCAACAGTGAATTTCGACCAGAATCATCACACTACCAATAATATTTCGGCTTGGAAACACTCACCGAGAGTATTAAGGTAATTGCAAGCAAAATAGCAATTCATGCTTACAGCACCTGGTATTCCCAAGCGGTCACCCATCTAAGTACTGACCAGGCTCGACGCTGCTTAACTTCGGTGATCGGACGAGAACCGGTGTGTTCAGCGTGATATGGCCGTAAGCGATAACACTGATCTCAAAATCAACCTATATTTAAATACACACATTTTCTCAAATCAAAACGTTCTCATTTCTTTGGCAACAGTGAATTTCGACCAGAATCATCACACTACCAATAATATTTCGGCTTGGAAACACTCACTGAGAGTATTAAGGTAATTGCAAGCAAAATAGCAATTCATGCTTACAGCACCTGGTATTCCCAAGCGGTCACCCATCTAAGTACTGACCAGGCTCGACGCTGCTTAACTTCGGTGATCGGACGAGAACCGGTGTGTTCAGCGTGATATGGCCGTAAGCGATAACACTGATCTCAAAATCAACATTTATTTCAAAGAACACATTTTCTCAAATCAAAACGTTCTCATTTCTTTGGCAACAGTGAATTTCGACCAGAATCATCACACTACCAATAATATTTCGGCTTGGAAACACTCACCGAGAGTATTAAGGTAATTGCAAGCAAAATAGCAATTCATGCTTACAGCACCTGGTATTCCCAAGCGGTCACCCATCTAAGTACTGAACAGGCTCGACTCTGCTTAACTTCGGTAATCGGACGAGAACCGGTGTGTTCAGCGTGATATGGCCGTAAGCGATAACACTGATCTCAAAATCAACATTTATTTCAAAGAACACATTTTCTCAAATCAAAACGTTCTCATTTCTTTGGCAACAGTGAATTTCGACCAGAATCATCACACTACCAATAATATTTCGGCTTGGAAACACTCACCGAGAGTATTAAGGTAATTGCAAGCAAAATAGCAATTCATGCTTACAGCACCTGGTATTCCCAAGCGGTCACCCATCTAAGTACTGACCAGGCTCGACGCTGCTTAACTTCGGTGATCGGACGAGAACCGGTGTGTTCAGCGTGATATGGCCGTAAGCGATAACACAGATCTCAAAATCAACATTTATTTCAAAGAACACATTTTCTCAAATCAAAACGTTCTCATTTCTTTGGCAACAGTGAATTTCGACCAGAATCATCACAGTACCAATAATATTTCGGCTTGGAAACACTCACCGAGAGTATTAAGGTAATTGCAAGCAAAATAGCAATTCATGCTTACAGCACCTGGTATTCCGAAGCGGTCACCCATCTAAGTACTGACCAGGCTCGACGCTGCTTAACTTCGGTGATCGGACGAGAACCGGTGTGTTCAGCGTGATATGGCCGTAAGCGATAACACTGATCTCAAAATCAACATTTATTTCAAAGAACATATTTTCTCAAATCAAAACGTTCTCCTTTGTTTGGCAACAGTGAATTTCGACCAGAATCATCACACTACCAATAATATTTCGGCTTGGAAACACTCACCGAGAGTATTAAGGTAATTGCAAGCAAAATAGCAATTCATGCTTACAGCACCTGGTATTCCCAAGCGGTCACCCATCTAAGTACTGACCAGGCTCGACGCTGCTTAACTTCGGTGATCGGACGAGAACCGGTGTGTTCAGCGTGATATGGCCGTAAGCGATGACACTGATCTCAAAATCAACTTATATTTAAATACACACATTTTCTCAAATCAAAACGTTCTCATTACTTTGGCAACAGTGAATTTCGACCAGAATCATCACACTACCAATAATATTTCGGCTTGGAAACACTCACCGAGAGTATCAAGGTAATTGCAAGCAAAATAGCAATTCATGCTTACAGCACCAGGTATTCCCAAGCGGTCACCCATCTAGGTACTGACCAGGCTCGACGCTGCTTAACTTCGGTGATCGGACGAGAACCGGTGTGTTCAGCGTGATATGGCTGTAAGCGATAACACTGATCTCAAAATCAACATTTATTTCAAAGAACATATTTTCTCAAATCAAAACGTTCTCATTAGTTTGGCAAGAGTGATTTTCGACCAGAATCATCACACTACCAATAATATTTCGGCTTGGAAACACTCACCGAGAGTATTAAGGTAATTGCAAGCAAAATAGCAATTCATGCTTACAGCACCAGGTATTCCCAAACGGTCACCCATCTAAGTACTGACCAGGCTCGACGCTGCTTAACTTCGGTGATCAGACGAGAACAGGTGTGTTCAGCATGATATGGCCGGAAGCGATGACACTGATCTCAAAATCGACCTATATTTAAATACACACATTTTCTCAAATCAAAACGTTCTCATTTCTTTGGCAACAGTGAATTTCGGCCAGAATCATTACACTACCAATAATATTTCGGCTTGGAAACACTCACCGAGAGTATTAAGGTAATTGCAAGCAAAATAGCAATTCATGCTTACAGCACCTGGTATTCCCAAGCGGTCACCCATCTAAGTACTGACCAGGCTCGACGCTGCTTAACTTCGGTGATCGGACGAGAACCGGTGTGTTCAGCGTGATATGGCCGTAAGCGATGACACTGATCTCAAAATCGACCTATATTTAAATACACACATTTTCTCAAATCAAAACGTTCTCATTTCTTTGGCAACAGTGAATTTCGACCAGAATCATCACATTACCAATAATATTTCGGCTTGGAAACACTCACCGAGAGTATTAAGGTAATTGCAAGCAAAATAGCAATTCATGCTTACAGCACCTGGTATTCCCAAGCGGTCACCCATCTAAGTACTGACCAGGCTCGACGCTGCTTAACTTCGGTGATCGGACGAGAACCGGTGTGTTCAGCGTGATATGGCCTTAAGCGATAACACTGATCTCAAAATCAACATTTATTTCAAAGAACATATTTTCTCAAATCAAAACGTTCTCATTACTTTGGCAACAGTGAATTTCGACCAGAATCATCACACTACCAATAATATTTCGGCTTGGAAACACTCACCGAGAGTATTAAGGTAATTGCAAGCAAAATAGCAATTCATGCTTACAGCACCTGGTATTCCCAAGCGGTCACCCATCTAAGTACTGACCAGGCTCGACGCTGCTTAACTTCGGTGATCGGACGAGAACCGGTGTGTTCACCGTGATATGGCCGTAAACGATAACACCAATCACAAAATCAACATTTATTTCAAAGAACACATTTTCTCAAATCAAAACGTTCTCATTTCTTTGGCAACAGTGAATTTCGACCAGAATCATCACACAACTAATAATATTTCGGCTTGGAAACACTCACCGAGAGTATCAAGGTAAGGGCAAGCAAAATAGCAATTCATGCTTACAGCACCTGGTATTCCCAAGCGGTCACCCATCTAAGTACTGACCAGGCTCGACGCTGCTTAACTTCGGTGATCGGACGAGAACCGGTGTGTTCAGCGTGATATGGCCGTAAGCGATAACACTGATCTCAAAATCGACCTATATTTAAATACACACATTTTCTCAAATCAAAACGTTCTCATTTCTTTGGCAACAGTGAATTTCGGCCAGAATCATTACACTACCAATAATATTTCGGCTTGGAAACACTCACCGAGAGTATTAAGGTAATTGCAAGCAAAATAGCAATTCATGCTTACAGCACCTGGTATTCCCAAGCGGTCACCCATCTAAGTACTGACCAGGCTCGACGCTGCTTAACTTCGGTGATCGGACGAGAACCGGTGTGTTCAGCGTGATATGGCCGTAAGCGATAAAACTGATCTCAAAATCAACCTATATTTAAATACACACATTTTCTCAAATCAAAACGTTCTCATTTCTTTGGCAACAGTGAATTTCGACCAGAATCATCACACTACCAATAATATTTCGGCTTGGAAACACTCACCGAGAGTATCAAGGTAATTGCAAGCAAAATAGCAATTCATGCTTACAGCACCAGGCATTCCCAAGCGGTCACCCATCTAAGTACTGACCAGGCTCGACGCCGCTTAACTTCGGTGATCGGACGAGAACCGGTGTGTTCAGCGTGATATGGCCGTAAGCGATAACTCTGTTCTCAAAATCAACATTCATTTCAAAGAACATATTTCTTCAAATCAAAACGTTCTCATTACTTTGGCAACAGTGAATTTCGACCAGAATCATCACACTACCAATAATATTTCGGCTTGGAAACACTCACCGAGAGTATTAAGGTAATTGCAAGCAAAATAGCAATTCATACTTACAGCACCTGGTATTCCCAAGCAGTCACCCATCTAAGTACTGACCAGGCTCGACGCCGCTTAACTTCGGTGATCGGACGAGAACCGGTGTGTTCAGCGTGATATGGCCGTAAGCGATAACACTGATCTCAAAATCAACCTATATTTAAATACACACATTTTCTCAAATCAAAACGTCCTCATTTCTTTGGCAACAGTGAATTTCGACTAGAATCATCACACTACCAATAATATTTCGGCTTGGAAACACTCACCGAGAGTATTAAGGTAATTGCAAGCAAAATAGCAATTCATGCTTACAGCACCTGGTATTCCCAAGCGGTCACCCATCTAAGTACTGACCAGGCTCGGCGCTGCTTAACTTCGGTGATCGGACGAGAACCGGTGTGTTCAGCGTGATATGGCCGTAAGCGATAACTCTGTTCTCAAAATCAACATTTATTTCAAAGAACATATTTTTTCAAATAAAAACGTTCTCATTACTTTGGCAACAGTGAATTTCGACCAGAATCATCACACTACCAATAATATTTCGGCTTGGAAACACTCACCGAGAGTATTAAGGTAATTGCAAGCAAAATAGCAATTCATGCTTACAGCACCTGGTATTCCCAAGCGGTCACCCATCTAAGTACTGACCAGGCTCGACGCTGCTTAACTTCGGTGATCGGACGAGAACCGGTGTGTTCAGCGTGATATGGCCGTAAGCGATAACACTGATCTCAAAATCAACCTATATTTAAATACACACATTTTCTCCAATCAAAACGTTCTCATTTCTTTGGCAACAGTGAATTTCGACCAGAATCATCACAGTACCAATAATATTTCGGCTTGGAAACACTCACCGAGAGTATTAAGGTAATTGCAAGCAAAATAGCAATTCATGCTTACAGCACCTGGTATTCCCAAGCAGTCACCCATCTAAATACTGACCAGGCTCGACGCTGCTTAACTTCGGTGATCGGACGAGAACCGGTGTGTTCAGCGTGATATGGCCGTAAGCGATAACACCGATCACAAAATCAACATTTATTTCAAAGAACACATTTTCTCCGATCAAAACGTTTCATTTCTTTGGCAACAGTGAATTTCGACCAGAATCATCACACTACCAATAATATTTCGGCTTGGAAACACTCACCGAGAGTATTAAGGTAATTGCAAGCAAAATAGCAATTCATGCTTACAGCACCTGGTATTCCCAAGCGGTCACCCATCTAAGTACTGACCAGGCTCGACGCTGCTTAACTTCGGTGATCGGACGAAAACCGGTGTGTTCAGCGTGATATGGCCGTAAGCGATGACACTGATCTCAAAATCAACTTATATTTAAATACACACATTTTCTCAAATCAAAACGTTCTCATTACTTTGGCAACAGTGAATTTCGACCAGAATCATCACACTACCAATAATATTTCGGCTTGGAAACACTCACCGAGAGTATCAAGGTAATTGCAAGCAAAATAGCAATTCATGCTTACAGCACCAGGTATTCCCAAGCGGTCACCCATCTAAGTACTGACCAGGCTCGACGCTGCTTAACTTCGGTGATCGGACGAGAACCGGTGTGTTCAGTGTGATATGGCCGTAAGCAATAACACTGATCTCAAAATCAACATTTATTTCAAAGAACATATTTTCTCAAATCAAAACGTTCTCATTAGTTTGGCAAGAGTGATTTTCAACCAGAATCATCACACTACCAATAATATTTCGGCTTGGAAACACTCACCGAGAGTATTAAGGTAATTGCAAGCAAAATAGCAATTCATGCTTACAGCACCTGGTATTCCCAAGCGGTCACCCATCTAAGTACTGACCAGGATCGACGCTGCTTAACTTCGGTGATCGGACGAGAACCGGCGTGTTCAGTGTGATATGGCCGTAAGCGATGACACTGATCTCAAAATCAACCTATATTTAAATACACACATTTTCTCAAATCAAAACGTTCTCATTACTTTGGCAACAGTGAATTTCGACCAGAATCATCACACTACCAATAATATTTCGGCTTGGAAACACTCACCGAGAGTATCAAGGTAATTGCAAGCAAAATAGCAATTCATGCTTACAGCACCAGGTATTCCCAAGCGGTCACCCATCTAAGTACTGACCAGGCTCGACGCCGCTTAACTTCGGTGATCGGACGAGAACCGGTGTGTTCAGCGTGATATGGCCGTTAGCGATAACACTGATCTCAAAATCAACCTATATTTAAATACACACATTTTCTCAAATCAAAACGTCCTCATTTCTTTGGCAACAGTGAATTTCGACTAGAATCATCACACTACCAATAATATTTCGGCTTGGAAACACTCACCGAGAGTATTAAGGTAATTGCAAGCAAAATAGCAATTCATGCTTACAGCACCTGGTATTCCCAAGCGGTCACCCATCTAAGTACTGACCAGGCTCGGCGCTGCTTAACTTCGGTGATCGGACGAGAACCGGTGTGTTCAGCGTGATATGGCCGTAAGCGATAACTCTGTTCTCAAAATCAACATTTATTTCAAAGAACATATTTTTTCAAATCAAAACGTTCTCATTACTTTGGCAACAGTGAATTTCGACCAGAATCATCACACTACCAATAATATTTCGGCTTGGAAACACTCACCGAGAGTATTAAGGTAATTGCAAGCAAAATAGCAATTCATGCTTACAGCACCTGGTATTCCCAAGCGGTCACCCATCTAAGTACTGACCAGGCTCGACGCTGCTTAACTTCGGTGATCGGACGAGAACCGGTGTGTTCAGCGTGATATGGCCGTAAGCGATAACCCAGATCTCAAAATCAACATTTATTTCAAAGAACATATTTTCTCAAATCAAAACGTTCTCATTTCTTTGGCAACAGTGAATTTCGACCAGAATCATCACACTACCAATGATATTTCGGCTTGGAAACACTCACCGAGAGTATTAAGGTAATTGCAAGCAAAATAGCAATTCATGCTTACAGCACCTGGTATTCCCAAGCGGTCACCCATCTAAGTACTGACCAGGCTCGACGCTGCTTAACTTCGGTGATCGGACGAGAACCGGTGTGTTCAGCGTGATATGGCCGTAAGCGATGACACTGATCTCAAAATCAACTTATATTTAAATACACACATTTTCTCAAATCAAAACGTTCTCATTTCTTTGGCAACAGTGAATTTCGACCAGAATCATCACACTACCAATAATATTTCGGCTTGGAAACACTCACCGAGAGTATCAAGGTAATTGCAAGCAAAAGAGCAATTCATGCTTACAGCACCAGGTATTCCCAAGCGGTCACCCATCTAAGTACTGACCAGGCTCGACGCTGCTTAACTTCGGTGATCGGACGAGAACCGGTGTGTTCAGTGTGATATGGCCGTAAGCGATAACACTGATCTCAAAATCAACATTTATTTCAAAGAACATATTTTCTCAAATCAAAACGTTCTCATTAGTTTGGCAAGAGTGATTTTCAACCAGAATCATCACACTACCAATAATATTTCGGCTTGGAAACACTCACCGAGAGTATTAAGGTAATTGCAAGCAAAATACCAATTCATGCTTACAGCACCTGGTATTCCCAAGCGGTCACCCATCTAAGTACTGACCAGGATCGACGCTGCTTAACTTCGGTGATCGGACGAGAACCGGCGTGTTCAGTGTGATATGGCCGTAAGCGATGACACTGATCTCAGAATTAACCTATATTTAAATACACACATTTTCTCAAATCAAAACGTTCTCATTACTTTGGCAACAGTGAATTTCGACCAGAATCATCACACTACCAATAATATTTCGGCTTGGAAACACTCACCGAGAGTATTAAGGTAATTGCAAGCAAAATAGCAATTCATGCTTACAGCACCTGGTATTCCCAAGCGGTCACCCATCTAAGTACTGACCAGGCTCGACGCTGCTTAACTTCGGTGATCGGACGAGAACCGGTGTGTTCAGCGTGATATGGCCGTAAGCGATAACACTGATCTCAAAATCAACCTATATTTAAATACACACATTTTCTCCAATCAAAACGTTCTCATTTCTTTGGCAACAGTGAATTTCGACCAGAATCATCACACTACCAATAATATTTCGGCTTGGAAACACTCACCGAGAGTATTAAGGTAATTGCAAGCAAAATAGCAATTCATGCTTACAGCACCTGGTATTCCCAAGCAGTCACCCATCTAAATACTGACCAGGCTCAACGCTGCTTAACTTCGGTGATCGGACGAGAACCGGTGTGTTCAGTGTGATATGGCCGTAAGCGATAACACCGATCACAAAATCAACATTTATTTCAAAGAACACATTTTCTCCGATCAAAACGTTTCATTTCTTTGGCAACAGTGAATTTCGACCAGAATCATCACACTACCAATAATATTTCGGCTTGGAAACACTCACCGAGAGTATTAAGGTAATTGCAAGCAAAATAGCAATTCTTGCTTACAGCACCTGGTATTCCCAAGCGGTCACCCATCTAAGTACTGACCATGCTCGACGCTGCTTAACTTCGGTGATCGGACGAAAACCGGTGTGTTCAGCGTGATATGGCCGTAAGCGATGACACTGATCTCAAAATCAACTTATATTTAAATACACACATTTTCTCAAATCAAAACGTTCTCATTACTTTGGCAACAGTGAATTTCGACCAGAATCATCACACTACCAATAATATTTCGGCTTGGAAACACTCACCGAGAGTATTAAGGTAATTGCAAGCAAAATAGCAATTCATGCTTACAGCACCTGGTATTCCCAAGCGGTCACCCATCTAAGTACTGACCAGGCTCGACGCTGCTTAACTTCGGTGATCGGACGAGAACCGGTGTGTTCAGCGTGATATGGCCGTAAGCGATAACACTGATCTCAAAATCAACATTTATTTAAAAGAACACATTTTCTCAAATCAAAACGTTCTCATTTCTTTGGCAACAGTGAATTTCGACCAGAATCATCACACTACCAATAATATTTCGGCTTGGAAACACTCACCGAGAGTATTAAGGTAATTGCAAGCAAAATAGCAATTCATGCTTACAGCACCTGGTATTCCCAAGCGGTCACCCATCTAAGTACCGACTAGGCTCGACGCTGCTTAACTTCGGTGATCGGACGAGAACCGGTGTGTTCAGCGTGATATGGCCGTAAGCGATGACACTGATCTCAAAATCAACATTTATTTCAAAGAACACATTTTCTCAAATCAAAACGTTCTCATTTCTTTGGCAACATTGAATTTCGGCCAGAATCATTACACTACCAATAATATTTCGGCTTGGAAACACTCACCGAGAGTATTAAGGTAATTGCAAGCAAAATAACAATTCATGCTTACAGCACCTGGTATTCCCAAGCGGTCACCCATCTAAGTACTGACCAGGCTCGACGCTGCTTAACTTCGGTGATCGGACGAGAACCGGTGTGTTCAGCGTGATATGGCCGTAAGCGATGACACTGATCTCAAAATCAACCTATATTTAAATACACACATTTTCTCAAATCAAAACGTTCTCATTACTTTGGCAACAGTGAATTTCGACCAGAATCATCACACTACCAATAATATTTCGGCTTGGAAACACTCACCGAAAGTATTAAGGTAATTGCAAGCAAAATAGCAATTCATATTTACAGCACCTGGTATTCCCAAGCAGTCACCCATCTAAATACTGACCAGGCTCGACGCTGCTTAACTTCGGTGATCGGACGAGAACCGGTGTGTTCAGCGTGATATGGCCGTAAGCGATAACACCGATCACAAAATCAACATTTATTTCAAAGAACATATTTTCTCAAATCAAAACGTTTCATTTCTTTGGCAACAGTGAATTTCGACCAGAATCATCACACTACTAATAATATTTCGGCTTGGAAACACTCACCGAGAGTATTAAGGTAATTGCAAGCAAAATAGCAATTCATGCTTACAGCACCTGGTATTCCCAAGCGGTCACCCATCTAAGTACTGACCAGGCTCGACGCTGCTTAACTTCGGTGATCGGACGAGAACCGGTGTGTTCAGCGTGATATGGCCGTAAGCGATAACACTGATCTCAAAATCAACATTTATTTCAAAGAACACATTTTCTCAAATCAAAACGTTCTCATTTCTTTGGCAACAGTGAATTTCGACCAGAATCATCACACTACCAATAATATTTCGGCTTGGAAACACTCACCGAGAGTATTAAGGTAATTGCAAGCAAAATAGCAATTCATGCTTACAGCACCTGGTATTCCCAAGCGGTCACCCATCTAAGTACTGACCAGGCTCGACGCTGCTTAACTTCGGTGATCGGACGAGAACCGGTGTGTTCAGCGTGATATGGCCGTAAGCGATGACACTGATCTCAAAATCAACTTATATTTAAATACACACATTTTCTCAAATCAAAACGTTCTCATTACTTTGGCAACAGTGAATTTCGACCAGAATCATCACACTACCAATAATATTTCGGCTTGGAAACACTCACCGAGAGTATCAAGGTAATTGCAAGCAAAATAGCAATTCATGTTTACAGCACCAGGTATTCCCAAGCGGTCACCCATCTAAGTACTGACCAGGCTCGACGCTGCTTAACTTCGGTGATCGGACAAGAACCGGTGTGTTCAGTGTGATATGGCCGTAAGCGATAACACTGATCTCAAAATCAACATTTATTTCAACGAACATATTTTCTCAAATCAAAACGTTCTCATTAGTTTGGCAAGAGTGATTTTCGACCAGAATCATCACACTACCAATAATATTTCGGCTTGGAAACACTCACCGAGAGTATTAAGGTAATTGCAAGCAAAATAGCAATTCATGCTTACAGCACCAGGTATTCCCAAGCAGTCACCCATCTAAGTACTGACCAGGCTCGACGCTGCTTAACTTCGGTGATCAGACGAGAACCGGTGTGTTCAGCATGATTTGGCCGTAAGCGATGACGCTGATCTCAAAATCGACCTATATTTAAATACACACATTTTCTCAAATCAAAACGTTCTCATTTCTTTGGCAACAGTGAATTTCGGCCAGAATCATTACACTACCAATAATATTTCGGCTTGGAAACACTCACCGAGAGTATTAAGGTAATTGCAAGCAAAATAGCAATTCATGCTTACAGCACCTGGTATTCCCAAGCGGTCACCCATCTAAGTACTGACCAGGCTCGACGCTGCTCAACTTCGGTGATCGGACGAGAACCGGCGTGTTCAGCGTGATATGGCCGTAAGCGATGACACTGATCTCAAAATCAACCTATATTTAAATACACACATTTTCTCAAATCAAAACGTTCTCATTACTTTGGCAACAGTGAATTTCGACCAGAATCATCACACTACCAATAATATTTCGGCTTGGAAACACTCACCGAGAGTATCAAGGTAATTGCAAGCAAAATAGCAATTCATGCTTACAGCACCAGGTATTCCCAAGCGGTCACCCATCTAAGTACTGACCAGGCTCGACGCTGCTTAACTTCGGTGATCGGACGAGAACCGGTGTGTTCAGCGTGATATGGCCGTAAGCGATAACACCGATCACAAAATCAACATTTATTTGAAAAAACATATTTTCTCAAATCAAAACGTTCTCATTTCTTTGGCAACAGAGAATTTCGACTAGAATCATCACACTACCAATAATATTTCGGCTTGGAAACACTCACCGAGAGTATTAAGGTAATTGCAAGCAAAATAGCAATTAGTGCTTACAGCACCTGGTATTCCCAAGCGGTCACCCATCTAAGTACTGACCAGGCTCGACGCTGCTTAACTTCGGTGATCGGACGAGAACCGGTGTGTTAAGCGTGATATGGCCGTAAGCGATAACACAGATCTCAAAATCAACCTATATTTAAATACACACATTTTCTCAAATCAAAACGTTCTCATTTCTTTGGCAACAGTGAATTTCGACTAGAATCATCACACTACCAATAATATTTCGGCTTGGAAACACTTACCGAGAGTATTAAGGTAATTGCAAGCAAAATAGCAATTCATGCTTACAGCACCTGGTATTCCCAAGCGGTCACCCATCTAAGTACTGACCAGGCTCGACGCTGCTTAATTTCGGTGATCGGACGAGAACCGGTGTGTTCAGCGTGATATGGCCGTAAGCGATAACACTGATCTCAAAATAAACCTATATTTTAATACACACATTTTTCAAATCAAAACGTTCTCATTTCTTTGGCAACAGTGAATTTCGACTAGAATCATCACACTACCAATAATATTTCGGCTTAGAAACACTCACCGAGAGTATTAAGGTAATTGCAAGCAAAATAGCAATTCATGCTTACAGCACCTGGTATTCCCAAGCGGTCACCCATCTAAGTACTGACCAGGCTCGACGCTGCTTAACTTCGGTGATCGGACGAGAACCGGTGTGTTCAGCATGATATGGCCGTAAGCGATAACACTGATCTCAAAATCAACATTTATTTCAAAGAACATATTTTCTCAAATCAAAACGTTCTCATTTCTTTGGCAACAGTGAATTTCGACCAGAATCATCACACTACCAATAATATTTCGGCTTGGAAACACTCACCGAGAGTATCAAGGTAATTGCAAGCAAAATAGCAATTCATGTTTACAGCACCAGGTATTCCCAAGCGGTCACCCATCTAAGTACTGACCAGGCTCGACGCTGCTTAACTTCGGTGATCGGACAAGAACCGGTGTGTTCAGTGTGATATGGCCGTAAGCGATAACACTGATCTCAAAATCAACATTTATTTCAAAGAACATATTTTCTCAAATCAAAACGTTCTCATTAGTTTGGCAAGAGTGATTTTCGACCAGAATCATCACACTACCAATAATATTTCGGCTTGGAAACACTCACCGAGAGTATTAAGGTAATTGCAAGCAAAATAGCAATTCATGCTTACAGCACCAGGTATTCCCAAGCAGTCACCCATCTAAGTACTGACCAGGCTCGACGCTTCTTAACTTCGGTGATCAGACGAGAACCGGTGTGTTCAGCATGATTTGGCCGTAAGCGATGACGCTGATCTCAAAATCGACCTATATTTAAATACACACATTTTCTCAAATCAAAACGTTCTCATTTCTTTGGCAACAGTGAATTTCGGCCAGAATCATTACACTACCAATAATATTTCGGCTTGGAAACACTCACCGAGAGTATTAAGGTAATTGCAAGCAAAATAGTAATTCATGCTTACAGCACCTGGTATTCCCAAGCGGTCACCCATCTAAGTACTGACCAGGCTCGACGCTGCTCAACTTCGGTGATCGGACGAGAACCGGCGTGTTCAGCGTGATATGGCCGTAAGCGATGACACTGATCTCAAAATCAACCTATATTTAAATACACACATTTTCTCAAATCAAAACGTTCTCATTTCTTTGGCAACAGTGAATTTCGACCAGAATCATCACACTACCAATAATATTTCGGCTTGGAAACACTCACCGAGAGTATCAAGGTAATTGCAAGCAAAATAGCAATTCATGCTACAGCACCAGGTATTCCCAAGCGGTCACCCATCTAAGTACTGACCAGGCTCGACGCTGCTTAACTTCGGTGATCGGACGAGAACCGGTGTGTTCAGCGTGATATGGCCGTAAGCGATAACACCGATCACAAAATCAACATTTATTTGAAAAAACATATTTTCTCAAATCAAAACGTTCTCATTTCTTTGGCAACAGAGAATTTCGACTAGAATCATCACACTACCAATAATATTTCGGCTTGGAAACACTCACCGAGAGTATTAAGGTAATTGCAAGCAAAATAGCAATTAGTGCTTACAGCACCTGGTATTCCCAAGCGGTCACCCATCTAAGTACTGACCAGGCTCGACGCTGCTTAACTTCGGTGATCGGACGAGAACCGGTGTGTTAAGCGTGATATGGCCGTAAGCGATAACACAGATCTCAAAATCAACCTATATTTAAATACACACATTTTCTCAAATCAAAACGTTCTCATTTCTTTGGCAACAGTGAATTTCGACTAGAATCATCACACTACCAATAATATTTCGGCTTGGAAACACTTACCGAGAGTATTAAGGTAATTGCAAGCAAAATAGCAATTCATGCTTACAGCACCTGGTATTCCCAAGCGGTCACCCATCTAAGTACTGACCAGGCTCGACGCTGCTTAATTTCGGTGATCGGACGAGAACCGGTGTGTTCAGCGTGATATGGCCGTAAGCGATAACACTGATCTCAAAATAAACCTATATTTTAATACACACATTTTCTCAAATCAAAACGTTCTCATTTCTTTGGCAACAGTGAATTTCGACTAGAATCATCACACTACCAATAATATTTCGGCTTAGAAACACTCACCGAGAGTATTAAGGTAATTGCAAGCAAAATAGCAATTCATGCTTACAGCACCTGGTATTCCCAAGCGGTCATCCATCTAAGTACTGACCAGGCTCGACGCTGCTTAACTTCGGTGATCGGACGAGAACCGGTGTGTTCAGCGTGATATGGCCGTAAGCGATAACACTGATCTCAAAATCAACATTTATTTCAAAGAACATTTTTTCTCAAATCAAAACGTTCTCATTTCTTTGGCAACAGTGAATTTCGACCAGAATCATCACACTACCAATAATATTTCGGCTTGGAAACACTCACCGAGAGTATTAAGGTAATTGCAAGCAAAATAGCAATTCATGCTTACAGCACCTGGTATTCCCAAGCGGTCACCCATCTAAGTACTGACCAGGCTTTACGCTGCTTAACTTCGGTGATCGGACGAGAACCGGTGTGTTCAGCGTGATATGGCCGTAAGCGATAACACTGATCTCAAAATCAACCTATATTTAAATACACACATTTTCTCAAATCAAAACGTTCTCATTTCTTTGGCAACAGTGAATTTCGACCAGAATCATCACACTACTAATAATATTTCGGCTTGGAAACACTCACCGAGAGTATCAAGGTAATTGCAAGCAAAATAGCAATTCATGCTTACAGCACCTGGTATTCCCAAGCGGTCACCCATCTAAGTACTGACCAGGCTCGACGCTGCTTAACTTCGGTGATCGGACGAGAACCGGTGTGTTCAGCGTGATATGGCCGTAAGCGATAACACTGATCTCAAAATCAACATTTATTTCAAAGAACATATTTTCTCAAATCAAAACGTTCTCATTTCTTTGGCAACAGTGAATTTCGACCAGAATCATCACACTACCAATAATATTTCGGCTTGGAAACACTCACCGAGAGTATTAAGGTAATTGCAAGCAAAATAGCAATTCATGCTTACAGCACCTGGTATTCCCAAGCGGTCACCCATCTAAGTACTGACCAGGCTCGACGCTGCTTAACTTCGGTGATCGGACGAGAACCGGTGTGTTCAGCGTGATATGGCCGTAAGCGATAACACTGATCTCAAAATCAACCTATATTTAAATACACACATTTTCTCAAATCAAAACGTTCTCATTTCTTTGGCAACAGTGAATTTCGACTAGAATCATCACACTACTAATAATATTTCGGCTTGGAAACACTCACCGAGAGTATCAAGGTAATTGCAAGCAAAATAGCAATTCATGCTTACAGCACCTGGTATTCCCAAGCGGTCACCCATCTAAGTACTGACCAGGCTCGACGCTGCTTAACTTCGGTGATCGGACGAGAACTGGTGTGTTCAGCGTGATATGGCCGTGAGCGATAACACTGATCTCAAAATCAACATTTATTTCAAAGAACATATTTTCTCAAATCAAAACGTTCTCATTTCTTTGGCAACAGTGAATTTCGACCAGAATCATCACACTACCAATAATATTTCGGCTTGGAAACACTCACCGAGAGTATTAAGGTAATTGCAAGCAAAATAGCAATTCATGCTTACAGCACCTGGTATTCCCAAGCGGTCACCCATCTAAGTACTGACCAGGCTCGACGCTGCTTAACTTCGGTGATCGGACGAGAACCGGTGTGTTCAGCGTGATATGGCCGTAAGCGATAACACCGATCACAAAATCAACATTTATTTCAAAGAACACATTTTCTCCGATCAAAACGTTTCATTTCTTTGGCAACAGTGAATTTCGACCAGAATCATCACACTACCAATAATATTTCGGCTTGGAAACACTCACCGAGAGTATTAAGGTAATTGCAAGCAAAATAGCAATTCATGCTTACTGCACCTGGTATTCCCAAGCGGTCACCCATCTAAGTACTGACCAGGCTCGACGCTGCTTAACTTCGGTGATCGGACGAGAACCGGTGTGTTCAGCGTGATATGGCCGTAAGCGATAACACTGATCTCAAAATCAACCTATATTTAAATACACACATTTTCTCAAATCAAAACCTTCTCATTTCTTTGGCAACAGTGAATTTCGACCAGAATCATCACACTACTAATAATATTTCGGCTTGGAAACACTCACCGAGAGTATCAAGGTAATTGCAAGCAAAATAGCAATTCATGCTTACAGCACCTGGTATTCCCAAGCGGTCACCCATCTAAGTACTGACCAGGCTCGACGCTGCTTAACTTCGGTGATCGGACGAGAACCGGTGTGTTCAGCGTGATATGGCCGTAAGCGATAACACTGATCTCAAAATCAACCTATATTTAAATACACACATTTTCTCAAATCAAAACGTTCTCATTTCTTTGGCAACAGTGAATTTCGACTAGAATCATTACACTACCAATAATATTTCGGCTTGGAAACACTCACAGAGAGTATTAAGGTAATTGCAAGCAAAATAGCAATTCATGCTTACAGCACCTGGTATTCCCAAGCGGTCACCCATCTAAGTACTGACCAGGCTCGACGCTGCTTAACTTCGGTGATCGGACGAGAACCGGTCTGTTCAGCGTGATATGGCCGTAAGCGATAACACTGATCTCAAAATCAACATTTATTTCAACGAACATATTTTCTCAAATCAAAACGTTCTCATTTCTTTGGCAACAGTGAATTTCGACTAGAATCATCACACTACCAATAATATTTCGGCTTGGAAACACTCACAGAGAGTATTAAGGTAATTGCAAGCAAAATAGCAATTCATGCTTACAGCACCTGGTATTCCCAAGCGGTCACCCATCTAAGTACTGACCAGGCTCGACGCTGCTTAACTTCGGTAATCGGACGAGAACCGGTGTGTTCAGCGTGATATGGCCGTAAGCGATAACACTGATCTCAAAATCAACATTTATTTCAAAGAACATATTTTCTCAAATCAAAACGTTCTCATTTCTTTGGCAACAGTGAATTTCGACCAGAATCATCACACTACCAATAATATTTCGGCTTGGAAACACTCACCGAGAGTATTAAGGTAATTGCAAGCAAAATAGCAATTCATGCTTACAGCACCTGTTATTCCCAAGCGGTCACCCATCTAAGTACTGACCAGGCTCGACGCTGCTTAACTTCGGTGATCGGACGAGAACCGGTGTGTTCAGCGTGATATGGCCGTAAGCGATAACACTGATCTCAAAAACAAACTTATGTTTAAATACACACATTTTCTCAAATCAAAACGTTCTCATTTCTTTGGCAACAGTGAATTTCGGCCAGAATCATTACACTACCAATAATATTTCGGCTTGGAAACACTCACCGAGAGTATTAAGGTAATTGCAAGCAAAATAGCAATTCATGCTTACAGCACCTGGTATTCCCAAGCGGTCACCCATCTAAGTACTGACCAGGCTCGACGCTGCTTAACTTCGGTGATCGGACGAGAACCGGTGTGTTCAGCGTGATATGGCCGTAAGAGATGACACTGATCTCAAAATCGACCTATATTTAAATACACACATTTTCTCAAATCAAAACGTTCTCATTTCTTTGGCAACAGTGAATTTCGACCAGAATCATCACACTACCAATAATATTTCGGCTTGGAAACACTCACCGAGAGTATTAAGGTAATTGCAAGCAAAATAGCAATTCATGCTTACAGCACCTGGTATTCCCAAGCGGTCACCCATCTAAGTACTGACCAGGCTCGACGCTGCTTAACTTCGGTGATCGGACGAGAACCGGTGTGTTCAGCGTGATATGGCCGTGAGCGATAACACCGATCACAAAATCAACATTTATTTCAAAGAACACATTTTCTCCGATCAAAACGTTTCATTTCTTTGGCAACAGTGAATTTCGACCAGAATCATCACACTACTAATAATATTTCGGCTTGGAAACACTCACCGAGAGTATTAAGGTAATTGCAAGCAAAATAGCAATTCATGCTTACAGCACCTGGTATTCCCAAGCGGTCACCCATCTAAGTACTGACCAGGCTCGACGCTGCTTAACTTCGGTGATCGGACGAGAACCGGTGTGTTCAGCGTGATATGGCCGTAAGCGATAACACTGATCTCAAAATCAACCTATATTTAAATACACACATTTTCTCAAATCAAAACGTTCTCATTTCTTTGGCAACAGTGAATTTCGACTAGAATCATCACACTACCAATAATATTTCGGCTTGGAAACACTCACAGAGAGTATTAAGGTAATTGCAAGCAAAATAGCAATTCATGCTTACAGCACCTGGTATTCCCAAGCGGTCACCCATCTAAGTACTGACCAGGCTCGACGCTGCTTAACTTCGGTGATCGGACGAGAACCGGTGTGTTCAGCGTGATATGGCCGTTAGCGATAACACTGATCTCAAAATCAAACCTATATTTAAATACACACATTTTCTCAAATCAAAACGTTCTCGTTTCTTTGGCAACAGTGAATTTCGGCCAGAATCATTACACTACCAATAATATTTCAGCTTGGAAACACTCACCGAGAGTATTAAGGTAATTGCAAGCAAAATAGCAATTCATGCTTACAGCACCTGGTATTCCCAAGCGGTCACCCATCTAAGTACTGACCAGGCTCGACGCTGCTTAACTTCGGTGATCGGACGAGAACCGGTGTGTTCAGCGTGATATGGCCGTAAGCGATGACACTGATCTCAAAATCGACCTATATTTAAATACACACATTTTCTCAAATCAAAACGTTCTCATTTCTTTGGCAACAGTGAATTTCGGCCAGAATCATTACACTACCAATAATATTTCGGCTTGGAAACACTCACCGAGAGTATTAAGGTAATTGCAAGCAAAATAGCAATTCATGCTTACAGCACCTGGTATTCCCAAGCGGTCACCCATCTAAGTACTGACCAGGCTCGACGCTGCTTAACTTCGGTGATCGGACGAGAACCGGTGTGTTCAGCGTAATATGGCCGTAAGCGATAACACTGATCTCAAAATCAACCTATATTTAAATACACACATTTTCTCAAATCAAAACGTTCTCATTTCTTTGGCAACAGTGAATTTCGACCAGAATCATCACACTACCAATAATATTTCGGCTTGGAAACACTCACCGAGAGTATTAAGGTAATTGCAAGCAAAATAGCAATTCATGCTTACAGCACCTGGTATTCCCAAGCGGTCACCCATCTAAGTACTGACCAGGCTCGACGCTGCTTAACTTCGGTGATCGGACTAGAACCGGTGTGTTCAGCGTGATATGGCCGTAAGCGATAACACTGATCTCAAAATCAACCTATATTTAAATACACACATTTTCTCAAATCAAAACGTTCTCATTTCTTTGGCAACAGTGAATTTCGGCCAGAATCATTACACTAACAATAATATTTCGGCTTGGGAACACTCACCGAGAGTATTAAGGTAATTGCAAGCAAAATAGCAATTCATGCTTACAGCACCTGGTATTCCCAAGCGGTCACCCATCTAAGTACTGACCAGGCTCGACGCTGCTTAACTTCGGTGATCGGACGAGAACCGGTGTTTCAGCGTGATATGGCCGTAAGCGATAACACTGATCTCAAAATCAACATTTATTTCAAAGAACATAATTTCTCAAATCAAAACGTTCTCATTTCTTTGGCAACAGTGAATTTCGACCAGAATCATCACACTACCAATAATATTTCGGCTTGGAAACACTCACCGAGAGTATTAAGGTAATTGCAAGCAAAATAGCAATTCATGCTTACAGCACCTGGTATTCCCAAGCGGTCACCCATCTAAGTACTGACCAGGCTCGACGCTGCTTAACTTCGGTGATCGGACGAGAACCGGTGTGTTCAGCGTGATATGGCCGTAAGCGATAACACTGATCTCAAAATCAACCTATATTTAAATACACACATTTTCTCAAATCAAAACGTTCTCATTTCTTTGGCAACAGTGAATTTCGACCAGAATCATCACACTACCAATAATATTTCGGCTTGGAAACACTCACTGAGAGTATCAAGGTAATTGCAAGCAAAATAGCAATTCATGCTTACAGCACCTGGTATTCCCAAGCGGTCACCCATCTAAGTACTGACCAGGCTCGACGCTGCTTAACTTCGGTGATCGGACGAGAACCGGTGTGTTCAGCGTGATATGGCCGTAAGCGATAACACTGATCTCAAAATCAACATTTATTTCAAAGAACACATTTTCTCAAATCAAAACGTTCTCATTTCTTTGGCAACAGTGAATTTCGACCAGAATCATCACACTACCAATAATATTTCGGCTTGGAAACACTCACCGAGAGTATTAAGGTAATTGCAAGCAAAATAGCAATTCATGCTTACAGCACCTGGTATTCCCAAGCGGTCACCCATCTAAGTACTGACCAGGCTCGACGCTGCTTAACTTCGGTAATCGGACGAGAACCGGTGTGTTCAGCGTGATATGGCCGTAAGCGATAACACTGATCTCAAAATCAACATTTATTTCAAAAAACACATTTTCTCAAATCAAAACGTTCTCATTTCTTTGGCAACAGTGAATTTCGACCAGAATCATCACACTACCAATAATATTTCGGCTTGGAAACACTCACCGAGAGTATTAAGGTAATTGCAAGCAAAATAGCAATTCATGCTTACAGCACCTGGTATTCCCAAGCGGTCACCCATCTAAGTACTGACCAGGCTCGACGCTGCTTAACTTCGGTGATCGGACGAGAACCGGTGTGTTCAGCGTGATATGGCCGTAAGCGATAACACTGATCTCAAAATCAACATTTATTTCAAAGAACACATTTTCTCAAATCAAAACGTTCTCATTTCTTTGGCAACAGTGAATTTCGACCAGAATCATCACACTACTAATAATATTTCGGCTTGGAAACACTCACCGAGAGTATTAAGGTAATTGCAAGCAAAATAGCAATTCATGCTTACAGCACCTGGTATTCCCAAGCGGTCACCCATCTAAGTACTGACCAGGCTCGACGCTGCTTAACTTCGGTGATCGGACGAGAACCGGTGTGTTCAGCGTGATATGGCCGTAAGCGATAGCACTGATCTCAAAATCAACCTATATTTAAATACACACATTTTCTCAAATCAAAACGTTCTCATTTCTTTGGCAAGAGTGATTTTCAACCAGAATCATCACACTACCAATAATATTTCGGCTTGGAAACACTCACAGAGAGTATTAAGGTAATTGCAAGCAAAATAGCAATTCATGCTTACAGCACCTGGTATTCCCAAGCGGTCACCCATCTAAGTACTGACCAGGCTCGACGCTGCTTAACTTCGGTGATCGGACGAGAACCGGTGTGTTCAGCGTGATATGGCCGTAAGCGATAACACTGATCTCAAAATCAACATTTATTTCAAAGAACATATTTTCTCAAATCAAAACGTTCTCATTTCTTTGGCAACAGTGAATTTCGACCAGAATCATCACACTACCAATAATATTTCGGCTTGGAAACACTCCCCGAGAGTATTAAGGTAATTGCAAGCAAAATAGCAATTCATGCTTACAGCACCTGGTATTCCCAAGCGGTCACCCATCTAAGTACTGACCAGGCTCGACGCTGCTTAACTTCGGTGATCGGACGAGAACCGGTGTGTTCAACGTGATATGGCCGTAAGCGATAACACTGATCTCAAAATCAACCTATATTTAAATACACACATTTTCTCAAATCAAAACGTTCTCATTTCTTTGGCAACAGTGAATTTCGACCAGAATCATCACACTACCAATAATATTTCGGCTTGGAAACACTCACTGAGAGTATTAAGGTAATTGCAAGCAAAATAGCAATTCATGCTTACAGCACCTGGTATTCCCAAGCGGTCACCCATCTAAGTACTGACCAGGCTCGACGCTGCTTAACTTCGGTGATCGGACGAGAACCGGTGTGTTCAGCGTGATATGGCCGTAAGCGATAACACTGATCTCAAAATCAACATTTATTTCAAAGAACACATTTTCTCAAATCAAAACGTTCTCATTTCTTTGGCAACAGTGAATTTCGACCAGAATCATCACACTACCAATAATATTTCGGCTTGGAAACACTCACCGAGAGTATTAAGGTAATTGCAAGCAAAATAGCAATTCATGCTTACAGCACCTGGTATTCCCAAGCGGTCACCCATCTAAGTACTGAACAGGCTCGACGCTGCTTAACTTCGGTAATCGGACGAGAACCGGTGTGTTCAGCGTGATATGGCCGTAAGCGATAACACTGATCTCAAAATCAACATTTATTTCAAAGAACACATTTTCTCAAATCAAAACGTTCTCATTTCTTTGGCAACAGTGAATTTCGACCAGAATCATCACACTACCAATAATATTTCGGCTTGGAAACACTCACCGAGAGTATTAAGGTAATTGCAAGCAAAATAGCAATTCATGCTTACAGCACCTGGTATTCCCAAGCGGTCACCCATCTAAGTACTGACCAGGCTCGACGCTGCTTAACTTCGGTGATCGGACGAGAACCGGTGTGTTCAGCGTGATATGGCCGTAAGCGATAACACTGATCTCAAAATCAACCTATATTTAAATACACACATTTTCTCAAATCAAAACGTTCTCATTTCTTTGGCAACAGTGAATTTCGACCAGAATCATCACACTACCAATAATATTTCGGCTTGGAAACACTCACTGAGAGTATTAAGGTAATTGCAAGCAAAATAGCAATTCATGCTTACAGCACCTGGTATTCCCAAGCGGTCACCCATCTAAGTACTGACCAGGCTCGACGCTGCTTAACTTCGGTGATCGGACGAAAACCGGTGTGTTCAGCGTGATATGGCCGTAAGCGATAACACTGATCTCAAAATCAACCTATATTTAAATACACACATTTTCTCCAATCAAAACGTTCTCATTTCTTTGGCAACAGTGAATTTCGACCAGAATCATCACACTACCAATAATATTTCGGCTTGGAAACACTCACCGAGAGTATTAAGGTAATTGCAAGCAAAATAGCAATTCATGCTTACAGCACCTGGTATTCCCAAGCAGTCACCCATCTAAATACTGACCAGGCTCGACGCTGCTTAACTTCGGTGATCGGACGAGAACCGGTGTGTTCAGCGTGATATGGCCGTAAGCGATAACACCGATCACAAAATCAACATTTATTTCAAAGAACACATTTCCTCCGATCAAAACGTTTCATTTCTTTGGCAACAGTGAATTTCGACCAGAATCATCACACTACCAATAATATTTCGGCTTGGAAACACTCACCGAGAGTATTAAGGTAATTGCAAGCAAAATAGCAATTCATGCTTACAGCACCTGGTATTCCCAAGCGGTCACCCATCTAAGTACTGACCATGCTCGACGCTGCTTAACTTCGGTGATCGGACGAAAACCGGTGTGTTCAGCGTGATATGGCCGTAAGCGATGACACTGATCTCAAAATCAACTTATATTTAAATACACACATTTTCTCAAATCAAAACGTTCTCATTACTTTGGCAACAGTGAATTTCGACCAGAATCATCACACTACCAATAATATTTCGGCTTGGAAACACTCACCGAGAGTATTAAGGTAATTGCAAGCAAAATAGCAATTCATGCTTACAGCACCTGGTATTCCCAAGCGGTCACCCATCTAAGTACTGACCAGGCTCGACGCTGCTTAACTTCGGTGATCGGACGAGAACCGGTGTGTTCAGCGTGATATGGCCGTAAGCGATAACACTGATCTCAAAATCAACATTTATTTCAAAGAACACATTTTCTCAAATCAAAACGTTCTCATTTCTTTGGCAACAGTGAATTTCGACCAGAATCATCACACTACCAATAATATTTCGGCTTGGAAACACTCACCGAGAGTATTAAGGTAATTGCAAGCAAAATAGCAATTCATGCTTACAGCACCTGGTATTCCCAAGCGGTCACCCATCTAAGTACTGACCAGGCTCGACGCTGCTTAACTTCGGTGATCGGACGAGAACCGGTGTGTTCAGCGTGATATGGCCGTAAGCGATGACACTGATCTCAAAATCAACATTTATTTCAAAGAACACATTTTCTCAAATCAAAACGTTCTCATTTCTTTGGCAACATTGAATTTCGGCCAGAATCATTACACTACCAATAATATTTCGGCTTGGAAACACTCACCGAGAGTATTAAGGTAATTGCAAGCAAAATAACAATTCATGCTTACAGCACCTGGTATTCCCAAGCGGTCACCCATCTAAGTACTGACCAGGCTCGACGCTGCTTAACTTCGGTGATCGGACGAGAACCGGTGTGTTCAGCGTGATATGGCCGTAAGCGATGACACTGATCTCAAAATCAACCTATATTTAAATACACACATTTTCTCAAATCAAAACGTTCTCATTACTTTGGCAACAGTGAATTTCGACCAGAATCATCACACTACCAATAATATTTCGGCTTGGAAACACTCACCGAGAGTATTAAGGTAATTGCAAGCAAAATAGCAATTCATATTTACAGCACCTGGTATTCCCAAGCAGTCACCCATCTAAATACTGACCAGGCTCGACGCTGCTTAACTTCAGTGATCGGACGAGAACCGGTGTGTTCAGCGTGATATGGCTGTAAGCGATAACACCGATCACAAAATCAACATTTATTTCAAAGAACATATTTTCTCAAATCAAAACGTTTCATTTCTTTGGCAACAGTGAATTTCGACCAGAATCATCACACTACTAATAATATTTCGGCTTGGAAACACTCACCGAGAGTATTAAGGTAATTGCAAGCAAAATAGCAATTCATGCTTACAGCACCTGGTATTCCCAAGCGGTCACCCATCTAAGTACTGACCAGGCTCGACGCTGCTTAACTTCGGTGATCGGACGAGAACCGGTGTGTTCAGCGTGATATGGCCGTAAGCGATAACACTGATCTCAAAATCAACATTTATTTCAAAGAACACATTTTCTCAAATCAAAACGTTCTCATTTCTTTGGCAACAGTGAATTTCGACCAGAATCATCACACTACCAATAATATTTCGGCTTGGAAACACTCACCGAGAGTATTAAGGTAATTGCAAGCAAAATAGCAATTCATGCTTACAGCACCTGGTATTCCCAAGCGGTCACCCATCTAAGTACTGACCAGGCTCGACGCTGCTTAACTTCGGTGATCGGACGAGAACCGGTGTGTTCAGCGTGATATGGCCGTAAGCGATGACACTGATCTCAAAATCAACTTATATTTAAATACACACATTTTCTCAAATCAAAACGTTCTCATTACTTTGGCAACAGTGAATTTCGACCAGAATCATCACACTACCAATAATATTTCGGCTTGGAAACACTCACCGAGAGTATCAAGGTAATTGCAAGCAAAATAGCAATTCATGTTTACAGCACCAGGTATTCCCAAGCGGTCACCCATCTAAGTACTGACCAGGCTCGACGCTGCTTAACTTCGGTGATCGGACAAGAACCGGTGTGTTCAGTGTGATATGGCCGTAAGCGATAACACTGATCTCAAAATCAACATTTATTTCAACGAACATATTTTCTCAAATCAAAACGTTCTCATTAGTTTGGCAAGAGTGATTTTCGACCAGAATCATCACACTACCAATAATATTTCGGCTTGGAAACACTCACCGAGAGTATTAAGGTAATTGCAAGCAAAATAGCAATTCATGCTTACAGCACCAGGTATTCCCAAGCAGTCACCCATCTAAGTACTGACCAGGCTCGACGCTTCTTAACTTCGGTGATCAGACGAGAACCGGTGTGTTCAGCATGATTTGGCCGTAAGCGATGACGCTGATCTCAAAATCGACCTATATTTAAATACACACATTTTCTCAAATCAAAACGTTCTCATTTCTTTGGCAACAGTGAATTTCGGCCAGAATCATTACACTACCAATAATATTTCGGCTTGGAAACACTCACCGAGAGTATTAAGGTAATTGCAAGCAAAATAGCAATTCATGCTTACAGCACCTGGTATTCCCAAGCGGTCACCCATCTAAGTACTGACCAGGCTCGACGCTTCTTAACTTCGGTGATCAGACGAGAACCGGTGTGTTCAGCATGATTTGGCCGTAAGCGATGACGCTGATCTCAAAATCGACCTATATTTAAATACACACATTTTCTCAAATCAAAACGTTCTCATTTCTTTGGCAACAGTGAATTTCGGCCAGAATCATTACACTACCAATAATATTTCGGCTTGGAAACACTCACCGAGAGTATTAAGGTAATTGCAAGCAAAATAGCAATTCATGCTTACAGCACCTGGTATTCCCAAGCGGTCACCCATCTAAGTACTGACCAGGCTCGACGCTGCTCAACTTCGGTGATCGGACGAGAACCGGCGTGTTCAGCGTGATATGGCCGTAAGCGATGACACTGATCTCAAAATCAACCTATATTTAAATACACACATTTTCTCAAATCAAAACGTTCTCATTACTTTGGCAACATTGAATTTCGACCAGAATCATCACACTACCAATAATATTTCGGCTTGGAAACACTCACCGAGAGTATCAAGGTAATTGCAAGCAAAATAGCAATTCATGCTTACAGCACCAGGTATTCCCAAGCGGTCACCCATCTAAGTACTGACCAGGCTCGACGCTGCTTAACTTCGGTGATCGGACGAGAACCGGTGTGTTCAGCGTGATATGGCCGTAAGCGATAACACCGATCACAAAATCAACATTTATTTGAAAAAACATATTTTCTCAAATCAAAACGTTCTCATTTCTTTGGCAACAGAGAATTTCGACTAGAATCATCACACTACCAATAATATTTCGGCTTGGAAACACTCACCGAGAGTATTGAGGTAATTGCAAGCAAAATAGCAATTAGTGCTTACAGCACCTGGTATTCCCAAGCGGTCACCCATCTAAGTACTGACCAGGCTCGACGCTGCTTAACTTCGGTGATCGGACGAGAACCGGTGTGTTAAGCGTGATATGGCCGTAAGCAATAACACAGATCTCAAAATCAACCTATATTTAAATACACACATTTTCTCAAATCAAAACGTTCTCATTTCTTTGGCAACAGTGAATTTCGACTAGAATCATCACACTACCAATAATATTTCGGCTTGGAAACACTTACCGAGAGTATTAAGGTAATTGCAAGCAAAATAGCAATTCATGCTTACAGCACCTGGTATTCCCAAGCGGTCACCCATCTAAGTACTGACCAGGCTCGACGCTGCTTAATTTCGGTGATCGGACGAGAACCGGTGTGTTCAGCGTGATATGGCCGTAAGCGATAACACTGATCTCAAAATAAACCTATATTTTAATACACACATTTTCTCAAATCAAAACGTTCTCATTTCTTTGGCAACAGTGAATTTCGACTAGAATCATCACACTACCAATAATATTTCGGCTTAGAAACACTCACCGAGAGTATTAAGGTAATTGCAAGCAAAATAGCAATTCATGCTTACAGCACCTGGTATTCCCAAGCGGTCACCCATCTAAGTACTGACCAGGCTCGACGCTGCTTAACTTCGGTGATCGGACGAGAACCGGTGTGTTCAGCGTGATATGGCCGTAAGCGATAACACTGATCTCAAAATCAACCTATATTTAAATACACACATTTTCTCCAATCAAAACGTTCTCATTTCTTTGGCAACAGTGAATTTCGACCAGAATCATCACACTACCAATAATATTTCGGCTTGGAAACACTCACCGAGAGTATCAAGGTAATTGCAAGCAAAATAGCAATTCATGTTTACAGCACCAGGTATTCCCAAGCGGTCACCCATCTAAGTACTGACCAGGCTCGACGCTGCTTAACTTCGGTGATCGGACAAGAACCGGTGTGTTCAGTGTGATATGGCCGTAAGCGATAACACTGATCTCAAAATCAACATTTATTTCAAAGAACATATTTTCTCAAATCAAAACGTTCTCATTAGTTTGGCAAGAGTGATTTTCGACCAGAATCATCACACTACCAATAATATTTCGGCTTGGAAACACTCACCGAGAGTATTAAGGTAATTGCAAGCAAAATAGCAATTCATGCTTACAGCACCAGGTATTCCCAAGCAGTCACCCATCTAAGTACTGACCAGGCTCGACGCTTCTTAACTTCGGTGATCAGACGAGAACCGGTGTGTTCAGCATGATTTGGCCGTAAGCGATGACGCTGATCTCAAAATCGACCTATATTTAAATACACACATTTTCTCAAATCAAAACGTTCTCATTTCTTTGGCAACAGTGAATTTCGGCCAGAATCATTACACTACCAATAATATTTCGGCTTGGAAACACTCACCGAGAGTATTAAGGTAATTGCAAGCAAAATAGCAATTCATGCTTACAGCACCTGGTATTCCCAAGCGGTCACCCATCTAAGTACTGACCAGGCTCGACACTGCTCAACTTCGGTGATCGGACGAGAACCGGCGTGTTCAGCGTGATATGGCCGTAAGCGATGACACTGATCTCAAAATCAACCTATATTTAAATACACACATTTTCTCAAATCAAAACGTTCTCATTTCTTTGGCAACAGTGAATTTCGACCAGAATCATCACACTACCAATAATATTTCGGCTTGGAAACACTCACCGAGAGTATCAAGGTAATTGCAAGCAAAATAGCAATTCATGCTACAGCACCAGGTATTCCCAAGCGGTCACCCATCTAAGTACTGACCAGGCTCGACGCTGCTTAACTTCGGTGATCGGACGAGAACCGGTGTGTTCAGCGTGATATGGCCGTAAGCGATAACACCGATCACAAAATCAACATTTATTTGAAAAAACATATTTTCTCAAATCAAAACGTTCTCATTTCTTTGGCAACAGAGAATTTCGACTAGAATCATCACACTACCAATAATATTTCGGCTTGGAAACACTCACCGAGAGTATTAAGGTAATTGCAAGCAAAATAGCAATTAGTGCTTACAGCACCTGGTTTTCCCAAGCGGTCACCCATCTAAGTACTGACCAGGCTCGACGCTGCTTAACTTCGGTGATCGGACGAGAACCGGTGTGTTAAGCGTGATATGGCCGTAAGCGATAACACAGATCTCAAAATCAACCTATATTTAAATACACACATTTTCTCAAATCAAAACGTTCTCATTTCTTTGGCAACAGTGAATTTCGACTAGAATCATCACACTACCAATAATATTTCGGCTTGGAAACACTCACCGAGAGTATTAAGGTAATTGCAAGCAAAATAGCAATTCATGCTTACAGCACCTGGTATTCCCAAGCGGTCACCCATCTAAGTACTGACCAGGCTCGACGCTGCTTAATTTCGGTGATCGGACGAGAACCGGTGTGTTCAGCGTGATATGGCCGTAAGCGATAACACTGATCTCAAAATAAACCTATATTTTAATACACACATTTTCTCAAATCAAAACGTTCTCATTTCTTTGGCAAGAGTGAATTTCGACTAGAATCATCACACTACCAATAATATTTCGGCTTAGAAACACTCACCGAGAGTATTAAGGTAATTGCAAGCAAAATAGCAATTCATGCTTACAGCACCTGGTATTCCCAAGCGGTCACCCATCTAAGTACTGACCAGGCTCGACGCTGCTTAACTTCGGTGATCGGACGAGAACCGGTGTGTTCAGCGTGATATGGCCGTAAGCGATAACACTGATCTCAAAATCAACATTTATTTCAAAGAACATTTTTTCTCAAATCAAAACGTTCTCATTTCTTTGGCAACAGTGAATTTCGACCAGAATCATCACACTACCAATAATATTTCGGCTTGGAAACACTCACCGAGAGTATTAAGGTAATTGCAAGCAAAATAGCAATTCATGCTTACAGCACCTGGTATTCCCAAGCGGTCACCCATCTAAGTACTGACCAGGCTTTACGCTGCTTAACTTCGGTGATCGGACGAGAACTGGTGTGTTCAGCGTGATATGGCCGTAAGCGATAACACTGATCTCAAAATCAACCTATATTTAAATACACACATTTTCTCAAATCAAAACGTTCTCATTTCTTTGGCAACAGTGAATTTCGACCAGAATCATCACACTACTAATAATATTTCGGCTTGGAAACACTCACTGAGAGTATCAAGGTAATTGCAAGCAAAATAGCAATTCATGCTTACAGCACCTGGTATTCCCAAGCGGTCACCCATCTAAGTACTGACCAGGCTCGACGCTGCTTAACTTCGGTGATCGGACGAGAACCGGTGTGTTCAGCGTGATATGGCCGTAAGCGATAACACTGATCTCAAAATCAACATTTATTTCAAAGAACATATTTTCTCAAATCAAAACGTTCTCATTTCTTTGGCAACAGTGAATTTCGACCAGAATCATCACACTACCAATAATATTTCGGCTTGGAAACACTCACCGAGAGTATTAAGGTAATTGCAAGCAAAATAGCAATTCATGCTTACAGCACCTGGTATTCCCAAGCGGTCACCCATCTAAGTACTGACCAGGCTCGACGCTGCTTAACTTCGGTGATCGGACGAGAACCGGTGTGTTCAGCGTGATATGGCCGTAAGCGATAACACTGATCTCAAAATCAACCTATATTTAAATACACACATTTTCTCAAATCAAAACGTTCTCATTTCTTTGGCAACAGTGAATTTCGACTAGAATCATCACACTACTAATAATATTTCGGCTTGGAAACACTCACCGAGAGTATCAAGGTAATTGCAAGCAAAATAGCAATTCATGCTTACAGCACCTGGTATTCCCAAGCGGTCACCCATCTAAGTACTGACCAGGCTCGACGCTGCTTAACTTCGGTGATCGGACGAGAACCGGTGTGTTCAGCGTGATATGGCCGTAAGCGATAACACTGATCTCAAAATCAACATTTATTTCAAAGAACATATTTTCTCAAATCAAAACGTTCTCATTTCTTTGGCAACAGTGAATTTCGACCAGAATCATCACACTACCAATAATATTTCGGCTTGGAAACACTCACCGAGAGTATTAAGGTAATTGCAAGCAAAATAGCAATTCATGCTTACAGCACCTGGTATTCCCAAGCGGTCACCCATCTAAGTACTGACCAGGCTCGACGCTGCTTAACTTCGGTGATCGGACGAGAACCGGTGTGTTCAGCGTGATATGGCCGTAAGCGATAACACCGATCACAAAATCAACATTTATTTCAAAGAACACATTTTCTCCGATCAAAACGTTTCATTTCTTTGGCAAAAGTGAATTTCGACCAGAATCATCACACTACCAATAATATTTCGGCTTGGAAACACTCACCGAGAGTATTAAGGTAATTGCAAGCAAAATAGCAATTCATGCTTACAGCACCTGGTATTCCCAAGCGGTCACCCATCTAAGTACTGACCAGGCTCGACGCTGCTTAACTTCGGTGATCGGACGAGAACCGGTGTGTTCAGCGTGATATGGCCGTAAGCGATAACACTGATCTCAAAATCGACCTATATTCAAATACACACATTTTCTCAAATCAAAACCTTCTCATTTCTTTGGCAACAGTGAATTTCGGCCAGAATCATCACACTACTAATAATATTTCGGCTTGGAAACACTCACCGAGAGTATTAAGGTAATTGCAAGCAAAATAGCAATTCATGCTTACAGCACCTGGTATTCCCAAGCGGTCACCCATCTAAGTACTGACCAGGCTCGACGCTGCTTAACTTCGGTGATCGGACGAGAACTGGTGTGTTCAGCGTGATATGGCCGTAAGCGATAACACTGATCTCAATATCAACCTATATTTAAATACACACATTTTCTCAAATCAAAACGTTCTCATTTCTTTGGCAACAGTGAATTTCGACCAGAATCATCACACTACTAATAATATTTCGGCTTGGAAACACTCACCGAGAGTATCAAGGTAATTGCAAGCAAAATAGCAATTCATGCTTACAGCACCTGGTATTCCCAAGCGGTCACCCATCTAAGTACTGACCAGGCTCGACGCTGCTTAACTTCGGTGATCGGACGAGAACCGGTGTGTTCAGCGTGATATGGCCGTAAGCGATAACACTGATCTCAAAATCAACCTATATTTAAATACACACATTTTCTCAAATCAAAACGTTCTCATTTCTTTGGCAACAGTGAATTTCGACTAGAATCATTACACTACCAATAATATTTCGGCTTGGAAACACTCACAGAGAGTATTAAGGTAATTGCAAGCAAAATAGCAATTCATGCTTACAGCACCTGGTATTCCCAAGCGGTCACCCATCTAAGTACTGACCAGGCTCGACGCTGCTTAACTTCGGTGATCGGACGAGAACCGGTCTGTTCAGCGTGATATGGCCGTAAGCGATAACACTGATCTCAAAATCAACATTTATTTCAACGAACATATTTTCTCAAATCAAAACGTTCTCATTTCTTTGGCAACAGTGAATTTCGACTAGAATCATCACACTACCAATAATATTTCGGCTTGGAAACACTCACAGAGAGTATTAAGGTAATTGCAAGCAAAATAGCAATTCATGCTTACAGCACCTGGTATTCCCAAGCGGTCACCCATCTAAGTACTGACCAGGCTCGACGCTGCTTAACTTCGGTAATCGGACGAGAACCGGTGTGTTCAGCGTGATATGGCCGTAAGCGATAACACTGATCTCAAAATCAACATTTATTTCAAAGAACATATTTTCTCAAATCAAAACGTTCTCATTTCTTTGGCAACAGTGAATTTCGACCAGAATCATCACACTACCAATAATATTTCGGCTTGGAAACACTTACCGAGAGTATTAAGGTAATTGCAAGCAAAATAGCAATTCATGCTTACAGCACCTGTTATTCCCAAGCGGTCACCCATCTAAGTACTGACCAGGCTCGACGCTGCTTAACTTCGGTGATCGGACGAGAACCGGTGTGTTCAGCGTGATATGGCCGTAAGCGATAACACTGATCTCAAAAACAAACCTATGTTTAAATACACACATTTTCTCAAATCAAAACGTTCTCATTTCTTTGGCAACAGTGAATTTCGGCCAGAATCATTACACTACCAATAATATTTCGGCTTGGAAACACTCACCGAGAGTATTAAGGTAATTGCAAGCAAAATAGCAATTCATGCTTACAGCACCTGGTATTCCCAAGCGGTCACCCATCTAAGTACTGACCAGGCTCGACGCTGCTTAACTTCGGTGATCGGACGAGAACCGGTGTGTTCAGCGTGATATGGCCGTAAGCGATAACACTGATCTCAAAATAAACCTATATTTTAATACACACATTTTCTCAAATCAAAACGTTCTCATTTCTTTGGCAAGAGTGAATTTCGACTAGAATCATCACACTACCAATAATATTTCGGCTTAGAAACACTCACCGAGAGTATTAAGGTAATTGCAAGCAAAATAGCAATTCATGCTTACAGCACCTGGTATTCCCAAGCGGTCACCCATCTAAGTACTGACCAGGCTCGACGCTGCTTAACTTCGGTGATCGGACGAGAACCGGTGTGTTCAGCGTGATATGGCCGTAAGCGATAACACTGATCTCAAAATCAACATTTATTTCAAAGAACATTTTTTTCTCAAATCAAAACGTTCTCATTTCTTTGGCAACAGTGAATTTCGACCAGAATCATCACACTACCAATAATATTTCGGCTTGGAAACACTCACCGAGAGTATTAAGGTAATTGCAAGCAAAATAGCAATTCATGCTTACAGCACCTGGTATTCCCAAGCGGTCACCCATCTAAGTACTGACCAGGCTTTACGCTGCTTAACTTCGGTGATCGGACGAGAACTGGTGTGTTCAGCGTGATATGGCCGTAAGCGATAACACTGATCTCAAAATCAACCTATATTTAAATACACACATTTTCTCAAATCAAAACGTTCTCATTTCTTTGGCAACAGTGAATTTCGACCAGAATCATCACACTACTAATAATATTTCGGCTTGGAAACACTCACTGAGAGTATCAAGGTAATTGCAAGCAAAATAGCAATTCATGCTTACAGCACCTGGTATTCCCAAGCGGTCACCCATCTAAGTACTGACCAGGCTCGACGCTGCTTAACTTCGGTGATCGGACGAGAACCGGTGTGTTCAGCGTGATATGGCCGTAAGCGATAACACTGATCTCAAAATCAACATTTATTTCAAAGAACATATTTTCTCAAATCAAAACGTTCTCATTTCTTTGGCAACAGTGAATTTCGACCAGAATCATCACACTACCAATAATATTTCGGCTTGGAAACACTCACCGAGAGTATTAAGGTAATTGCAAGCAAAATAGCAATTCATGCTTACAGCACCTGGTATTCCCAAGCGGTCACCCATCTAAGTACTGACCAGGCTCGACGCTGCTTAACTTCGGTGATCGGACGAGAACCGGTGTGTTCAGCGTGATATGGCCGTAAGCGATAACACTGATCTCAAAATCAACCTATATTTAAATACACACATTTTCTCAAATCAAAACGTTCTCATTTCTTTGGCAACAGTGAATTTCGACTAGAATCATCACACTACTAATAATATTTCGGCTTGGAAACACTCACCGAGAGTATCAAGGTAATTGCAAGCAAAATAGCAATTCATGCTTACAGCACCTGGTATTCCCAAGCGGTCACCCATCTAAGTACTGACCAGGCTCGACGCTGCTTAACTTCGGTGATCGGACGAGAACCGGTGTGTTCAGCGTGATATGGCCGTAAGCGATAACACTGATCTCAAAATCAACATTTATTTCAAAGAACATATTTTCTCAAATCAAAACGTTCTCATTTCTTTGGCAACAGTGAATTTCGACCAGAATCATCACACTACCAATAATATTTCGGCTTGGAAACACTCACCGAGAGTATTAAGGTAATTGCAAGCAAAATAGCAATTCATGCTTACAGCACCTGGTATTCCCAAGCGGTCACCCATCTAAGTACTGACCAGGCTCGACGCTGCTTAACTTCGGTGATCGGACGAGAACCGGTGTGTTCAGCGTGATATGGCCGTAAGCGATAACACCGATCACAAAATCAACATTTATTTCAAAGAACACATTTTCTCCGATCAAAACGTTTCATTTCTTTGGCAAAAGTGAATTTCGACCAGAATCATCACACTACCAATAATATTTCGGCTTGGAAACACTCACCGAGAGTATTAAGGTAATTGCAAGCAAAATAGCAATTCATGCTTACAGCACCTGGTATTCCCAAGCGGTCACCCATCTAAGTACTGACCAGGCTCGACGCTGCTTAACTTCGGTGATCGGACGAGAACCGGTGTGTTCAGCGTGATATGGCCGTAAGCGATAACACTGATCTCAAAATCGACCTATATTCAAATACACACATTTTCTCAAATCAAAACCTTCTCATTTCTTTGGCAACAGTGAATTTCGGCCAGAATCATCACACTACTAATAATATTTCGGCTTGGAAACACTCACCGAGAGTATTAAGGTAATTGCAAGCAAAATAGCAATTCATGCTTACAGCACCTGGTATTCCCAAGCGGTCACCCATCTAAGTACTGACCAGGCTCGACGCTGCTTAACTTCGGTGATCGGACGAGAACTGGTGTGTTCAGCGTGATATGGCCGTAAGCGATAACACTGATCTCAATATCAACCTATATTTAAATACACACATTTTCTCAAATCAAAACGTTCTCATTTCTTTGGCAACAGTGAATTTCGACCAGAATCATCACACTACTAATAATATTTCGGCTTGGAAACACTCACCGAGAGTATCAAGGTAATTGCAAGCAAAATAGCAATTCATGCTTAAAGCACCTGGTATTCCCAAGCGGTCACCCATCTAAGTACTGACCAGGCTCGACGCTGCTTAACTTCGGTGATCGGACGAGAACCGGTGTGTTCAGCGTGATATGGCCGTAAGCGATAACACTGATCTCAAAATCAACCTATATTTAAATACACACATTTTCTCAAATCAAAACGTTCTCATTTCTTTGGCAACAGTGAATTTCGACTAGAATCATTACACTACCAATAATATTTCGGCTTGGAAACACTCACAGAGAGTATTAAGGTAATTGCAAGCAAAATAGCAATTCATGCTTACAGCACCTGGTATTCCCAAGCGGTCACCCATCTAAGTACTGACCAGGCTCGACGCTGCTTAACTTCGGTGATCGGACGAGAACCGGTCTGTTCAGCGTGATATGGCCGTAAGCGATAACACTGATCTCAAAATCAACATTTATTTCAACGAACATATTTTCTCAAATCAAAACGTTCTCATTTCTTTGGCAACAGTGAATTTCGACTAGAATCATCACACTACCAATAATATTTCGGCTTGGAAACACTCACAGAGAGTATTAAGGTAATTGCAAGCAAAATAGCAATTCATGCTTACAGCACCTGGTATTCCCAAGCGGTCACCCATCTAAGTACTGACCAGGCTCGACGCTGCTTAACTTCGGTAATCGGACGAGAACCGGTGTGTTCAGCGTGATATGGCCGTAAGCGATAACACTGATCTCAAAATCAACATTTATTTCAAAGAACATATTTTCTCAAATCAAAACGTTCTCATTTCTTTGGCAACAGTGAATTTCGACCAGAATCATCACACTACCAATAATATTTCGGCTTGGAAACACTTACCGAGAGTATTAAGGTAATTGCAAGCAAAATAGCAATTCATGCTTACAGCACCTGTTATTCCCAAGCGGTCACCCATCTAAGTACTGACCAGGCTCGACGCTGCTTAACTTCGGTGATCGGACGAGAACCGGTGTGTTCAGCGTGATATGGCCGTAAGCGATAACACTGATCTCAAAAACAAACCTATGTTTAAATACACACATTTTCTCAAATCAAAACGTTCTCATTTCTTTGGCAACAGTGAATTTCGGCCAGAATCATTACACTACCAATAATATTTCGGCTTGGAAACACTCACCGAGAGTATTAAGGTAATTGCAAGCAAAATAGCAATTCATGCTTACAGCACCTGGTATTCCCAAGCGGTCACCCATCTAAGTACTGACCAGGCTCGACGCTGCTTAACTTCGGTGATCGGACGAGAACCGGTGTGTTCAGCGTGATATGGCCGTAAGCGATGACACTGATCTCAAAATCGACCTATATTTAAATACACACATTTTCTCAAATCAAAACGTTCTCATTTCTTTGGCAACAGTGAATTTCGGCCAGAATCATTACACTACCAATAATATTTCGGCTTGGAAACACTCACCGAGAGTATTAAGGTAATTGCAAGCAAAATAGCAATTCATGCTTACAGCACCTGGTATTCCCAAGCGGTCACCCATCTAAGTACTGACCAGGCTCGACGCTGCTTAATTTCGGTGATCGGACGAGAACCGGTGTGTTCAGCGTGATATGGCCGTAAGCGATAACACTGATCTCAAAATCAACATTTATTTCAAAGAACACATTTTCTCAAATCAAAACGTTCTCATTTCTTTGGCAACAGTGAATTTCGACCAGAATCATCACACTACCAATAATATTTCGGCTTGGAAACACTCACCGAGAGTATTAAGGTAATTGCAAGCAAAATAGCAATTCATGCTTACAGCACCTGGTATTCCCAAGCGGTCACCCATCTAAGTACTGACCAGGCTCGACGCTGCTTAACTTCGGTGATCGGACGAGAACCGGTGTGTTCAGCGTGATATGGCCGTAAGCGATAACACTGATCTCAAAATCAACCTATATTTAAATACACACATTTTCTCAAATCAAAACGTTCTCATTTCTTTGGCAACAGTGAATTTCGACTAGAATCATCACACTACCAATAATATTTCGGCTTGGAAACACTCACAGAGAGTATTAAGGTAATTGCAAGCAAAATAGCAATTCATGCTTACAGCACCTGGTATTCCCAAGCGGTCACCCATCTAAGTACTGACCAGGCTCGACGCTGCTTAACTTCGGTGATCGGACGAGAACCGGTGTGTTCAGCGTGATATGGCCGTTAGCGATAACACTGATCTCAAAATCAAACCTATATTTAAATACACACATTTTCTCAAATCAAAACGTTCTCGTTTCTTTGGCAACAGTGAATTTCGGCCAGAATCATTACACTACCAATAATATTTCAGCTTGGAAACACTCACCGAGAGTATTAAGGTAATTGCAAGCAAAATAGCAATTCATGCTTACAGCACCTGGTATTCCCAAGCGGTCACCCATCTAAGTACTGACCAGGCTCGACGCTGCTTAACTTCGGTGATCGGACGAGAACCGGTGTGTTCAGCGTGATATGGCCGTAAGCGATGACACTGATCTCAAAATCGACCTATATTTAAATACACACATTTTCTCAAATCAAAACGTTCTCATTTCTTTGGCAACAGTGAATTTCGGCCAGAATCATTACACTACCAATAATATTTCGGCTTGGAAACACTCACCGAGAGTATTAAGGTAATTGCAAGCAAAATAGCAATTCATGCTTACAGCACCTGGTATTCCCAAGCGGTCACCCATCTAAGTACTGACCAGGCTCGACGCTGCTTAACTTCGGTGATCGGACGAGAACCGGTGTGTTCAGCGTAATATGGCCGTAAGCGATAACACCGATCACAAAATCAACCTATATTTAAATACACACATTTTCTCAAATCAAAACGTTCTCATTTCTTTGGCAACAGTGAATTTCGACCAGAATCATCACACTACCAATAATATTTCGGCTTGGAAACACTCACCGAGAGTATTAAGGTAATTGCAAGCAAAATAGCAATTCATGCTTACAGCACCTGGTATTCCCAAGCGGTCACCCATCTAAGTACTGACCAGGCTCGACGCTGCTTAACTTCGGTGATCGGACTAGAACCGGTGTGTTCAGCGTGATATGGCCGTAAGCGATAACACTGATCTCAAAATCAACCTATATTTAAATACACACATTTTCTCAAATCAAAACGTTCTCATTTCTTTGGCAACAGTGAATTTCGGCCAGAATCATTACACTAACAATAATATTTCGGCTTGGGAACACTCACCGAGAGTATTAAGGTAATTGCAAGCAAAATAGCAATTCATGCTTACAGCACCTGGTATTCCCAAGCGGTCACCCATCTAAGTACTGACCAGGCTCGACGCTGCTTAACTTCGGTGATCGGACGAGAACCGGTGTGTTCAGCGTGATATGGCCGTAAGCGATAACACTGATCTCAAAATCAACATTTATTTCAAAGAACATAATTTCTCAAATCAAAACGTTCTCATTTCTTTGGCAACAGTGAATTTCGACCAGAATCATCACACTACCAATAATATTTCGGCTTGGAAACACTCACCGAGAGTATTAAGGTAATTGCAAGCAAAATAGCAATTCATGCTTACAGCACCTGGTATTCCCAAGCGGTCACCCATCTAAGTACTGACCAGGCTCGACGCTGCTTAACTTCGGTGATCGGACGAGAACCGGTGTGTTCAGCGTGATATGGCCGTAAGCGATAACACTGATCTCAAAATCAACATTTATTTCAAAGAACACATTTTCTCAAATCAAAACGTTCTCATTTCTTTGGCAACAGTGAATTTCGACCAGAATCATCACACTACCAATAATATTTCGGCTTGGAAACACTCACCGAGAGTATTAAGGTAATTGCAAGCAAAATAGCAATTCATGCTTACAGCACCTGGTATTCCCAAGCGGTCACCCATCTAAGTACTGACCAGGCTCGACGCTGCTTAACTTCGGTGATCGGACTAGAACCGGTGTGTTCAGCGTGATATGGCCGTAAGCGATAACACTGATCTCAAAATCAACCTATATTTAAATACACACATTTTCTCAAATCAAAACGTTCTCATTTCTTTGGCAACAGTGAATTTCGGCCAGAATCATTACACTAACAATAATATTTCGGCTTGGGAACACTCACCGAGAGTATTAAGGTAATTGCAAGCAAAATAGCAATTCATGCTTACAGCACCTGGTATTCCCAAGCGGTCACCCATCTAAGTACTGACCAGGCTCGACGCTGCTTAACTTCGGTGATCGGACGAGAACCGGTGTGTTCAGCGTGATATGGCCGTAAGCGATAACACTGATCTCAAAATCAACATTTATTTCAAAGAACATAATTTCTCAAATCAAAACGTTCTCATTTCTTTGGCAACAGTGAATTTCGACCAGAATCATCACACTACCAATAATATTTCGGCTTGGAAACACTCACCGAGAGTATTAAGGTAATTGCAAGCAAAATAGCAATTCATGCTTACAGCACCTGGTATTCCCAAGCGGTCACCCATCTAAGTACTGACCAGGCTCGACGCTGCTTAACTTCGGTGATCGGACGAGAACCGGTGTGTTCAGCGTGATATGGCCGTAAGCGATGACACTGATCTCAAAATCGACCTATATTTAAATACACACATTTTCTCAAATCAAAACGTTCTCATTTCTTTGGCAACAGTGAATTTCGGCCAGAATCATTACACTACCAATAATATTTCGGCTTGGAAACACTCACCGAGAGTATTAAGGTAATTGCAAGCAAAATAGCAATTCATGCTTACAGCACCTGGTATTCCCAAGCGGTCACCCATCTAAGTACTGACCAGGCTCGACGCTGCTTAACTTCGGTGTTCGGACGAGAACCGGTGTGTTCAGCGTGATATGGCCGTAAGCGATAACACTGATCTCAAAATCAACATTTATTTCAAAGAACATATTTTCTCAAATCAAAACGTTCTCATTTCTTTGGCAACAGTGAATTTCGACCAGAATCATCACACTACCAATAATATTTCGGCTTGGAAACACTCACCGAGAGTATTAAGGTAATTGCAAGCAAAATAGCAATTCATGCTTACGGCACCTGGTATTCCCAAGCGGTCACCCATCTAAGTACTGACCAGGCTCGACGCTGCTTAACTTCGGTGATCGGACGAGAACCGGTGTGTTCAGCGTGATATGGCCGTAAGCGATAACACTGATCTCAAAATCAACATTTATTTCAAAGAACACATTTTCTCAAATCAAAACGTTCTCATTTCTTTGGCAACAGTGAATTTCGACCAGAATCATCACACTACCAATAATATTTCGGCTTGGAAACACTCACCGAGAGTATTAAGGTAATTGCAAGCAAAATAGCAATTCATGCTTACAGCACCTGGTATTCCCAAGCGGTCACCCATCTAAGTACTGACCAGGCTCGACGCTGCTTAACTTCGGTGATCGGACGAGAACCGGTGTGTTCAGCGTGATATGGCCGTAAGCGATGACACTGATCTCAAAATCGACCTATATTTAAATACACACATTTTCTCAAATCAAAACGTTCTCATTTCTTTGGCAACAGTGAATTTCGGCCAGAATCATTACACTACCAATAATATTTCGGCTTGGAAACACTCACCGAGAGTATTAAGGTAATTGCAAGCAAAATAGCAATTCATGCTTACAGCACCTGGTATTCCCAAGCGGTCACCCATCTAAGTACTGACCAGGCTCGACGCTGCTTAACTTCGGTGATCGGACGAGAACCGGTGTGTTCTGCGTGATATGGCCGTAAGCGATAACACTGATCTCAAAATCAACATTTATTTCAAAGAACGCATTTTCTCAAATCAAAACGTTTCATTTCTTTGGCAACAGTGAATTTCGACCAGAATCATCACATTACTAATAATATTTCGGCTTGGAAACACTCACCGAGAGTATTAAGGTAATTGCAAGCAAAATAGCAATTCATGCTTACAGCACCTGGTATTCCCAAGCGGTCACCCATCTAAGTACTGACCAGGCTCGACGCTGCTTAACTTCGGTGATCGGACGAGAACCGGTGTGTTCAGCGTGATATGGCCGTAAGCGATAACACTGATCTCAAAATCAACCTATATTTAAATACACACATTTTCTCAAATCAAAACGTTCTCATTTCTTTGGCAACAGTGAATTTCGACTAGAATCATCACACTACCAATAATATTTCGGCTTGGAAACACTCACAGAGAGTATTAAGGTAATTGCAAGCAAAATAGCAATTCATGCTTACAGCACCTGGTATTCCCAAGCGGTCACCCATCTAAGTACTGACCAGGCTCGACGCTGCTTAACTTCGGTGATCGGACGAGAACCGGTGTGTTCAGCGTGATATGGCCGTAAGCGATAACACTGATCTCAAAATCAAACCTATATTTAAATACACACATTTTCTCAAATCAAAACGTTCTCGTTTCTTTGGCAACAGTGAATTTCGGCCAGAATCATTACACTACTAATAATATTTCGGCTTGGAAACACTCACCGAGAGTATTAAGGTAATTGCAAGCAAAATAGCAATTCATGCTTACAGCACCTGGTATTCCCAAGCGGTCACCCATCTAAGTACTGACCAGGCTCGACGCTGCTTAACTTCGGTGATCGGACGAGAACCGGTGTGTTCAGCGTGATATGGCCGTAAGCGATAACACTGATCTCAAAATCAACCTATATTTAAATACACACATTTTCTCAAATCAAAACGTTCTCATTTCTTTGGCAACAGTGAATTTCGGCCAGAATCATTACACTACCAATAATATTTCGGCTTGGAAACACTCACCGAGAGTATTAAGGTAATTGCAAGCAAAATAGCAATTCATGCTTACAGCACCTGGTATTCCCAAGCGGTCACCCATCTAAGTACTGACCAGGCTCGACGCTGCTTAACTTCGGTGATCGGACGAGAACCGGTGTGTTCAGCGTAATATGGCCGTAAGCGATAACACTGATCTCAAAATCGACCTATATTTAAATACACACATTTTCTCAAATCAAAACGTTCTCATTTCTTTGGCAACAGTGAATTTCGACCAGAATCATCACACTACCAATAATATTTCGGCTTGGAAACACTCACCGAGAGTATTAAGGTAATTGCAAGCAAAATAGCAATTCATGCTTACAGCACCTGGTATTCCCAAGCGGTCACCCATCTAAGTACTGACCAGGCTCGACGCTGCTTAACTTCGGTGATCGGACGAGAACCGGTGTGTTCAGCGTGATATGGCCGTAAGCGATAACACTGATCTCAAAATCAACCTATATTTAAATACACACATTTTCTCAAATCAAAACGTTCTCATTTCTTTGGCAACAGTGAATTTCGACCAGAATCATCACACTACCAATAATATTTCGGCTTGGAAACACTCACAGAGAGTATTAAGGTAATTGCAAGCAAAATAGCAATTCATGCTTACAGCACCTGGTATTCCCAAGCGGTCACCCATCTAAGTACTGACCAGGCTCGACGCTGCTTAACTTCGGTGATCGGACGAGAACCGGTGTGTTCAGCGTGATATGGCCGTAAGCGATGACACTGATCTCAAAATCGACCTATATTTAAATACACACATTTTCTCAAATCAAAACGTTCTCATTTCTTTGGCAACAGTGAATTTCGACCAGAATCATCACACTACCAATAATATTTCGGCTTGGAAACACTCACCGAGAGTATTAAGGTAATTGCAAGCAAAATAGCAATTCATGCTTACAGCACCTGGTATTCCCAAGCGGTCACCCATCTAAGTACTGACCAGGCTCGACGCTGCTTAACTTCGGTGATCGGACGAGAACCGGTGTGTTCAGCGTGATATGGCCGTAAGCGATAACACTGATTTCAAAATCAACATTTATTTCAAAGAACATATTTTCTCAAATCAAAACGTTCTCAATTCTTTGGCAAGAGTGAATTTCGACCAGAATCATCACACTACCAATAATATTTCGGCTTGGAAACACTCACCGAGAGTATTAAGGTAATTGCAAGCAAAATAGCAATTCATGCTTACAGCACCTGGTATTCCCAAGCGGTCACCCATCTAAGTACTGACCAGGCTCGACGCTGCTTAACTTCGGTGATCGGACGAGAACCGGTGTGTTCAGCGTGATATGGCCGTAAGCGATGACACTGATCTCAAAATCGACCTATATTTAAATACACACATTTTCTCAAATCAAAACGTTCTCATTTCTTTGGCAACAGTGAATTTCGACCAGAATCATCACACTACCAATAATATTTCGGCTTGGAAACACTCACCGAGAGTATTAAGGTAATTGCAAGCAAAATAGCAATTCATGCTTACAGCACCTGGTATTCCCAAGCGGTCACCCATCTAAGTACTGACCAGGCTCGACGCTGCTTAACTTCGGTGATCGGACGAGAACCGGTGTGTTCAGCGTGATATGGCCGTAAGCGATAACACTGATTTCAAAATCAACATTTATTTCAAAGAACATATTTTCTCAAATCAAAACGTTCTCAATTCTTTGGCAAGAGTGAATTTCGACCAGAATCATCACACTACCAATAATATTTCGGCTTGGAAACACTCACCGAGAGTATTAAGGTAATTGCAAGCAAAATAGCAATTCATGCTTACAGCACCTGGTATTCCCAAGCGGTCACCCATCTAAGTACTGACCAGGCTCGACGCTGCTTAACTTCGGTGATCGGACGAGAACCGGTGTGTTCAGCGTGATATGGCCGTAAGCGATGACACTGATCTCAAAATCGACCTATATTTAAATACACACATTTTCTCAAATCAAAACGTTCTCATTTCTTTGGCAACAGTGAATTTCGGCCAGAATCATTACACTACCAATAATATTTCGGCTTGGAAACACTCACCGAGAGTATTAAGGTAATTGCAAGCAAAATAGCAATTCATGCTTACAGCACCTGGTATTCCCAAGCGGTCACCCATCTAAGTACTGACCAGGCTCGACGCTGCTTAACTTCGGTGATCGGACGAGAACCGGTGTGTTCAGCATGATATGGCCGTAAGCGATAACACTGATCTCAAAATCAACATTTATTTCAAAGAACATATTTTCTCAAATCAAAACGTTCTCATTTCTTTGGCAACAGTGAATTTCGACCAGAATCATCACACTACCAATAATATTTCGGCTTGGAAACACTCACCGAGAGTATTAAGGTAATTGCAAGCAAAATAGCAATTCATGCTTACAGCACCTGGTATTCCCAAGCGGTCACCCATCTAAGTACTGACCAGGCTCGACGCTGCTTAACTTCGGTGATCGGACGAGAACCGGTGTGTTCAGCTTGATATGGCCGTAAGCGATAACACCGATCACAAAATCAACATTTATTTCAAAGAACACATTTTCTCCGATGAAAACGTTTCATTTCTTTGGCAACAGTGAATTTCGACCAGAATCATCACACTACTAATAATATTTCGGCTTGGAAACACTCACCGAGAGTATTAAGGTAATTGCAAGCAAAATAGCAATTCATGCTTACAGCACCTGGTATTCCCAAGCGGTCACCCATCTAAGTACTGACCAGGCTCGACGCTGCTTAACTTCGGTGATCGGACGAGAACCGGTGTGTTCAGCGTGATATGGCCGTAAGCGATAACACTGATCTCAAAATCAACCTATATTTAAATACACACATTTTCTCAAATCAAAACGTTCTCATTTCTTTGGCAACAGTGAATTTCGACTAGAATCATCACACTACCAATAATATTTCGGCTTGGAAACACTCACCGAGAGTATTAAGGTAATTGCAAGCAAAATAGCAATTCATGCTTACAGCACCTGGTATTCCCAAGCGGTCACCCATCTAAGTACTGACCAGGCTCGACGCTGCTTAACTTCGGTGATCGGACGAGAACCGGTGTGTTCACCGTGATATGGCCGTAAGCTATACACTGATCTCAAAATCAACCTATATTTAAATACACACATTTTCTCAAATCAAAACGTTCTCATTTCTTTGGCAACAGTGAATTTCGGCCAGAATCATTACACTACCAATAATATTTCGGCTTGGAAACACTCACCGAGAGTATTAAGGTAATTGCAAGCAAAATAGCAATTCATGCTTACAGCACCTGGTATTCCCAAGCGGTCACCCATCTAAGTACTGACCAGGCTCGACGCTGCTTAACTTCGGTGATCGGACGAGAACCGGTGTGTTCAGCGTGATATGGCCGTAAGCGATAACACCGATCACAAAATCAACATTTATTTCAAAGAACACATTTTCTCCGATCAAAACGTTTCATTTCTTTGGCAACAGTGAATTTCGACCAGAATCATCACACTACCAATAATATTTCGGCTTGGAAACACTCACCGAGAGTATTAAGGTAATTGCAAGCAAAATAGCAATTCATGCTTACAGCACCTGGTATTCCCAAGCGGTCACCCATCTAAGTACTGACCAGGCTCGACGCTGCTTAACTTCGGTGATCGGACGAGAACCGGTGTGTTCAGCGTGATATGGCCGTAAGCGATAACACTGATCTCAAAAACAAACCTATGTTTAAATAAACACATTTTCTCAAATCAAAACGTTCTCATTTCTTTGGCAACAGTGAATTTCGACCAGAATCATCACACTACCAATAATATTTCGGCTTGGAAACACTCACCGAGAGTATTAAGGTAATTGCAAGCAAAATAGCAATTCATGCTTACAGCACCTGGTATTCCCAAGCGGTCACCCATCTAAGTACTGACCAGACTCGACGCTGCTTAACTTCGGTGATCGGACGAGAACCGGTGTGTTCAGCGTGATATGGCCGTAAGCGATGACACTGATCTCAAAATCAACTTATATTTAAATACACACATTTTCTCAAATCAAAACGTTCTCATTACTTTGGCAACAGTGAATTTCGACCAGAATCATCACACTACCAATAATATTTCGGCTTGGAAACACTCACCGAGAGTATCAAGGTAATTGCAAGCAAAATAGCAATTCATGCTTACAGCACCAGGTATTCCCAAGCGGTCACCCATCTAAGTACTGACCAGGCTCGACGCTGCTTAACTTCGGTGATCGGACGAGAACCGGTGTGTTCAGTGTGATATGGCCGTAAGCAATAACACTGATCTCAAAATCAACATTTATTTCAAAGAACATATTTTCTCAAATCAAAACGTTCTCATTAGTTTGGCAAGAGTGATTTTCAACCAGAATCATCACACTACCAATAATATTTCGGCTTGGAAACACTCACCGAGAGTATTAAGGTAATTGCAAGCAAAATAGCAATTCATGCTTACAGCACCTGGTATTCCCAAGCGGTCACCCATCTAAGTACTGACCAGGATCGACGCTGCTTAACTTCGGTGATCGGACGAGAACCGGCGTGTTCAGTGTGATATGGCCGTAAGCGATGACACTGATCTCAAAATCAACCTATATTTAAATACACACATTTTCTCAAATCAAAACGTTCTCATTACTTTGGCAACAGTGAATTTCGACCAGAATCATCACACTACCAATAATATTTCGGCTTGGAAACACTCACCGAGAGTATCAAGGTAATTGCAAGCAAAATAGCAATTCATGCTTACAGCACCAGGTATTCCCAAGCGGTCACCCATCTAAGTACTGACCAGGCTCGACGCCGCTTAACTTCGGTGATCGGACGAGAACCGGTGTGTTCAGCGTGATATGGCCGTAAGCGATAACACTGATCTCAAAATCAACCTATATTTAAATACACACATTTTCTCAAATCAAAACGTCCTCATTTCTTTGGCAACAGTGAATTTCGACTAGAATCATCACACTACCAATAATATTTCGGCTTGGAAACACTCACCGAGAGTATTAAGGTAATTGCAAGCAAAATAGCAATTCATGCTTACAGCACCTGGTATTCCCAAGCGGTCACCCATCTAAGTACTGACCAGGCTCGGCGCTGCTTAACTTCGGTGATCGGACGAGAACCGGTGTGTTCAGCGTGATATGGCCGTAAGCGATAACTCTGTTCTCAAAATCAACATTTATTTCAAAGAACATATTTTTTCAAATCAAAACGTTCTCATTACTTTGGCAACAGTGAATTTCGACCAGAATCATCACACTACCAATAATATTTCGGCTTGGAAACACTCACCGAGAGTATTAAGGTAATTGCAAGCAAAATAGCAATTCATGCTTACAGCACCTGGTATTCCCAAGCGGTCACCCATCTAAGTACTGACCAGGCTCGACGCTGCTTAACTTCGGTGATCGGACGAGAACCGGTGTGTTCAGCGTGATATGGCCGTAGGCGATAACCCTGATCTCAAAATCAACATTTATTTCAAAGAACATATTTTCTCAAATCAAAACGTTCTCATTTCTTTGGCAACAGTGAATTTCGACCAGAATCATCACACTACCAATGATATTTCGGCTTGGAAACACTCACCGAGAGTATTAAGGTAATTGCAAGCAAAATAGCAATTCATGCTTACAGCACCTGGTATTCCCAAGCGGTCACCCATCTAAGTACTGACCAGGCTCGACGCTGCTTAACTTTGGTGATCGGACGAGAACCGGTGTGTTCAGCGTGATATGGCCGTAAGCGATAACACTGATCTCAAAATCAACCTATATTTAAATACACACATTTTCTCCAATCAAAACGTTCTCATTTCTTTGGCAACAGTGAATTTCGACCAGAATCATCACACTACCAATAATATTTCGGCTTGGAAACACTCACCGAGAGTATTAAGGTAATTGCAAGCAAAATAGCAATTCATGCTTACAGCACCTGGTATTCCCAAGCGGTCACCCATCTAAGTACTGACCAGGCTCGACGCTGCTTAACTTCGGTGATCGGACGAGAACCGGTGTGTTCAGCGTGATATGGCCGTAAGCGATAACACCGATCACAAAATCAACATTTATTTCAAAGAACACATTTTCTCCGATCAAAACGTTTCATTTCTTTGGCAACAGTGAATTTCGACCAGAATCATCACACTACCAATAATATTTCGGCTTGGAAACACTCACCGAGAGTATTAAGGTAATTGCAAGCAAAATAGCAATTCATGCTTACAGCACCTGGTATTCCCAAGCGGTCACCCATCTAAGTACTGACCAGGCTCGACGCTGCTTAACTTCGGTGATCGGACGAGAACCGGTGTGTTCAGCGTGATATGGCCGTAAGCGATAACACTGATCTCAAAAACAAACCTATGTTTAAATACACACATTTTCTCAAATCAAAACGTTCTCATTTCTTTGGCAACAGTGAATTTCGACCAGAATCATCACACTACCAATAATATTTCGGCTTGGAAACACTCACCGAGAGTATTAAGGTAATTGCAAGCAAAATAGCAATTCATGCTTACAGCACCTGGTATTCCCAAGCGGTCACCCATCTAAGTACTGACCAGGCTCGACGCTGCTTAACTTCGGTGATCGGACGAGAACCGGTGTGTTCAGCGTGATATGGCCGTAAGCAATGACACTGATCTCAAAATCAACTTATATTTAAATACACACATTTTCTCAAATCAAAACGTTCTCATTACTTTGGCAACAGTGAATTTCGACCAGAATCATCACACTACCAATAATATTTCGGCTTGGAAACACTCACCGAGAGTATCAAGGTAATTGCAAGCAAAATAGCAATTCATGCTTACAGCACCAGGTATTCCCAAGCGGTCACCCATCTAAGTACTGACCAGGCGGGACGCTGCTTAACTTCGGTGATCGGACGAGAACCGGTGTGTTCAGCGTGATATGGCCGTAAGCGATAACACTGATCTCAAAATCAACATTTATTTCAAAGAACATATTTTCTCAAATCAAAACGTTCTCATTAGTTTGGCAAGAGTGATTTTCGACCAGAATCATCACACTACCAATAATATTTCGGCTTGGAAACACTCACCGAGAGTATTAAGGTAATTGCAAGCAAAATAGCAAATCATGCTTACAGCACCAGGTATTCCCAAGCGGTCACCCATCTAAGTACTGACCAGGCTCGACGCTGCTTAACTTCGGTGATCAGACGAGAACCGGTGTGTTCAGTATGATATGGCCGTAAGCGATGACGCTGATCTCAAAATCGACCTATATTTAAATACACACAATTTCTCAAATCAAAACGTTCTCATTCCTTTGGCAACAGTGAATTTCGACCAGAATCATCACACTACCAATAATATTTCGGCTTGGAAACACTCACCGAGAGTATTAAGGTAATTGCAAGCAAAATAGCAATTCATGCTTACAGCACCTGGTATTCCCAAGCGGTCACCCATCTAAGTACTGACCAGGCTCGACGCTGCTTAACTTCGGTGATCGGACGAGAACCGGTGTGTTCAGCGTGATATGGCCGTAAGCGATAACACTGATCTCAAAATCAAACCTATATTTAAATACACACATTTTCTCCAATCAAAACGTTCTCATTTCTTTGGCAACAGTGAATTTCGACCAGAATCATCACACTACCAATAATATTTCGGCTTGGAAACACTCACCGAGAGTATTAAGGTAATTGCAAGCAAAATAGCAATTCATGCTTACAGCACCTGGTATTCCCAAGCGGTCACCCATCTAAGTACTGACCAGGCTCGACGCTGCTTAACTTCGGTGATCGGACGAGAACCGGTGTGTTCAGCGTGATATGGCCGTAAGCGATAACACTGATCTCAAAAACAAACCTATGTTTAAATACACACATTTTCTCAAATCAAAACGTTCTCGTTTCTTTGGCAACAGTGAATTTCGGCCAGAATCATTACACTACCAATAATATTTCGGCTTGGAAACACTCACCGAGAGTATTAAGGTAATTGCAAGCAAAATAGCAATTCATGCTTACAGCACCTGGTATTCCCAAGCGGTCACCCATCTAAGTACTGACCAGGCTCGACGCTGCTTAACTTCGGTGATCGGACGAGAACCGGTGTGTTCAGCGTGATATGGCCGTAAGCGATAACACTGATCTCAAAATCAACCTATATTTAAATACACACATTTTCTCCAATCAAAACGTTCTCATTTCTTTGGCAACAGTGAATTTCGACCAGAATCATCACACTACCAATAATATTTCGGCTTGGAAACACTCACCGAGAGTATCAAGGTAATTGCAAGCAAAATAGCAATTCATGCTTACAGCACCAGGTATTCCCAAGCGGTCACCCATCTAAGTACTGACCAGGCTCGACGCTGCTTAACTTCGGTGATCGGACGAGAACCGGTGTGTTCAGCGTGATATGGCCGTAAGCGATAACACTGATCTCAAAATCAACCTATATTTAAATACACACATTTTCTCCAATCAAAACGTTCTCATTTCTTTGGCAACAGTGAATTTCGACCAGAATCATCACACTACCAATAATATTTCGGCTTGGAAACACTCACCGAGAGTATTAAGGTAATTGCAAGCAAAATAGCAATTCATGCTTACAGCACCAGGTATTCCCAAGCGGTCACCCATCTAAGTACTGACCAGGCTCGACGCTGCTTAACTTCGGTGATCGGACGAGAACCGGTGTGTTCAGCGTGATATGGCCGTAAGCGATGACACTGATCTCAAAATCGACCTATATTTAAATACACACATTTTCTCAAATCAAAACGTTCTCATATCTTTGGCAACAGTGAATTTCGGCCAGAATCATTACACTACCAATAATATTTCGGCTTGGAAACACTCACCGAGAGTATTAAGGTAATTGCAAGCAAAATAGCAATTCATGCTTACAGCACCTGGTATTCCCAAGCGGTCACCCATCTAAGTACTGACCAGGCTCGACGCTGCTTAACTTCGGTGATCGGACAAGAACCGGTGTGTTCAGCGTGATATGGCCGTAAGCGATAACACTGATCTCAAAATCAACCTATATTTAAATACACACATTTTCTTAAATCAAAACGTTCTCATTTCTTTTGCAACAGTGAATTTCGACCAGAATCATCACACTACCAATAATATTTCGGCTTGGAAACACTCACCGAGAGTATTAAGGTAATTGCAAGCAAAATAGCAATTCATGCTTACAGCACCTGGTATTCCCAAGCGGTCACCCATCTAAGTACTGACCAGGCTCGACGCTGCTTAACTTCGGTGATCGGACGAGAACCGGTGTGTTCAGCGTGATATGGCCGTAAGCGATAACACTGATCTCAAAATCAACATTTATTTCAAAGAACATATTTTCTCAAATCAAAACGTTCTCATTACTTTGGCAACAGTGAATTTCGACCAGAATCATCACACTACCAATAATATTTCGGCTTGGAAACACTCACCGAGAGTATTAAGGTAATTGCAAGCAAAATAGCAATTCATGCTTACAGCCCCAGGTATTCCCAAGCGGTCACCCATCTAAGTACTGACCAGGCTCGACGCTGCTTAACTTCGGTGATCGGACGAAAACCGGTGTGTTCAGCGTGATATGGCCGTAAGCGATAACACTGATCTCAAAATCAACATTTATTTCAAAGAACATATTTTCTCAAATCAAAACGTTCTCATTTCTTTGGCAACAGTGAATTTCGACCAGAATCATCACACTACCAATAATATTTCGGCTTGGAAACACTCACCGAGAGTATTAAGGTAATTGCAAGCAAAATAGCAATTCATGCTTACAGCACCTGGTATTCCCAAGCGGTCACCCATCTAAGTACTGACCAGGCTCGACGCTGCTTAACTTCGGTGATCGGACGAGAACCGGTGTGTTCAGCTTGATATGGCCGTAAGCGATAACACCGATCACAAAATCAACATTTATTTCAAAGAACACATTTTCTCCGATCAAAACGTTTCATTTCTTTGGCAACAGTGAATTTCGACCAGAATCATCACACTACTAATAATATTTCGGCTTGGAAACACTCACCGAGAGTATTAAGGTAATTGCAAGCAAAATAGCAATTCATGCTTACAGCACCTGGTATTCCCAAGCGGTCACCCATCTAAGTACTGACCAGGCTCGACGCTGCTTAACTTCGGTGATCGGACGAGAACCGGTGTGTTCAGCGTGATATGGCCGTAAACGATAACACTGATCTCAAAATCAACATTTATTTCAAAGAACATATTTTCTCAAATCAAAACGTTCTCATTACTTTGGCAACAGTGAATTTCGACCAGAATCATCACACTACCAATAATATTTCGGCTTGGAAACACTCACCGAGAGTATTAAGGTAATTGCAAGCAAAATAGCAATTCATGCTTACAGCCCCAGGTATTCCCAAGCGGTCACCCATCTAAGTACTGACCAGGCTCGACGCTGCTTAACTTCGGTGATCGGACGAGAACCGGTGTGTTCAGCGTGATATGGCCGTAAGCGATAACACTGATCTCAAAATCAACATTTATTTCAAAGAACATATTTTCTCAAATCAAAACGTTCTCATTTCTTTGGCAACAGTGAATTTCGACCAGAATCATCACACTACCAATAATATTTCGGCTTGGAAACACTCACCGAGAGTATTAAGGTAATTGCAAGCAAAATAGCAATTCATGCTTACAGCACCTGGTATTCCCAAGCGGTCACCCATCTAAGTACTGACCAGGCTCGACGCTGCTTAACTTCGGTGATCGGACGAGAACCGGTGTGTTCAGCTTGATATGGCCGTAAGCGATAACACCGATCACAAAATCAACATTTATTTCAAAGAACACATTTTCTCCGATCAAAACGTTTCATTTCTTTGGCAACAGTGAATTTCGACCAGAATCATCACACTACTAATAATATTTCGGCTTGGAAACACTCACCGAGAGTATTAAGGTAATTGCAAGCAAAATAGCAATTCATGCTTACAGCACCTGGTATTCCCAAGCGGTCACCCATCTAAGTACTGACCAGGCTCGACGCTGCTTAACTTCGGTGATCGGACGAGAACCGGTGTGTTCAGCGTGATATGGCCGTAAGCGATAACACTGATCTCAAAATCAACATTTATTTCAAAGAACATATTTTCTCAAATCAAAACGTTCTCATTTCTTTGGCAACAGTGAATTTCGACCAGAATCATCACACTACCAATGATATTTCGGCTTGGAAACACTCACCGAGAGTATTAAGGTAATTGCAAGCAAAATAGCAATTCATGCTTACAGCACCTAGTATTCCCAAGCGGTCACCCATCTAAGTACTGACCAGGCTCGACGCTGCTTAACTTCGGTGATCGGACGAGAACCGGTGTGTTCAGCTTGATATGGCCGTAAGCGATAACACCGATCACAAAATCAACATTTATTTCAAAGAACACATTTTCTCCGATCAAAACGTTTCATTTCTTTGGCAACAGTGAATTTCGACCAGAATCATCACACTACTAATAATATTTCGGCTTGGAAACACTCACCGAGAGTATTAAGGTAATTGCAAGCAAAATAGCAATTCATGCTTACAGCACCTGGTATTCCCAAGCGGTCACCCATCTAAGTACTGACCAGGCTCGACGCTGCTTAACTTCGGTGATCGGACGAGAACCGGTGTGTTCAGCGTGATATGGCCGTAAGCGATAACACTGATCTCAAAATCAACATTTATTTCAAAGAACATATTTTCTCAAATCAAAACGTTCTAATATCTTTGGCAACAGTGAATTTCGACCAGAATCATCACACTACCAATGATATTTCGGCTTGGAAACACTCACCGAGAGTATTAAGGTAATTGCAAGCAAAATAGCAATTCATGCTTACAGCACCTGGTATTCCCAAGCGGTCACCCATCTAAGTACTGACCAGGCTCGACGCTGCTTAACTTCGGTGATCGGACGAGAACCGGTGTGTTCAGCTTGATATGGCCGTAAGCGATAACACCGATCACAAAATCAACATTTATTTCAAAGAACACATTTTCTCCGATCAAAACGTTTCATTTCTTTGGCAACAGTGAATTTCGACCAGAATCATCACACTACTAATAATATTTCGGCTTGGAAACACTCACCGAGAGTATTAAGGTAATTGCAAGCAAAATAGCAATTCATGCTTACAGCACCTGGTATTCCCAAGCGGTCACCCATCTAAATACTGACCAGGCTCGACGCTGCTTAACTTCGGTGATCGGACGAGAACCGGTGTGTTCAGCGTGATATGGCCGTAAGCGATAACACTGATCTCAAAATCAACCTATATTTAAATACACACATTTTCTCAAATCAAAACGTTCTCATTTCTTTGGCAACAGTGAATTTCGACTAGAATCATCACACTACCAATAATATTTCGGCTTGGAAACACTCACCGAGAGTATTAAGGTAATTGCAAGCAAAATAGCAATTCATGCTTACAGCACCTGGTATTCCCAAGCGGTCACCCATCTAAGTACTGACCAGGCTCGACGCTGCTTAACTTCGGTGATCGGACGAGAACCGGTGTGTTCAGCGTGATATGGCCGTAAGCGATAACACTGATCTCAAAATCAACCTATATTTAAATACACACATTTTCTCAAATCAAAACGTTCTCATTTCTTTGGCAACAGTGAATTTCGGCCAGAATCATTACACTACCAATAATATTTCGGCTTGGAAACACTCACCGAGAGTATTAAGGTAATTGCAAGCAAAATAGCAATTCATGCTTACAGCACCTGGTATTCCCAAGCGGTCACCCATCTAAGTACTGACCAGGCTCGACGCTGCTTAACTTCGGTGATCGGACGAGAACCGGTGTGTTCAGCGTGATATGGCCGTAAGCGATAACACTGATCACAAAATCAACATTTATTTCAAAGAACACATTTTCTCAAATCAAAACGTTCTCATTTCTTTGGCAACAGTGGATTTCGGCCAGAATCATTACACTACTAATAATATTTCGGCTTGGAAACACTCACCGAGAGTATTAAGGTAATTGCAAGCAAAATAGCAATTCATGCTTACAGCACCTGGTATTCCCAAGCGGTCACCCATCTAAGTACTGACCAGGCTCGACGCTGCTTAACTTCGGTGATCGGACGAGAACCGGTGTGTTCAGCGTGATATGGCCGTAAGCGATAACACCGATCACAAAATCAACATTTATTTCAAAGAACACATTTTCTCCGATCAAAACGTTTCATTTCTTTGGCAACAGTGAATTTCGACCAGAATTATCACACTACCAATAATATTTCGGCTTGGAAACACTCACCGAGAGTATTAAGGTAATTGCAAGCAAAATAGCAATTCATGCTTACAGCACCTGGTATTCCCAAGCGGTCACCCATCTAAGTACTGACCAGGCTCGACGCTGCTTAACTTCGGTGATCGGACGAGAACCGGTGTGTTCAGCGTGATATGGCCGTAAGCGATAACACCGATCACAAAATCAACATTTATTTCAAAGAACACATTTTCTCCGATCAAAACGTTTCATTTCTTTGGCAACAGTGAATTTCGACCAGAATCATCACACTACCAATAATATTTCGGCTTGGAAACACTCACCGAGAGTATTAAGGTAATTGCAAGCAAAATAGCAATTCATGCTTACAGCACCTGGTATTCCCAAGCGGTCACCCATCTAAGTACTGACCAGGCTCGACGCTGCTTAACTTCGGTGATCGGACGAGAACCGGTGTGTTCAGCGTGATATGGCCGTAAGCGATAACACTGATCTCAAAAACAAACCTATGTTTAAATACACACATTTTCTCAAATCAAAACGTTCTCATTTCTTTGGCAACAGTGAATTTCGACCAGAATCATCACACTACCAATAATATTTCGGCTTGGAAACACTCACCGAGAGTATTAAGGTAATTGCAAGCAAAATAGCAATTCATGCTTACAGCACCTGGTATTCCCAAGCGGTCACCCATCTAAGTACTGACCAGGCTCGACGCTGCTTAACTTCGGTGATCGGACGAGAACCGGTGTGTTCAGCGTGATATGGCCGTAAGCGATGACACTGATCTCAAAATCAACTTATATTTAAATACACACATTTTCTCAAATCAAAACGTTCTCATTACTTTGGCAACAGTGAATTTCGACCAGAATCATCACACTACCAATAATATTTCGGCTTGGAAACACTCACCGAGAGTATCAAGGTAATTGCAAGCAAAATAGCAATTCATGCTTACAGCACCAGGTATTCCCAAGCGGTCACCCATCTAAGTACTGACCAGGCGGGACGCTGCTTAACTTCGGTGATCGGACGAGAACCGGTGTGTTCAGCGTGATATGGCCGTAAGCGATAACACTGATCTCAAAATCAACATTTATTTCAAAGAACATATTTTCTCAAATCAAAACGTTCTCATTAGTTTGGCAAGAGTGATTTTCGACCAGAATCATCACACTACCAATAATATTTCGGCTTGGAAACACTCACCGAGAGTATTAAGGTAATTGCAAGCAAAATAGCAAATCATGCTTACAGCACCAGGTATTCCCAAGCGGTCACCCATCTAAGTACTGACCAGGCTCGACGCTGCTTAACTTCGGTGATCAGACGAGAACCGGTGTGTTCAGTATGATATGGCCGTAAGCGATGACGCTGATCTCAAAATCGACCTATATTTAAATACACACAATTTCTCAAATCAAAACGTTCTCATTCCTTTGGCAACAGTGAATTTCGACCAGAATCATCACACTACCAATAATATTTCGGCTTGGAAACACTCACCGAGAGTATTAAGGTAATTGCAAGCAAAATAGCAATTCATGCTTACAGCACCTGGTATTCCCAAGCGGTCACCCATCTAAGTACTGACCAGGCTCGACGCTGCTTAACTTCGGTGATCGGACGAGAACCGGTGTGTTCAGCGTGATATGGCCGTAAGCGATAACACTGATCTCAAAAACAAACCTATGTTTAAATACACACATTTTCTCAAATCAAAACGTTCTCATTTCTTTGGCAACAGTGAATTTCGACCAGAATCATCACACTACCAATAATATTTCGGCTTGGAAACACTCACCGAGAGTATTAAGGTAATTGCAAGCAAAATAGCAATTCATGCTTACAGCACCTGGTATTCCCAAGCGGTCACCCATCTAAGTACTGACCAGGCTCGACGCTGCTTAACTTCGGTGATCGGACGAGAACCGGTGTGTTCAGCGTGATATGGCCGTAAGCGATGACACTGATCTCAAAATCAACTTATATTTAAATACACACATTTTCTCAAATCAAAACGTTCTCATTACTTTGGCAACAGTGAATTTCGACCAGAATCATCACACTACCAATAATATTTCGGCTTGGAAACACTCACCGAGAGTATCAAGGTAATTGCAAGCAAAATAGCAATTCATGCTTACAGCACCAGGTATTCCCAAGCGGTCACCCATCTAAGTACTGACCAGGCGGGACGCTGCTTAACTTCGGTGATCGGACGAGAACCGGTGTGTTCAGCGTGATATGGCCGTAAGCGATAACACTGATCTCAAAATCAACATTTATTTCAAAGAACATATTTTCTCAAATCAAAACGTTCTCATTAGTTTGGCAAGAGTGATTTTCGACCAGAATCATCACACTACCAATAATATTTCGGCTTGGAAACACTCACCGAGAGTATTAAGGTAATTGCAAGCAAAATAGCAAATCATGCTTACAGCACCAGGTATTCCCAAGCGGTCACCCATCTAAGTACTGACCAGGCTCGACGCTGCTTAACTTCGGTGATCGGACGAGAACCGGTGTGTTCAGCGTGATATGGCCGTAAGCGATAACACTGATCTCAAAATCGACCCATATTTAAATACACACATTTTCTCAAATCAAAACGTCCTCATTTCTTTGGCAACAGTGAATTTCGACTAGAATCATCACACTACCAATAATATTTCGGCTTGGAAACACTCACCGAGAGTATTAAGGTAATTGCAAGCAAAATAGCAATTCATGCTTACAGCACCTGGTATTCCCAATCGGTCACCCATCTAAGTACTGACCAGGCTCGACGCTGCTTAACTTCGGTGATCGGACGAGAACCGGTGTGTTCAGCGTGATATGGCCGTAAGCGATAACACTGATCTCAAAATCAACCTATATTTAAATACACACATTTTCTCCAATCAAAACGTTCTCATTTCTTTGGCAACAGTGAATTTCGACCAGAATCATCACACTACCAATAATATTTCGGCTTGGAAACACTCACCGAGAGTATTAAGGTAATTGCAAGCAAAATAGCAATTCATGCTTACAGCACCTGGTATTCCCAAGCGGTCACCCATCTAAGTACTGACCAGGCTCGACGCTGCTTAACTTCGGTGATCGGACGAGAACCGGTGTGTTCAGCGTGATATGGCCGTAAGCGATAACACTGATCTCAAAAACAAACCTATGTTTAAATACACACATTTTCTCAAATCAAAACGTTCTCGTTTCTTTGGCAACAGTGAATTTCGGCCAGAATCATTACACTACCAATAATATTTCGGCTTGGAAACACTCACCGAGAGTATTAAGGTAATTGCAAGCAAAATAGCAATTCATGCTTACAGCACCTGGTATTCCCAAGCGGTCACCCATCTAAGTACTGACCAGGCTCGACGCTGCTTAACTTCGGTGATCGGACGAGAACCGGTGTGTTCAGCGTGATATGGCCGTAAGCGAAAACACTGATCTCAAAATCAACCTATATTTAAATACACACATTTTCTCAAATCAAAACGTTCTCATTTCTTTGGCAACAGTGAATTTCGACCAGAATCATCACACTACCAATAATATTTCGGCTTGGAAACACTCACCGAGAGTATTAAGGTAATTGCAAGCAAAATAGCAATTCGTGCTTACAGCACCTGGTATTCCCAAGCGGTCACCCATCTAAGTACTGACCAGGCTCGACGCTGCTTAACTTCGGTGATCGGACGAGAACCGGTGTGTTCAGCGTGATATGGCTGTAAGCGATAACACTGATCTCAAAATCGACCCATATTTAAATACACACATTTTCTCAAATCAAAACGTCCTCATTTCTTTGGCAACAGTGAATTTCGACTAGAATCATCACACTACCAATAATATTTCGGCTTGGAAACACTCACCGAGAGTATTAAGGTAATTGCAAGCAAAATAGCAATTCATGCTTACCGCACCTGGTATTCCCAAGCGGTCACCCATCTAAGTACTGACCAGGCTCGACGCTGCTTAACTTCGGTGATCGGACGAGAACCGGTGTGTTCAGCGTGATATGGCCGTAAGCGATAACACTGATCTCAAAATCAACCTATATTTAAATACACACATTTTCTCAAATCAAAACGTTCTCATTTCCTTGGCAACAGTGAATTTCGACCAGAATCATCACACTACCAATAATATTTCGGCTTTGAAACACTCACCGAGAGTATTAAGGTAATTGCAAGCAAAATAGCAATTCATGCTTACAGCACCTGGTATTCCCAAGCGGTCACCCATCTAAGTACTGACCAGGCTCGACGCTGCTTAACTTCGGTGATCGGACGAGAACCGGTGTGTTCAGCGAGATATGGCCGTAAGCGATAACACTGATCTCAAAATCAACATTTATTTCAAAGAACATATTTTCTCAAATCAAAACGTTCTCATTACTTTGGCAACAGTGAATTTCGACCAGAATCATCACACTACCAATAATATTTCGGCTTGGAAACACTCACCGAGAGTATTAAGGTAATTGCAAGCAAAATAGCAATTCATGCTTACAGCACCAGGTATTCCCAAGCAGTCACCCATCTAAGTACTGACCAGGCTCGATGCTGCTTAACTTCAGTGATCGGACGAGAACCGGTGTGTTCAGCGTGATATGGCCGTAAGCGATAACACTGATCTCAAAATCAACATTTATTTCAAAGAACATATTTTCTCAAATCAAAACGTTCTCATTACTTTGGCAACAGTGAATTTCGACCAGAATCATCACACTACCAATAATATTTCGGCTTGGAAACACTCACCGAGAGTATTAAGGTAATTGCAAACAAAATAGCAATTCATGCTTACAGCACCTGGTATTCCCAAGCGGTCACCCATCTAAGTACTGACCAGGCTCGACGCTGCTTAACTTCGGTGATCGGACGAGAACCGGTGTGTTCAGCGTGATATGGCCGTAAGCGATAACACCGATCACAAAATCAACATTTATTTCAAAGAACACATTTTCTCCTATCAAAACGTTTCATTTCTTTGGCAACAGTGAATTTCGACCAGAATCATCACACTACTAATAATATTTCGGCTTGGAAACACTCACCGAGAGTATCAAGGTAATTGCAAGCAAAATAGCAATTCATGCTTACAGCACCTGGTATTCCCAAGCGGTCACCCATCTAAGTACTGACCAGGCTCGACGCTGCTTAACTTCGGTGATCGGACGAGAACCGGTGTGTTCAGCGTGATATGGCCGTAAGCGATAACACTGATCTCAAAATCAACCTATATTTAAATACACACATTTTCTCAAATCAAAACGTTCTCATTTCTTTGGCAACAGTGAATTTCGACCATAATCATCACACTACCAATGATATTTCGGCTTGGAAACACTCACCGAGAGTATTAAGGTAATTACAAGCAAAATAGCAATTCATGCTTACAGCACCTGGTATTCCCAAGCGGTCACCCATCTAAGTACTGACCAGGCTCGACGCTGCTTAACTTCGGTGATCGGACGAGAACCGGTGTGTTCAGCGTGATATGGCCGTAAGCGATAACACTGATCTCAAAATAGACCTATATTTAAATACACACATTTTCTCAAATCAAAACGTTCTCATTTCTTTGGCAACAGTGAATTTCGACCATAATCATCACACTACCAATAATATTTCGGCTTGGAAACACTCACCGAGAGTATTAAGGTAATTGCAAGCAAAATAGCAATTCATGCTTACAGCACCTGGTATTCCCAAGCGGTCACCCATCTAAGTACTGACCAGGCTCGACGCTGCTTAACTTCGGTGATCGGACGAGAACCGGTGTGTTCAGCGTGATATGGCTGTAAACGATAACACCAATCACAAAATCAACATTTATTTCAAAGAACACATTTTCTCAAATCAAAACGTTCTCATTTCTTTGGCAACAGTGAATTTCGACCAGAATCATCACACTACCAATAATATTTCGGCTTGGAAACACTCACCGAGAGTATTAAGGTAATTGCAAGCAAAATAGCAATTCATGCTTACAGCACCTGGTATTCCCAAGCGGTCACCCATCTAAGTACTGACCAGGCTCGATGCTGCTTAACTTCGGTGATCGGACGAGAACCGGTGTGTTCAGCGTGATATGGCCGTAAGCAATAACACTGATCTCAAAATCAACCTATATTTAAATACACACATTTTCTCAAATCAAAACGTTCTCATTTCTTTGGCAACAGTGAATTTCGGCCAGAATCATTACACTACCAATAATATTTCGGCTTGGAAACACTCACCGAGAGTATTAAGGTAATTGCAAGCAAAATAGCAATTCATGCTTAAGGCACCTGGTATTCCCAAGCGGTCACCCATCTAAGTACTGACCAGGCTCGACGCTGCTTAACTTCGGTGATCGGACGAGAACCGGTGTGTTCAGCGTGATATGGCCGTAAGCGATAACACTGATCTCAAAATCAACCTATATTTAAATACACACATTTTCTCAAATCAAAACGTTCTCATTTCTTTGGCAACAGTGAATTTCGACCAGAATCATCACACTACCAATAATATTTCGGCTTGGAAACACTCACCGAGAGTATTAAGGTAATTGCAAGCAAAATAGCAATTCATGCTTACAGCACCTGGTATTCCCAAGCGGTCACCCATCTAAGTACTGACCAGGCTCGACGCTGCTTAACTTCGGTGATCGGACGAGAACCGGTGTGTTCAGCGTGATATGGCCGTAAGCGATAACACTGATCTCAAAATCAACATTTATTTCAAAGAACATATTTTCTCAAATCAAAACGTTCTCATTACTTTGGCAACAGTGAATTTCGACCAGAATCATCACACTACTAATAATATTTCGGCTTGGAAACACTCACCGAGAGTATTAAGGTAATTGCAAGCAAAATAGCAATTCATGCTTACAGCACCTGGTATTCCCAAGCGGTCACCCATCTAAGTACTGACCAGGCTCGACGCTGCTTAACTTCGGTAATCGGACGAGAACCGGTGTGTTCAGCGTGATATGGCCGTAAACGATAACACCAATCACAAAATCAACATTTATTTCAAAGAACACATTTTCTCAAATCAAAACGTTCTCATTTCTTTGGCAAAAGTGATTTTCGACCAGAATCATCACACTACTAATAATATTTCGGCTTGGAAACACTCACCGAGAGTATCAAGGTAATTGCAAGCAAAATAGCAATTCATGCTTACAGCACCAGGTATTCCCAAGCGGTCACCCATCTAAGTACTGACCAGGTTCGACGCTGCTTAACTTCGGTGATCGGACGAGAACCGGTGTGTTCAGCGTGATATGGCCGTAAGCGATAACACTGATCTCAAAATCAACCTATATTTAAATACACACATTTTCTCAAATCAAAACGTTCTCATTTCTTTGGCAACAGTGAATTTCGACCAGAATCATCACACTACCAATAATATTTCGGCTTGGAAACACTCACCGAGAGTATTAAGGTAATTGCAAGCAAAATAGCAATTCATGCTTACAGCACCTGGTATTCCCAAGCGGTCACCCATCTAAGTACTGACCAGCGTCGACGCTGCTTAACTTCGGTGATCGGACGAGAACCGGTGTGTTCAGCGTGATATGGCCGTAAGCGATAACACTGTCCTCAAAATCAACATTTATTTCAAAGAACACATTTTCTCAAATCAAAACGTTCTCATTACTTTGGCAACGGTGAATTTCGACCAGAATCATCACACTACCAATAATATTTCGGCTTGGAAACACTCACCGAGAGTATTAAGGTAATTGCAAGCAAAATAGCAATTCATGCTTACAGCACCTGGTATTCCCAAGCGGTCACCCATCTAAGTACTGACCAGGCTCGACGCTGCTTAACTTCGGTGATCGGACGAGAACCGGTGTGTTCAGCGTGATATGGCCGTAAGCGATAACACTGATCTCAAAATAGACCTATATTTAAATACACACATTTTCTCCAATCAAAACGTTCTCATTTCTTTGGCAACAGTGAATTTCGACCAGAATCATCACACTACCAATAATATATCGGCTTGGAAACACTCACCGAGAGTATTAAGGTAATTGCAAGCAAAATAGCAATTCATGCTTACAGCACCTGGTATTCCCAAGCGGTCACCCATCTAAGTACTGACCAGGCTCGACGCTGCTTAACTTCGGTGATCGGACGAGAACCGGTGTGTTCAGCGTGATATGGCCGTAAGCGATAACACCGATCACAAAATCAACATTTATTTCAAAGAACACATTTTCTCCAATCAAAACGTTTCATTTCTTTGGCAACGGTGAATTTCGACCAGAATCATCACACTACTAATAATATTTCGGCTTGGAAACACTCACCGAGAGTATTAAGGTAATTGCAAGCAAAATAGCAATTCATGCTTACAGCACCTGGTATTCCCAAGCGGTCACCCATCTAAGTACTGACCAGGCTCGACGCTGCTTAACTTCGGTGATCGGACGAGAACCGGTGTGTTCAGCGTGATATGGCTGTAAACAATAACACCAATCACAAAATCAACATTTATTTCAAAGAACACATTTTCTCAAATCAAAACGTTCTCATTTCTTTGGCAACAGTGAATTTCGGCCAGAATCATCACACTACCAATAATATTTCGGCTTGGAAACACTCACCGAGAGTATTAAGGTAATTGCAAGCAAAATAGCAATTCATGCTTACAGCACCTGGTATTCCCAAGCGGTCACCCATCTAAGTACTGACCAGGCTCGACGCTGCTTAACTTCGGTGATCGGACTAGAACCGGTGTGTTCAGCATGATATGGCCGTAAGCGATAACACTGATCTCAAAATCAACATTCATTTCAAAGAACATATTTTCTCAAATCAAAACGTTTTCATTACTTTGGCAACGGTGAATTTCGACCAGAATCATCACACTACCAATAATATTTCGGCTTGGAAACACTCACCGAGAGTATTAAGGTAATTGCAAGCAAAATAGCAATTCATGCTTACAGCACCTGGTATTCCCAAGCGGTCACCCATCTAAGTACTGACCAGGCTCGACGCTGCTTAACTTCGGTGATCGGACGAGAACTGGTGTGTTCAGCGTGATATGGCCGTAAGCGATAACACCAATCACAAAATCAACATTTATTTCAAAGAACACATTTTCTCAAATCAAAACGTTCTCATTTCTTTGGCAACAGTGAATTTCGGCCAGAATCATTACACTACCAATAATATTTCGGCTTGGAAACACTCACCGAGAGTATCAAGGTAATTGCAAGCAAAATAGCAATTCATGCTTACAGCACCAGGTATTCCCAAGCGGTCACCCATCTAAGTACTGACCAGGCTCGACGCTGCTTAATTTCGGTGATCGGACGAGAACAGGTGTGTTCAGCGTGATATGGCCGTAAGCGATAACACTGATCTCAAAATCGACCTATTTTTAAATACACACATTTTCTCAAATCAAAACGTTCTCATTTCTTTGGCAACAGTGAATTTCGGCCAGAATCATTACACTACCAATAATATTTCGGCTTGGAAACACTCACCGAGAGTATTAAGGTAATTGCAAGCAAAATAGCAATTCATGCTTACAGCACCTGGTATTCCCAAGCGGTCACCCATCTAAGTACTGACCAGGCTCGACGCTGCTTAACTTCGGTGATCGGACGAGAACCGGTGTGTTCAGCGTGATATGGCCGTAAACGATAACACCAATCACAAAATCAACATTTATTTAAATACACACATTTTCTCAAATCAAAACGTTCTCATTTCTTTGGCAACAGTGAATTTCGACCAGAATCATCACACTACTAATAATATTTCGGTTTGGAAACACTCACCGAGAGTATTAAGGTAATTGCAAGCAAAATAGCAATTCATGCTTACAGCACCAGGTATTCCCAAGCAGTCACCCATCTAAGTACTGACCAGGCTCGATGCTGCTTAACTTCGGTGATCGGACGAGAACCGGTGTGTTCAGCGTGATATGGCCGTAAGCGATAACGCTGATCTCAAAATCAACATTTATTTCAAAGAACATATTCTCTCAAATCAAAACGTTCTCATTACTTTGGCAACAGTGAATTTCGACCAGAATCATCACACTACCAATAATATTTCGGCTTGGAAACACTCACCGAGAGTATTAAGGTAATTGCAAGCAAAATAGCAATTCATGCTTACAGCACCTGGTATTCCCAAGCGGTCACCCATCTAAGTACTGACCAGGCTCGACGCTGCTTAACTTCGGTGATCGGACGAGAACTGGTGTGTTCAGCGTGATATGGCCGTAAGCGATAACACCAATCACAAAATCAACATTTATTTCAAAGAACACATTTTCTCAAATCAAAACGTTCTCATTTCTTTGGCAACAGTGAATTTCGGCCAGAATCATTACACTACCAATAATATTTCGGCTTGGAAACACTCACCGAGAGTATTAAGGTAATTGCAAGCAAAATAGCAATTCATGCTTACAGCACCTGGTATTCCCAAGCGGTCACCCATCTAAGTACTGACCAGGCTCGACGCTGCTTAACTTCGGTGATCGGACGAGAACCGGTGTGTTCAGCGTGATATGGCCGTAAACGATAACACCAATCACAAAATCAACATTTATTTAAATACACACATTTTCTCAAATCAAAACGTTCTCATTTCTTTGGCAACAGTGAATTTCGACCAGAATCATCACACTACTAATAATATTTCGGTTTGGAAACACTCACCGAGAGTATTAAGGTAATTGCAAGCAAAATAGCAATTCATGCTTACAGCACCAGGTATTCCCAAGCAGTCACCCATCTAAGTACTGACCAGGCTCGATGCTGCTTAACTTCGGTGATCGGACGAGAACCGGTGTGTTCAGCGTGATATGGCCGTAAGCGATAACACTGATCTCAAAATCAACATTTATTTCAAAGAACATATTTTCTCAAATCAAAACGTTCTCATTACTTTGGCAACAGTGAATTTCGACCAGAATCATCACACTACCAATAATATTTCGGCTTGGAAACACTCACCGAGAGTATTAAGTTAATTGCAAGCAAAATAGCAATTCATGCTTACAGCACCTGGTATTCCCAAGCGGTCACCCATCTAAGTACTGACCAGGCTCGATGCTGCTTAACTTCGGTGATCGGACGAGAACCGGTGTGTTCAGCGTGATATGGCCGTAAGCGATAACACCGATCACAAAATCAACATTTATTTCAAAGAACACATTTTCTCCGATCAAAACGTTCTCATTTCTTTGGCAACAGTGAATTTCGACCAGAATCATCACACTACTAATAATATTTCGGCTTGGAACCACTCACCAAGAGTATTAAGGTAATTGCAAGCAAAATAGCAATTCATGCTTACAGTACCTGGTATTCCCAAGCGGTCACCCATCTAAGTACTGACCAGGCTCGACGCTGCTTAACTTCGGTGATCGGACGAGAACTGGTGTGTTCAGCGTGATATGGCCGTAAGCGATAACACCAATCACAAAATCAACATTTATTTCAAAGAACACATTTTCTCAAATCAAAACGTTCTCATTTCTTTGGCAACAGTGAATTTCGGCCAGAATCATTACACTACCAATAATATTTCGGCTTGGAAACACTCACCGAGAGTATCAAGGTAATTGCAAGCAAAATAGCAATTCATGCTTACAGCACCAGGTATTCCCAAGCGGTCACCCATCTAAGTACTGACCAGGCTCGACGCTGCTTAATTTCGGTGATCGGACGAGAACAGGTGTGTTCAGCGTGATATGGCCGTAAGCGATAACACTGATCTCAAAATCAACCTATTTTTAAATACACACATTTTCTCAAATCAAAACGTTCTCATTTCTTTGGCAACAGTGAATTTCGGCCAGAATCATTACACTACCAATAATATTTCGGCTTGGAAACACTCACCGAGAGTATTAAGGTAATTGCAAGCAAAATAGCAATTCATGCTTACAGCACCTGGTATTCCCAAGCGGTCACCCATCTAAGTACTGACCAGGCTCGACGCTGCTTAACTTCGGTGATCGGACGAGAACCGGTGTGTTCAGCGTGATATGGCCGTAAACGATAACACCAATCACAAAATCAACATTTATTTAAATACACACATTTTCTCAAATCAAAACGTTCTCATTTCTTTGGCAACAGTGAATTTCGACCAGAATCATCACACTACTAATAATATTTCGGTTTGGAAACACTCACCGAGAGTATTAAGGTAATTGCAAGCAAAATAGCAATTCATGCTTACAGCACCAGGTATTCCCAAGCAGTCACCCATCTAAGTACTGACCAGGCTCGACGCTGCTTAACTTCGGTGATCGGACGAGAACCGGTGTGTTCAGCGTGATATGGCCGTAAGCGATAACACTGATCTCAAAATCAACATTTATTTCAAAGAACATATTTTCTCAAATCAAAACGTTCTCATTACTTTGGCAACAGTGAATTTCGACCAGAATCATCACACTACCAATAATATTTCGGCTTGGAAACACTCACCGAGAGTATTAAGTTAATTGCAAGCAAAATAGCAATTCATGCTTACAGCACCTGGTATTCCCAAGCGGTCACCCATCTAAGTACTGACCAGGCTCGATGCTGCTTAACTTCGGTGATCGGACGAGAACCGGTGTGTTCAGCGTGATATGGCCGTAAGCGATAACACCGATCACAAAATCAACATTTATTTCAAAGAACACATTTTCTCCGATCCAAACGTTCTCATTTCTTTGGCAACAGTGAATTTCGACCAGAATCATCACACTACTAATAATATTTCGGCTTGGAACCACTCACCAAGAGTATTAAGGTAATTGCAAGCAAAATAGCAATTCATGCTTACAGTACCTGGTATTCCCAAGCGGTCACCCATCTAAGTACTGACCAGGCTCGACGCTGCTTAACTTCGGTGATCGGACGAGAACCGGTGTGTTCAGCGTGATATGGCCGTAAACGATAACACCAATCACAAAATCAACATTTATTTCAAAGAACACATTTTCTCAAATCAAAACGTTCTCATTTCTTTGGCAACAGTGAATTTCGACCAGAATCATCACACTACTAATAATATTTCGGCTTGGAAACACTCACCGAGAGTATTAAGGTAATTGCAAGCAAAATAGCAATTCATGCTTACAGAACCTGGTATTCCTAAGCGGTCACCCATCTAAGTACTGACCAGGCTCGACGCTGCTTAACTTCGGTGATCGGACGAGAACCGGTGTGTTCAGCGTGATATGGCCGTAAGCGATAACACTGATCTCAAAATCAACCTATATTTAAATACACACATTTTCTCAAATCAAAACGTTCTCATTTCTTTGGCAACAGTGAATTTCGACCATAATCATCACACTACCAATAATATTTCGGCTTGGAAACACTCACCGAGAGTATTAAGGTAATTGCAAGCAAAATAGCAATTCATGCTTACAGCACCTGGTATTCCTAAGCAGTCACCCATCTAAGTACTGACCAGGCTCGACGCTGCTTAACTTCGGTGATCGGACGAGAACCGGTGTGTTCAGCGTGATATGGCCGTAAGCGATAACACTGATCTCAAAATCAACCTATATTTAAATACACACATTTTCTCAAATCAAAACGTTCTCATTTCTTTGGCAACAGTGAATTTCGACCAGAATCATCACACTACCAATAATATTTCGGCTTGGAAACACTCACCGAGAGTATTAAGGTAATTGCAAGCAAAATAGCAATTCATGCTTACAGCACCTGGTATTCCCAAGCGGTCACCCATCTAAGTACTGACCAGGCTCGACGCTGCTTAACTTCGGTGATCGGACGAGAACCGGTGTGTTCAGCGTGATATGGCCGTAAGCGATAACACTGATCTCAAAATCAACATTTATTTCAAAGAACATATTTTCTCAAATCAAAACGTTCTCATTACTTTGGCAACAGTGAATTTCGACCAGAATCATCACACTACCAATAATATTTCGGCTTGGAAACACTCACCGAGAGTATTAAGGTAATTGCAAGCAAAATAGCAATTCATGCTTACAGCACATGGTATTCCCAAGCGGTCACCCATCTAAGTACTGACCAGGCTCGACGCTGCTTAACTTCGGTGATCGGACGAGAACCGGTGTGTTCAGCATGATATGGCCGTAAGCGATCACACCGATCACAAAATCAACATTTATTTCAAAGAACACATTTTCTCAAATCAAAACGTTCTCATTTCTTTGGCAAGAGTGATTTTCGACCAGAATCATCACGCTACCAATAATATTTCGGCTTGGAAACACTCACCGAGAGTATTAAGGTAATTGCAAGCAAAATAGCAATTCATGCTTACAGCACCTGGTATTCCCAAGCGGTCAACCATCTAAGTACTGACCAGGCTCGACGCTGCTTAACTTCGGTGATCGGACGAGAACCGGTGTATTCAGCGTGATATGGCCGTAAGCGATAACACCGATCACAAAATCAACATTTATTTCAAAGAACACATTTTCTCCTATCAAAACGTTCTCATTTCTTTGGCAACAGTGAATTTCGACCAGAATCATCACACTACTAATAATATTTCGGCTTGGAACCACTCACCAAGAGTATTAAGGTAATTGCAAGCAAAATAGCAATTCATGCTTACAGCACCTGGTATTCCCAAGCGGTCACCCATCTAAGTACTGACCAGGCTCGACGCTGCTTAACTTCGGTGATCGGACGAGAACCGGTGTGTTCAGCGTGATATGGCCGTAAACGATAACACCAATCACAAAATCAACATTTATTTCAAAGAACACATTTTCTCAAATCAAACGTTCTCATTTCTTTGGCAACAGTGAATTTCGACCAGAATCATCACACTACCAATAATATTTCGGCTTGGAAACACTCACCGAGAGTATTAAGGTAATTGCAAGCAAAATAGCAATTCATGCTTACAGCACCTGGTATTCCCAAGCGGTCACCCATCTAAGTACTGACCAGGCTCAACGCTGCTTAACTTCGGTGATCGGACGAGAACCGGTGTGTTCAGCGTGATATGGCCGTAAGCGATAACACTGATCTCAAAATCAACCTATATTTAAATACACACATTTTCTTAAATCAAAACGTTCTCATTTCTTTGGCAACAGTGAATTTCGACCAGAATCATCACGCTACCAATAATATTTCGGCTTGGAAACACTCACCGAGAGTATTAAGGTAATTGCAAGCAAAATAGCAATTCATGCTTACAGCACCTGGTATTCCCAAGCGGTCACCCATCTAAGTACTGACCAGGCTCGACGCTGCTTAACTTCGGTGATCGGACGAGAACCGGTGTGTTCAGCGTGATATGGCCGTAAGCGATAACACTGATCTCAAAATCAACATTTATTTCAAAGAACATATTTTTTCAAATCAAAACGTTCTAATTACTTTGGCAACGGTGAATTTCGACCAGAATCATCACACTACCAATAATATTTCGGCTTGGAAACACTCACCGAGAGTATTAAGGTAATTGCAAGCAAAATAGCAATTCATGCTTACAGCACCTGGTATTCCCAAGCGGTCACCCATCTAAGTACTGACCAGGCTCGACGCTGCTCAACTTCGGTGATCGGACGAGAACCGGTGTGTTCAGCGTGATATGGCCGTAAGCGATCACACCGATCACAAAATCAACATTTATTTCAAAGAACACATTTTCTCAAATCAAAACGTTCTCATTTCTTTGGCAACAGTGAATTTAGGCCAGAATCATCACACTACCAATAATATTTCGGCTTGGAAACACTCACCGAGAGTATTAAGGTAATTGCAAGCAAAATAGCAATTCATGCTTACAGCACCTGGTATTCCCAAGCGGTCACCCATCTAAGTACTGACCAGGCTCGACGCTGCTTACCTTCGGTGGTCGGACGAGAACCGGTGTGTTCAGCGTGATATGGCCGTAAGCGATAACACCGATCACAAAATCAACATTTATTTCAAAGAACACATTTTCTCAAATCAAAACGTTCTCATTTCTTTGGCAAGAGTGATTTTCCACCAGAATCATCACGCTACCAATAATATTTCGGCTTGGAAACACTCACCGAGAGTATTAAGGTAATTGCAAGCAAAATAGCAATCCATGCTTACAGCACCTGGTATTCCCAAGCGGTCACCCATCTAAGTACTGACCAGGCTCGACGCTGCTTAACTTCGGTGATCGGACGAGAACCGGTGTGTTCAGCGTGATATGGCCGTAAGCGATAACACCGATCACAAAATCAACATTTATTTAAAAGAACACATTTTCTCAAATCAAAACGTTCTCATTTCTTTGGCAACAGTGAATTTCGGCCAGAATCATCACACTACCAATAATATTTCGGTTTGGAAACACTCACCGAGAGTATTAAGGTAATTGCAAGCAAAATAGCAATTCATGCTTACAGCACCTGGTATTCCCAAGCGGTCACCCATCTAAGTACTGACCAGGCTCGACGCTGCTTAACTTCGGTGATCGGACAAGAACCGGTGTGTTCAGCGTGATATGGCCGTAAGCGATAACACCGATCACAAAATCAACATTTATTTCAAAGAACACATTTTCTCAAATCAAAACGTTCTCATTTCTTTGGCAACAGTGAATTTCGACCAGAATCATCACACTACCAATAATATTTCGGTTTGGAAACACTCACCGAGAGTATCAAGGTAATTGAAAGCAAAATAGCAATTCATGCTTACAGCACCTGGTATTCCGAAGCGGTCACCGATCTAAGTACTGACCAGGCTCGACGCTGCTTAACTTCGGTGATCGGACGAGAACCGGTGTGTTCAGCGTGATATGGCCGTAAGCGATAACACTGATCTGAAAATCAACATTTATTTCAAAGAACACATTTTCTCAAATCAAAACGTTCTCATTTCTTTGGCAAGAGTGATTTTCGACCAGAATCATCACGCTACCAATAATATTTCGGCTTGGAAACACTCACCGAGAGTATTAAGGTAATTGCAAGCAAAATAGCAATTCATGCTTACAGCACCTGGTATTCCCAAGCGGTCACCCATCTAAGTACTGACCAGGCTCGACGCTGCTTAACTTCGGTGATCGGACGAGAACCGGTGTGTTCAGCGTGATATGGCCGTAAGCGATCACACCGATCACAAAATCAACATTTATTTCAAAGAACACATTTTCTCAAATCAAAACGTTCTCATTTCTTTGGCAACAGTGAATTTCGGCCAGAATCATCACACTACCAATAATATTTCGGCTTGGAAACACTCACCGAGAGTATTAAGGTAATTGCAAGCAAAATAGCAATTCATGCTTACAGCACCTGGTATTCCCAAGCGGTCACCCATCTAAGTACTGACCAGGCTCGACGCTGCTTAACTTCGGTGGTCGGACGAGAACCGGTGTGTTCAGCGTGATATGGCCGTAAGCGATAACACCGATCACAAAATCAACATTTATTTCAAAGAACACATTTTCTCAAATCAAAACGTTCTCATTTCTTTGGCAAGAGTGATTTTCCACCAGAATCATCACGCTACCAATAATATTTCGGCTTGGAAACACTCACCGAGAGTATTAAGGTAATTGCAAGCAAAATAGCAATCCATGCTTACAGCACCTGGTATTCCCAAGCGGTCACCCATCTAAGTACTGACCAGGCTCGACGCTGCTTAACTTCGGTGATCGGACGAGAACCGGTGTGTTCAGCGTGATATGGCCGTAAGCGATAACACCGATCACAAAATCAACATTTATTTCAAAGAACACATTTTCTCAAATCAAAACGTTCTCATTTCTTTGGCAACAGTGAATTTCGGCCAGAATCATCACACTACCAATAATATTTCGGCTTGGAAACACTCACCGAGAGTATTAAGGTAATTGCAAGCAAAATAGCAATTCATGCTTACAGCACCTGGTATTCCCAAGCGGTCACCCATCTAAGTACTGACCAGGCTCGACGCTGCTTAACTTCGGTGATCGGACGAGAACCGGTGTGTTCAGCGTGATATGGCTGTAAGCGATAACACCGATCACAAAATCAACATTTATTTCAAAGAACACATTTTCTCAAATCAAAACGTTCTCATTTCTTTGGCAACAGTGAATTTCGACCAGAATCATCACACTACCAATAATATTTCGGTTTGGAAACACTCACCGAGAGTATCAAGGTAATTGAAAGCAAAATAGCAATTCATGCTTACAGCACCTGGTATTCCGAAGCGGTCACCCATCTAAGTACTGACCAGGCTCGACGCTGCTTAACTTCGGTGATCGGACGAGAACCGGTGTGTTCAGCGTGATATGGCCGTAAGCGATAACACTGATCTGAAAATCAATATTATTTCAAAGAACACATTTTCTCAAATCAAAACGTTCTCATTTCTTTGGCAAGAGTTAATTTCGACCAGAATCATCACACTACCAATAATATTTCGGCTTGGAAACACTCACCGAGAGTATTAAGGTAATTGCAAGCAAAATAGCAATTCATGCTTACAGCACCTGGTATTCCCAAGCGGTCACCCATCTAAGTACTGACCAGGCTCGACGCTGCTTAACTTCGGTGATCGGACGAGAACCGGTGTGTTCAGCGTGATATGGCCGTAAGCGATAACACCGATCACAAAATCAACATTTATTTCAAAGAACACAATTTCTCAAATCAAAACGTTCTCATTTCTTTGGCAACAGTGAATTTCGACCAGAATCATCACACTACCAATAATATTTCGGCTTGGAAACACTCACCGAGAGTATTAAGGTAATTGCAAGCAAAATAGCAATTCATGCTTACAGCACCTGGTATTCCCAAGCGGTCACCCATCTAAGTACTGACAAGGCTCGACGCTGCTTAACTTCGGTGATCGGACGAGAACCGGTGTGTTCAGCGTGATATGGCCGTAAGCGATCACACCGATCACAAAATAAACATTTATTTCAAAGACCACATTTTCTTAAATAAAAACGTTCTCATTTCTTTGGCAAGAGTGATTTTCGACCAGAATCATCACACTACCAATAATATTTCGGCTTGGAAACACTCACCGAGAGTATTAAGGTAATTGCAAGCAAAATAGCAATTCATGCCTACAGCACCTGGTATTCCCAAGCGATCACCCATCTAAGTACTGACCAGGCTCGACGCTGCTTAACTTCGGTGATCGGACAAGAACCGGTGTGTTCAGCGTGATATGGCCGTAAACGATAACACAGATCACAAAATCAACATTTATTTCAAAGAACACATTTTCTCAAATCAAAACGTTCTCATTTCTTTGGCAAGAGTGATTTTCGACCAGAATCATCACGCTACCAATAATATTTCGGCTTGGAAACACTCACCGAGAGTATTAAGGTAATTGCAAGCAAAATAGCAATTCATGCTTACAGCACCTGGTATTCCCAAGCGGTCACCCATCTAAGTACTGACAAGGCTCGACGCTGCTTAACTTCGGTGATCGGACGAGAACCGGTTTGTTCAGCGTGATATGGCCGTAAGCGATAACACCGATCACAAAATAAACATTTATTTCAAAGACCACATTTTCTTGAATAAAAACGTTCTCATTTCTTTGGCAAGAGTGATTTTCGACCAGAATCATCACACTACCAATAATATTTTGGCTTGGAAACACTCACCGAGAGTATTAAGGTAATTGCAAGCAAAATAGCAATTCATGCTTACAGCACCTGGTATTCCCAAGCGATCACCCATCTAAGTACTGACCAGGCTCGACGCTGCTTAACTTCGGTGATCGGACGAGAACCGGTGTGTTCAGCGTGATATGGCCGTAAACGATAACACAGATCACAAAATCAACATTTATTTCAAAGAACACATTTTCTCAAATCAAAACGTTCTCATTTCTTTGGCAAGAGTTAATTTCGACCAGAATCATCACACTACCAATAATATTTCGGCTTGGAAACACTCACCGAGAGTATTAAGGTAATTGTAAGCAAAATAGCAATTCATGCTTACAGCACCTGGTATTCCCAAGCGGTCACCCATCTAAGTACTGACCAGGCTCGACGCTGCTTAACTTCGGTGATCGGACGAGAACCGGTGTGTTCAGCGTGATATGGCCGTAAGCGATAACAGTGATCTCAAAATCAACCTATATTTAAATACACACATTTTCTCAAATCAAAACGTTCTCATTTCTTTGGCAACAGTGAATTTCGACCAGAATCATCACACTACCAATAATATTTCGGCTTGGAAACACTCACCGAGAGTATTAAGGTAATTGCAAGCAAAATAGCAATTCATGCTTACAGCACCTGGTATTCCCAAGCGGTCACCCATCTAAGTACTGACCAGGCTCGACGCTGCTTAACTTCGGTGATCGGACGAGAACCGGTGTGTTCAGCGTGATATGGCCGTAAGCGATAACACCGATCACAAAATCAACATTTATTTCAAAGACCACATTTTCTCAAATCAAAACGTTCTCATTTCTTTGGCAACAGTGAATTTCGACTAGAATCATCACACTACCAATAATATTTCGGCTTGGAAACACTCACCGAGAGTATTAAGGTAATTGCAAGCAAAATAGCAATTCATGCTTACAGCACCTGGTATTCCCAAGCGGTCACCCATCTAAGTACTGACCAGGCTCGACGCTGCTTAACTTCGGTGATCGGACGAGAACCGGTGTGTTCAGCGTGATATGGCCGTAAGCGATAACACCGATCACAAAATCAACATTTATTTCAAAGACCACATTTTCTCAAATCAAAACGTTCTCATTTCTTTGGCAAGAGTGATTTTCGACCAGAATCATCACACTACCAATAATATTTCGGCTTGGAAACACTCACCGAGAGTATTAAGGTAATTGCAAGCAAAATAGCAATTCATGCCTACAGCACCTGGTATTCCCAAGCGGTCACCCATCTAAGTACTGACCAGGCTCGACGCTGCTTAACTTCGGTGATCGGACGAGAACCGGTGTGTTCAGCATGATATGGCCGTAAACGATAACACCGATCACAAAATCAACATTTATTTCAAAGAACACATTTTCTCAAATCAAAACGTTATCATTTCTTTGGCAACAGTGAATTTCGACCAGAATCATCACACTACCAATAATATTTCGGCTTGGAAACACTCACCGAGAGTATTAAGGTAATTGCAAGCAAAATAGCAATTCATGCTTACAGCACCTGGTATTCCCAAGCGGTCACCCATCTAAGTACTGACCAGGCTCGACGCTGCTTAACTTCGGTGATCAGACGAGAACTGGTGTGTTCAGCGTGATATGGCCGTAAGCGATAACACTGATCTCAAAATCAACCATTATTTGAAAAAACACATTTTCTCAAATCAAAACGTTCTCATTTCTTTGGCAAGAGTTAATTTCGACCAGAATCATCACACTACCAATAATATTTCGGCTTGGAAACACTCACCGAGAGTATTAAGGTAATTGTAAGCAAAATAGCAATTCATGCTTACAGCACCTGGTATTCCCAAGCGGTCACCCATCTAAGTACTGACCAGGCTCGACGCTGCTTAACTTCGGTGATCGGACGAGAACCGGTGTGTTCAGCGTGATATGGCCGTAAGCGATAACAGTGATCTCAAAATCAACCTATATTTAAATACACACATTTTCTCAAATCAAAACGTTCTCATTTCTTTGGCAACAGTGAATTTCGACCAGAATCATCACACTACCAATAATATTTCGGCTTGGAAACACTCACCGAGAGTATTAAGGTAATTGCAAGCAAAATAGCAATTCATGCTTACAGCACCTGGTATTCCCAAGCGGTCACCCATCTAAGTACTGACCAGGCTCGACGCTGCTTAACTTCGGTGATCGGACGAGAACCGGTGTGTTCAGCGTGATATGGCCGTAAGCGATAACACCGATCACAAAATCAACATTTATTTCAAAGACCACATTTTCTCAAATCAAAACGTTCTCATTTCTTTGGCAACAGTGAATTTCGACTAGAATCATCACACTACCAATAATATTTCGGCTTGGAAACACTCACCGAGAGTATTAAGGTAATTGCAAGCAAAATAGCAATTCATGCTTACAGCACCTGGTATTCCCAAGCGGTCACCCATCTAAGTACTGACCAGGCTCGACGCTGCTTAACTTCGGTGATCGGACGAGAACCGGTGTGTTCAGCGTGATATGGCCGTAAGCGATAACACCGATCACAAAATCAACATTTATTTCAAAGACCACATTTTCTCAAATCAAAACGTTCTCATTTCTTTGGCAAGAGTGATTTTCGACCAGAATCATCACACTACCAATAATATTTCGGCTTGGAAACACTCACCGAGAGTATTAAGGTAATTGCAAGCAAAATAGCAATTCATGCCTACAGCACCTGGTATTCCCAAGCGGTCACCCATCTAAGTACTGACCAGGCTCGACGCTGCTTAACTTCGGTGATCGGACGAGAACCGGTGTGTTCAGCGTGATATGGCCGTAAACGATAACACCGATCACAAAATCAACATTTATTTCAAAGAACACATTTTCTCAAATCAAAACGTTATCATTTCTTTGGCAACAGTGAATTTCGACCAGAATCATCACACTACCAATAATATTTCGGCTTGGAAACACTCACCGAGAGTATTAAGGTAATTGCAAGCAAAATAGCAATTCATGCTTACAGCACCTGGTATTCCCAAGCGGTCACCCATCTAAGTACTGACCAGGCTCGACGCTGCTTAACTTCGGTGATCAGACGAGAACTGGTGTGTTCAGCGTGATATGGCCGTAAGCGATAACACTGATCTCAAAATCAACCATTATTTGAAAAAACACATTTTCTCAAATAAAAACGTTATCATTTCTTTGGCAACAGTGAATTTCGACCAGAATCATCACACTACCAATAATATATCGGCTTGGAAACACTCACCGAGAGTATTAAGGTAATTGCAAGCAAAATAGCAATTCATGCTTACAGCACCTGGTATTCCCAAGCGGTCACCCATCTAAGTACTGACCAGGCTCGACGCTGCTTAACTTCGGTGATCGGACGAGAACCAGTGTGTTCAGCGTGATATGGCCGTAAGCAATAACATCGTTCACAAAATCAACATTTATTTGAAAAAAAAAATTTTCTCAAATCAAAACGCTCCATTTCTTTGGCAAGAGTGAATTTCGACCAGAATCATCACACTACCAATAATATTTCGGCTTGGAAACACTCACCGAGAGTATTAAGGTAATTGTAAGCAAAATAGCAATTCATGCTTACAGCACCTGGTATTCCCAAGCGGTCACCCATCTAAGTACTGACCAGGCTCGACGCTGCTTAACTTCGGTGATCGGACGAGAACCGGTGTGTTCAGCGTGATATGGCCGTAAGCGATAACAGTGATCTCAAAATCAACCTATATTTAAATACACACATTTTCTCAAATCAAAACGTTCTCATTTCTTTGGCAACAGTGAATTTCGACCAGAATCATCACACTACCAATAATATTTCGGCTTGGAAACACTCACCGAGAGTATTAAGGTAATTGCAAGCAAAATAGCAATTCATGCTTACAGCACCTGGTATTCCCAAGCGGTCACCCATCTAAGTACTGACCAGGCTCGACGCTGCTTAACTTCGGTGATCGGACGAGAACCGGTGTGTTCAGCGTGATATGGCCGTAAGCGATAACACCGATCACAAAATCAACATTTATTTCAAAGACCACATTTTCTCAAATCAAAACGTTCTCATTTCTTTGGCAACAGTGAATTTCGACTAGAATCATCACACTACCAATAATATTTCGGCTTGGAAACACTCACCGAGAGTATTAAGGTAATTGCAAGCAAAATAGCAATTCATGCTTACAGCACCTGGTATTCCCAAGCGGTCACCCATCTAAGTACTGACCAGGCTCGACGCTGCTTAACTTCGGTGATCGGACGAGAACCGGTGTGTTCAGCGTGATATGGCCGTAAGCGATAACACCGATCACAAAATCAACATTTATTTCAAAGACCACATTTTCTCAAATCAAAACGTTCTCATTTCTTTGGCAAGAGTGATTTTCGACCAGAATCATCACACTACCAATAATATTTCGGCTTGGAAACACTCACCGAGAGTATTAAGGTAATTGCAAGCAAAATAGCAATTCATGCCTACAGCACCTGGTATTCCCAAGCGGTCACCCATCTAAGTACTGACCAGGCTCGACGCTGCTTAACTTCGGTGATCGGACGAGAACCGGTGTGTTCAGCGTGATATGGCCGTAAACGATAACACCGATCACAAAATCAACATTTATTTCAAAGAACACATTTTCTCAAATCAAAACGTTATCATTTCTTTGGCAACAGTGAATTTCGACCAGAATCATCACACTACCAATAATATTTCGGCTTGGAAACACTCACCGAGAGTATTAAGGTAATTGCAAGCAAAATAGCAATTCATGCTTACAGCACCTGGTATTCCCAAGCGGTCACCCATCTAAGTACTGACCAGGCTCGACGCTGCTTAACTTCGGTGATCAGACGAGAACTGGTGTGTTCAGCGTGATATGGCCGTAAGCGATAACACTGATCTCAAAATCAACCATTATTTGAAAAAACACATTTTCTCAAATAAAAACGTTATCATTTCTTTGGCAACAGTGAATTTCGACCAGAATCATCACACTACCAATAATATATCGGCTTGGAAACACTCACCGAGAGTATTAAGGTAATTGCAAGCAAAATAGCAATTCATGCTTACAGCACCTGGTATTCCCAAGCGGTCACCCATCTAAGTACTGACCAGGCTCGACGCTGCTTAACTTCGGTGATCGGACGAGAACCAGTGTGTTCAGCGTGATATGGCCGTAAGCAATAACATCGTTCACAAAATCAACATTTATTTGAAAAAAAAAATTTTCTCAAATCAAAACGCTCCATTTCTTTGGCAAGAGTGAATTTCGACCGGAATCATCACACTACCAATAATATATCGGCTTGGAAACACTCACCGAGAGTATTAAGGTAATTGCAAGCAAAATAGCAATTCATGCTTACAGCACCTGGTATTCCCAAGCGGTCACCCATCTAAGTACTGACCAGGCTCGACGCTGCTTAACTTCGGTGATCAGACGAGAACCGGTGTGTTCAGTGTGATATGGCCGTAAGCGATAACACCGATCTCGAAATCAACCTTTATCCAAATACACACATTTTATCAAATCAAAACGTTATCATTTCTTTGGCAAGAGTGAATTTCGACCAGAATCATCACACTACCAATAATATTTCGGCTTGGAAACACTCACCGAGAGTATTAAGGTAATTGCAAGCAAAATAGCAATTTATGCTTACAGCACCTGGTATTCCCAAGCGGTCACCCATCTAAGTACTGACCAGGCTCGACGCTGCTTAACTTCGGTGATCGGACGAGAACCGGTGTGTTCAACGTGATATGGCCGTAAGCGATAACACTGATCTCAAAATCAACCTTTATTTGAAAAAACACATTTTCTCAAATAAAAACGTTCTCATTTCTTTGGCAAGAGTGAATTTCGACCGGAATCATCACACTACCAATAATATATCGGCTTGGAAACACTCACCGAGAGTATTAAGGTAATTGCAAGCAAAATAGCAATTCATGCTTACAGCACCTGGTATTCCCAAGCGGTCACCCATCTAAGTACTGACCAGGCTCGACGCTGCTTAACTTCGGTGATCGGACGAGAACCGGTTTGTTCAGCGAGATATGGCCGTAAGCTATAACACCGATCTTAAAATCAACCTTTATTTGAAAAAACACATTTTCTCAAATAAAAACGTTCTCATTTCTTTGGCAAGAGTGAATTTCGACCGGATTCATCACGCTACCAATAATATATCGGCTTGGAAACACTCACCGAGAGTATTAAGGTAATTGCAAGCAAAATAGCAATTCATACTTACAGCACCTGGTATTCCCAAGCAGTCACCCATCTAAGTACTGACCAGACTCGACGCTGCTTAACTTTGGTGATCAGACGAGAACCGGTGTGTTCAGCGTGACATGGCCGTAAGCGATAACACTGATCTCAAAATCAACCTATATTTAAATACACACATTTTCTCAAATCAAAACGTTCTCATTTCTTTGGCAACAGTGAATTTCGACCAGAATCATCACACTACCACTAATATTTCGGCTTGGAAACACTCACCGAGAGTATTAAGGTAATTGCAAGCAAAATAGCAATTCATGCTTACAGCACCTGGTATTCCCAAGCGGTCACCCATCTAAGTACTGACCAGGCTCGACGCTGCTTAACTTCAGTGATCAGACGAGAACCGGTGTGTTCAGTGTGATATGGCCGTAAGCGATAACACCGATCTCGAAATCAACCTTTATCCAAATACACACATTTTCTCAAATCAAAACGTTCTCATTTCTTTGGCAAGAGTGATTTCGACCAGAATCATCACACTACCAATAATATTTCGGCTTGGAAACACTCACCGAGAGTATTAAGGTAATTGCAAGCAAAATAGCAATTCATGCTTACAGCACCTGGTATTCCCAAGCGGTCACCCATCTAAGTACTGACCAGGCTCGACGTTGCTTAACTTCGGTGATCGGACGAGAACCGGTGTGTTCAGCGTGATATGGCCGTAAGCGATAACACCGACCACAAAATCAACATTTATTTCAAAGCACACATTTTCTCAAATCAAAACGTTCTCATTTCTGTGGCAACAGTGAAATTCGACCAGAATCATCACACTACCAATAATATTTCGGCTTGGAAACACTCACCGAGAGTATTAAGGTAATTGCAAGCAAAATAGCAATTCATGCTTACAGCACCTGGTATTCCCAAGCGGTCACCCATCTGAGTACTGACCAGGCTCGACGCTGCTTAACTTCGGTGATCGGACAAAAACCGGTGTGTTCAGCGTGATATGGCCGTAAGCGATAACACTGATCACAAAATCAACATTTATTTCAAAGAACACATTTTCTCAAATCAAAACGTTCTCATTTCTTTGGCAAGAGTGAATTTCGACCAGAATCATCACACTACCAATAATATTTCGGCTTGGAAACACTCACCGAGAGTATTAAGGTAATTGCAAGTAAAATAGCAATTCATGCTTACAGCACCTGGTATTCCCAAGCGGTCACCCATCTAAGTACTGACCAGGGTCGACGCTGCTAAACTTCGGTGATCGGACGAGAACCGGTGTGTTCAGCGTGATATGGCCGTAAGCGATAACGCTGATCTCAAAATCAACCTATATTTAAATACACACATTTTCTCCAATCAAAACGTTCTCATTTCTTTGGCAACAGTGAATTTCGACCAGAATCATCACACTACCAATAATATTTCGGCTTGGAAACACTCACCGAGAGTATTAAGGTAATTGCAAGCAAAATAGCAATTCATGCTTACAGCACCTGGTATTCCCAAGCGGTCACCCATCTAAGTACTGACCAGGCTCGACGCTGCTTAACTTCGGTGATCGGACGAGAACCGGTTTGTTCAACGTGATATGGCCGTAAGCGATAACACTGATCTCAAAATCAACCTATATTTAATTACACACATTTTCTCAAATCAAAACGTTTTCATTTCTTTGGCAAGAGTGAATTTCGACCAGAATCATCACACTACCAATAACATTTCGGCTTGGAAACACTCACCGAGAGTATTAAGGTAATTGCAAGCAAAATAGCAATTCATGCTTACAGCACCTGGTATTCCCAAGCGGTCACCCATCTAAGTACTGACCAGGCTCGACGCTGCTTAACTTCGGTGATCGGACAAGAACCGGTGTGTTCAGCGTGATATGGCCGTAAGCGATAACACCGATCTAAAAATCAACCTATATTTAAATACACACATTTTCTCAAATCAAAAACGTTCTCATTTCTTTGGCAACAGTGAATTTCGACCAGAATCATCACACTACCAATAATATTTCGGCTTGGAAACACTCACCGAGAGTATTAAGGTAATTGCAAGCAAAATAGCAATTTATGCTTACAGCACCTGGTATTCCCAAGCGGTCACCCATCTAAGTACTGACCAGGCTCGACGCTGCTTAACTTCGGTGATCGGACAAGAACCGGTGTGTTCAGCGTGATATGGCCGTAAGCGATAACACCGATCTAAAAATCAACCTATATTTAAATACACACATTTTCTCAAATCAAAAACGTTCTCATTTCTTTGGCAACAGTGAATTTCGACCAGAATCATCACACTACCAATAATATTTCGGCTTGGAAACACTCACCGAGAGTATTAAGGTAATTGCAAGCAAAATAGCAATTCATGCTTACAGCACCTGGTATTCCCAAGCGGTCACTCATCTAAGTACTGACCAGGCTCGACGCTGCTTAACTTCGGTGATCGGACAAGAACCGGTGTGTTCAGCGTGATATGGCCGTAAGCGATAACACCGATCTAAAAATCAACCTATATTTAAATACACACATTTTCTCAAATCAAAAACGTTCTCATTTCTTTGGCAACAGTGAATTTCGACCAGAATCATCACACTACCAATAATATTTCGGCTTGAAAACACTCACCGAGAGTATTAAGGTAATTGCAAGCAAAATAGCAATTCATACTTACAGCACCTGGTATTCCCAAGCGGTCACCCATCTAAGTACTGACCAGGCTCGACGCTGCTTAATTTAGGTGATAGGACGAGAACCGGTGTGTTCAGCATGATATGGCCGTAAGCGATAACACTGATGTCAAAATCAACCTATATTTAAATACACACATTTTCTCAAATCAAAACGTTCTCATTTCTTTGGCAACAGTGAATTTCGACCAGAATCATCACACTACCAATAATATTTCGGCTTGGAAACACTCACCGAGAGTATTAAGGTAATTGCAAGCAAAATAGCAATTCATGCTTACAGCACCTGGTATTCCCAAGCGGTCACCCATCTAAGTACTGACCAGGCTCGACGCTGCTTAACTTCGGTGATCGGACGAGAACTGGTGTGTTCAGCGTGATATGGCCGTAAGCGATAACACTGATCTCAAAATCAACCTATATTTAAATACACACATTTTCTCAAATCAAAACGTTCTCATTTCTTTGGCAACAGTGAATTTCGACCAGAATCATCACACTACCAATAATATTTCGGCTTGAAAACACTCACCGAGAGTATTAAGGTAATTGCAAGCAAAATAGCAATTCATACTTACAGCACCTGGTATTCCCAAGCGGTCACCCATCTAAGTACTGACCAGGCTCGACGCTGCTTAATTTTGGTGATCGGACGAGAACCGGTGTGTTCAGCATGATATGGCCGTAAGCGATAACACTGATCTCAAAATCAACCTATATTTAAATACACACATTTTCTCCAATCAAAACGTTCTCATTTCTTTGGCAAGAGTGAATTTCGACCAGAATCATCACACTACCAATAATATTTGGCTTGGAAACACTCACCGAGAGTATTAAGGTAATTGCAAGCAAAATAGCAATTCATGCTTACAGCACCTGGTATCCTCAAGCAGTCACCCATCTAAGTACTGAGCAGGCTCGACGCTGCTTAACTTCGGTGATCGGACGAGAACCGGTGTGTTCAGCGTGATATGGCCGTAAGCGATAACACTGATCACAAAATCAACATTTATTTCAAAGAACACATTTTCTCAAATCAAAACGTTCTCATTTCTTTGGCAACAGTGAATTTCGACCAGAATCATCACACTACCAATAATATTTCGGCTTGGAAACACTCACCGAGAGTATTAAGGTAATTGCAAGCGATATAGCAATTCATGCTTACAGCACCTGGTATTCCCAAGCGGTCACCCATCTAAGTACTGACCAGGCTCGACGCTGCTTAACTTCGGTGATCAGACGAGAACCGGTGTGTTCAGCGTGATATGGCCGTAAGCGATAACACCGATCTCAAAATCAACCTATATTTAAATACACACATTTTCTCAAATCAAAACGTTCTCATTTCTTTGGCAACAGTGAATTTCGACCAGAATCATCACACTACCAATAATATTTCGGCTTGGAAACACTCACCGAGAGTATTAAGGTAATTGCAAGCAAAATAGCAATTCATGCTTACAGCACCTGGTATTCCCAAGTGGTCACCCATCTAAGTACTGACCAGGCTCGACGCTGCTTAACTTCGGTGATCGGACGAGAACTGGTGTGTTCAGCGTGATATGGCTGTAAGCGATAACACTGATCTCAAAATCAACCTATATTTAAATACACACATTTTCTCAAATCAAAACGTTCTCATTTCTTTGGCAACAGTGAATTTCGACCAGAATCATCACACTACCAATAATATTTCGGCTTGAAAACACTCACCGAGAGTATTAAGGTAATTGCAAGCAAAATAGCAATTCATACTTACAGCACCTGGTATTCCCAAGCGGTCACCCATCTAAGTACTGACCAGGCTCGACGCTGCCTAATTTAGGTGATAGGACGAGAACCGGTGTGTTCAGCATGATATGGCCGTAAGCGATAACACTGATGTCAAAATCAACCTATATTTAAATACACACATTTTCTCAAATCAAAACGTTCTCATTTCTTTGGCAACAGTGAATTTCGACCAGAATCATCACATTACCAATAATATTTCGGCTTGGAAACACTCACCGAGAGTATTAAGGTAATTGCAAGCAAAATAGCAATTCATGCTTACAGCACCTGGTATTCCCAAGCGGTCACCCATCTAAGTACTGACCAGGCTCGACGCTGCTTAATTTCGGTGATCGGACGAGAACTGGTGTGTTCAGCGTGATATGGCCGTAAGCGATAACACTGATCTCAAAATCAACCTATATTTAAATACACACATTTTCTCAAATCAAAACGTTCTCATTTCTTTGGCAACAGTGAATTTCGACCAGAATCATCACACTACCAATAATATTTCGGATTGGAAACACTCACCGAGAGTATTAAGGTAATTGCAAGCAATATAGCAATTCATGCTTACAGCACCTGGTATTCCCAAGCGGTCACCCATCTAAGTACTGACCAGGCTCGATGCTGCTTAACTTCGGTGATCGGACGAGAACCGGTGTGTTCAGCGTGATATGGCCGTAAGCGATAACACCGATCACAAAATCAACATTTATTTCAAAGAACACATTTTCTCAAATCAAAACGTTCTCATTTCTTTGGCAACAGTGAATTTCGACCAGAATCATCACACTACCAATAATATTTCGGCTTGAAAACACTCACCGAGAGTATTAAGGTAATTGCAAGCAAAATAGCAATTCATACTTACAGCACCTGGTATTCCCAAGCGGTCACCCATCTAAGTACTGACCAGGCTCGACGCTGCTTAATTTTGGTGATCGGACGAGAACCGGTGTGTTCAGCATGATATGGCCGTAAGCGATAACACTGATCTCAAAATCAACCTATATTTAAATACACACATTTTCTCCAATCAAAACGTTCTCATTTCTTTGGCAAGAGTGAATTTCGACCAGAATCATCACACTACCAATAATATTTGGCTTGGAAACACTCACCGAGAGTATTAAGGTAATTGCAAGCAAAATAGCAATTCATGCTTACAGCACCTGGTATTCCCAAGCAGTCACCCATCTAAGTACTGAGCAGGCTCGACGCTGCTTAACTTCGGTGATCGGACGAGAACCGGTGTGTTCAGCGTGATATGGCCGTAAGCGATAACACTGATCACAAAATCAACATTTATTTCAAAGAACACATTTTCTCAAATCAAAACGTTCTCATTTCTTTGGCAACAGTGAATTTCGACCAGAATCATCACACTACCAATAATATTTCGGCTTGGAAACACTCACCGAGAGTATTAAGGTAATTGCAAGCGATATAGCAATTCATGCTTACAGCACCTGGTATTCCCAAGCGGTCACCCATCTAAGTACTGACCAGGCTCGACGCTGCTTAACTTCGGTGATCAGACGAGAACCGGTGTGTTCAGCGTGATATGGCCGTAAGCGATAACACCGATCTCAAAATCAACCTATATTTAAATACACACATTTTCTCAAATCAAAACGTTCTCATTTCTTTGGCAACAGTGAATTTCGACCAGAATCATCACACTACCAATAATATTTCGGCTTGGAAACACTCACCGAGAGTATTAAGGTAATTGCAAGCAAAATAGCAATTCATGCTTACAGCACCTGGTATTCTCAAGTGGTCACCCATCTAAGTACTGACCAGGCTCGACGCTGCTTAACTTCGGTGATCGGACGAGAACTGGTGTGTTCAGCGTGATATGGCTGTAAGCGATAACACTGATCTCAAAATCAACCTATATTTAAATACACACATTTTCTCAAATCAAAACGTTCTCATTTCTTTGGCAACAGTGAATTTCGACCAGAATCATCACACTACCAATAATATTTCGGCTTGGAAACACTCACTGAGAGTATTAAGGTAATTGCAAGCAAAATAGCAATTCATGCTTACAGCACCTGGTATTCCCGAGCGGTCACCCATCTAAGTACTGACCAGGCTCGACGCTGCTTAACTTCGGTGATCGGACGAGAACCGGTGTGTTCAGCGTGATATGGCCGTAAGCCATAACACTGATCTCAAAATCAACCTATATTTAAATACACACATTTTCTCAAATCAAAACGTTCTCATTTCTTTGGCAACAGTGAATTTCGACCAGAATCATCACACTACCAATAATATTTCGGCTTGGAAACACTCACTGAGAGTATTAAGGTAATTGCAAGCAAAATAGCAATTCATACTTACAGCACCTGGTATTCCCAAGCGGTCACCCATCTAAGTACTGACCAGGCTCGACACTGCTTAATTTTGGTGATCGGACGAGAACCGGTGTGTTCAGCATGATATGGCCGTAAGCGATAACACTGATCTCAAAATCAACCTATATTTAAATACACACATTTTCTCCAATCAAAACGTTCTCATTTCTTCGGCAAGAGTGAATTTCGACCAGAATCATCACACTACCAATAATATTTCGGCTTGGAAACACTCACCGAGAGTATTAAGGTAATTGCAAGCAAAATAGCAATTCATGCTTACAGCACCTGGTATTCCCAAGCGGTCACCCATCTAAGTACTGACCAGGCTCGACGCTGCTTAACTTCGGTGATCGGACGAGAACTGGTGTGTTCAGCGTGATATGGCCGTAAGCGATAACACTGATCTCAAAATCAACCTATATTTAAATACACACATTTTCTCAAATCAAAACGTTCTCATTTGTTTGGCAACAGTGAATTTCGACCAGAATCATCACACTACCAATAATATTTCGGCTTGAAAAACACTCACCGAGAGTATTAAGGTAATTGCAAGCAAAATAGCAATTCATACTTACAGCACCTGGTATTCCCAAGCGGTCACCCATCCGAGTACTGACCAGGCTCGACGCTGCTTAATTTCGGTGATCGGACGAGAACCGGTGTGTTCAGCATGATATGGCCGTAAGCGATAACACTGATCTCAAAATCAACCTATATTTAAATACACACATTTTCTCAAATCAAAAACGTTCTCATTTCTTTGGCAACAGTGAATTTCGACCAGAATCATCACACTACCAATAATATTTCGGCTTGGAAACACTCACTGAGAGTATTAAGGTAATTGCAAGCAAAATAGCAATTCATGCTTACAGCACCTGGTATTCCCAAGCGGTCACCCATCTAAGTACTGACCAGGCTCGACGCTGCTTAACTTCGGTGATCGGACGAGAACCGGTGTGTTCAGCATGATATGGCCGTAAGCGATAACACTGATCTCAAAATCAACCTATATTTAAATACACACATTTTCTCAAATCAAAAACGTTCTCATTTGTTTGGCAACAGTGAATTTCGACCAGAATCATCACACTACCAATAATATTTCGGCTTGGAAACACTCACTGAGAGTATTAAGGTAATTGCAAGCAAAATAGCAATTCATGCTTACAGCACCTGGTATTCCCAAGCGGTCACCCATCTAAGTACTGACCAGGCTCGACGCTGCTTAACTTCGGTGATCGGACGAGAACCGGTGTGTTCAGCGTGATATGGCCGTAAGCGATAACACTGATCTCAAAATCAACCTATATTTAAATACACACATTTTCTCAAATCAAAACGTTCTCATTTCTTTGGCAACAGTGAATTTCGACCAGAATCATCACACTACCAATAATATTTCGGCTTGGAAACACTCACCGAGAGTATTAAGGTAATTGCAAGCAAAATAGCAATTCATGCTTACAGCACCTGGTATTCCCAAGCGGTCACACATTTAAGTACTGACCAGGCTCGACGCTGCTTAACTTCGGTGATCGGACGAGAACCGGTGTGTTCAGCGTGATATGGCCGTAAACGATAACACAGATCACAAAATCAACATTTATTTCAAAGAACACATTTTCTCAAATCAAAACGTTCTCATTTCTTTGGCAACAGTGAATTTCGACCAGAATCATCACACTACCAATAATATTTCGGCTTGGAAACACTCACCGAGAGTATTAAGGTAATTGTAAGCAAAATAGCAATTCATGCTTACAGCACCTGGTATTCCCAAGCGGTCACCCATCTAAGTACTGACCAGGCTCGACGCTGCTTAACTTCGGTGATCGGACGAGAACCGGTGTGTTCAGCGTGATATGGCCGTAAGCGATAACACTGATCTCAAAATCAACCTATATTTAAATACACACATTTTCTCAAATCAAAAACGTTCTCATTTCTTTGGCAACAGTGAATTTCGACCAGAATCATCACACTACCAATAATATTTCGGCTTGGAAACACTCACTGAGAGTATTAAGGTAATTGCAAGCAAAATAGCAATTCATGCTTACAGCACCTGGTATTCCCAAGCGGTCACCCATCTAAGTACTGACCAGGCTCGACGCTGCTTAACTTCGGTGATCGGACGAGAACCGGTGTGTTCAGCATGATATGGCCGTAAGCGATAACACTGATCTCAAAATCAACCTATATTTAAATACACACATTTTCTCAAATCAAAAACGTTCTCATTTCTTTGGCAACAGTGAATTTCGACCAGAATCATCACACTACCAATAATATTTCGGCTTGGAAACACTCACTGAGAGTATTAAGGTAATTGCAAGCAAAATAGCAATTCATGCTTACAGCACCTGGTATTCCCAAGCGGTCACCCATCTAAGTACTGACCAGGCTCGACGCTGCTTAACTTCGGTGATCGGACGAGAACCGGTGTGTTCAGCGTGATATGGCCGTAAGCGATAACAATGATCTCAAAATCAACCTATATTTAAATACACACATTTTCTCAAATCAAAACGTTCTCATTTCTTTGGCAACAGTGAATTTCGACCAGAATCATCACACTACCAATAATATTTCGGCTTGGAAACACTCACCGAGAGTATTAAGGTAATTGCAAGCAAAATAGCAATTCATGCTTACAGCACCTGGTATTCCCAAGCGGTCACACATTTAAGTACTGACCAGGCTCGACGCTGCTTAACTTCGGTGATCGGACGAGAACCGGTGTGTTCAGCGTGATATGGCCGTAAACGATAACACAGATCACAAAATCAACATTTATTTCAAAGAACACATTTTCTCAAATCAAAACGTTCTCATTTCTTTGGCAAGAGTTAATTTCGACCAGAATCATCACACTACCAATAATATTTCGGCTTGGAAACACTCACCGAGAGTATTAAGGTAATTGTAAGCAAAATAGCAATTCATGCTTACAGCACCTGGTATTCCCAAGCGGTCACCCATCTAAGTACTGACCAGGCTCGACGCTGCTTAACTTCGGTGATCGGACGAGAACCGGTGTGTTCAGCGTGATATGGCCGTAAGCGATAACAGTGATCTCAAAATCAACCTATATTTAAATACACACATTTTCTCAAATCAAAACGTTCTCATTTCTTTGGCAACAGTGAATTTCGACCAGAATCATCACACTACCAATAATATTTCGGCTTGGAAACACTCACCGAGAGTATTAAGGTAATTGCAAGCAAAATAGCAATTCATGCTTACAGCACCTGGTATTCCCAAGCGGTCACCCATCTAAGTACTGACCAGGCTCGACGCTGCTTAACTTCGGTGATCGGACGAGAACCGGTGTGTTCAGCGTGATATGGCCGTAAGCGATAACACCGATCACAAAATCAACATTTATTTCAAAGACCACATTTTCTCAAATCAAAACGTTCTCATTTCTTTGGCAACAGTGAATTTCGACTAGAATCATCACACTACCAATAATATTTCGGCTTGGAAACACTCACCGAGAGTATTAAGGTAATTGCAAGCAAAATAGCAATTCATGCTTACAGCACCTGGTATTCCCAAGCGGTCACCCATCTAAGTACTGACCAGGCTCGACGCTGCTTAACTTCGGTGATCGGACGAGAACCGGTGTGTTCAGCGTGATATGGCCGTAAGCGATAACACCGATCACAAAATCAACCTATATTTAAATACACACATTTTCTCAAATCAAAACGTACTCAATTCTTTGGCAACAGTGAATTTCGACCAGAATCATCACACTACCAATAATATTTCGGCTTGAAAAACACTCACCGAGAGTATTAAGGTAATTGCAAGCAAAATAGCAATTCATACTTACAGCACCTGGTATTCCCAAGCGGTCACCCATCCGAGTACTGACCAGGCTCGACGCTGCTTAATTTCGGTGATCGGACGAGAACCGGTGTGTTCAGCATGATATGGCCGTAAGCGATAACACTGATCTCAAAATCAACCTATATTTAAATACACACATTTTCTCAAATCAAAAACGTTCTCATTTCTTTGGCAACAGTGAATTTCGACCAGAATCATCACACTACCAATAATATTTCGGCTTGGAAACACTCACTGAGAGTATTAAGGTAATTGCAAGCAAAATAGCAATTCATGCTTACAGCACCTGGTATTCCCAAGCGGTCACCCATCTAAGTACTGACCAGGCTCGACGCTGCTTAACTTCGGTGATCGGACGAGAACCGGTGTGTTCAGCATGATATGGCCGTAAGCGATAACACTGATCTCAAAATCAACCTATATTTAAATACACACATTTTCTCAAATCAAAAACGTTCTCATTTCTTTGGCAACAGTGAATTTCGACCAGAATCATCACACTACCAATAATATTTCGGCTTGGAAACACTCACTGAGAGTATTAAGGTAATTGCAAGCAAAATAGCAATTCATGCTTACAGCACCTGGTATTCCCAAGCGGTCACCCATCTAAGTACTGACCAGGCTCGACGCTGCTTAACTTCGGTGATCGGACGAGAACCGGTGTGTTCAGCGTGATATGGCCGTAAGCGATAACACTGATCTCAAAATCAACCTATATTTAAATACACACATTTTCTCAAATCAAAACGTTCTCATTTCTTTGGCAACAGTGAATTTCGACCAGAATCATCACACTACCAATAATATTTCGGCTTGGAAACACTCACCGAGAGTATTAAGGTAATTGCAAGCAAAATAGCAATTCATGCTTACAGCACCTGGTATTCCCAAGCGGTCACACATTTAAGTACTGACCAGGCTCGACGCTGCTTAACTTCGGTGATCGGACGAGAACCGGTGTGTTCAGCGTGATATGGCCGTAAACGATAACACAGATCACAAAATCAACATTTATTTCAAAGAACACATTTTCTCAAATCAAAACGTTCTCATTTCTTTGGCAACAGTGAATTTCGACCAGAATCATCACACTACCAATAATATTTCGGCTTGGAAACACTCACCGAGAGTATTAAGGTAATTGTAAGCAAAATAGCAATTCATGCTTACAGCACCTGGTATTCCCAAGCGGTCACCCATCTAAGTACTGACCAGGCTCGACGCTGCTTAACTTCGGTGATCGGACGAGAACCGGTGTGTTCAGCGTGATATGGCCGTAAGCGATAACACTGATCTCAAAATCAACCTATATTTAAATACACACATTTTCTCAAATCAAAAACGTTCTCATTTCTTTGGCAACAGTGAATTTCGACCAGAATCATCACACTACCAATAATATTTCGGCTTGGAAACACTCACTGAGAGTATTAAGGTAATTGCAAGCAAAATAGCAATTCATGCTTACAGCACCTGGTATTCCCAAGCGGTCACCCATCTAAGTACTGACCAGGCTCGACGCTGCTTAACTTCGGTGATCGGACGAGAACCGGTGTGTTCAGCATGATATGGCCGTAAGCGATAACACTGATCTCAAAATCAACCTATATTTAAATACACACATTTTCTCAAATCAAAAACGTTCTCATTTCTTTGGCAACAGTGAATTTCGACCAGAATCATCACACTACCAATAATATTTCGGCTTGGAAACACTCACTGAGAGTATTAAGGTAATTGCAAGCAAAATAGCAATTCATGCTTACAGCACCTGGTATTCCCAAGCGGTCACCCATCTAAGTACTGACCAGGCTCGACGCTGCTTAACTTCGGTGATCGGACGAGAACCGGTGTGTTCAGCGTGATATGGCCGTAAGCGATAACAATGATCTCAAAATCAACCTATATTTAAATACACACATTTTCTCAAATCAAAACGTTCTCATTTCTTTGGCAACAGTGAATTTCGACCAGAATCATCACACTACCAATAATATTTCGGCTTGGAAACACTCACCGAGAGTATTAAGGTAATTGCAAGCAAAATAGCAATTCATGCTTACAGCACCTGGTATTCCCAAGCGGTCACACATTTAAGTACTGACCAGGCTCGACGCTGCTTAACTTCGGTGATCGGACGAGAACCGGTGTGTTCAGCGTGATATGGCCGTAAACGATAACACAGATCACAAAATCAACATTTATTTCAAAGAACACATTTTCTCAAATCAAAACGTTCTCATTTCTTTGGCAACAGTGAATTTCGACCAGAATCATCACACTACCAATAATATTTCGGCTTGGAAACACTCACCGAGAGTATTAAGGTAATTGTAAGCAAAATAGCAATTCATGCTTACAGCACCTGGTATTCCCAAGCGGTCACCCATCTAAGTACTGACCAGGCTCGACGCTGCTTAACTTCGGTGATCGGACGAGAACCGGTGTGTTCAGCGTGATATGGCCGTAAGCGATAACACTGATCTCAAAATCAACCTATATTTAAATACACACATTTTCTCAAATCAAAACGTTCTCATTTCTTTGGCAACAGTGAATTTCGACCAGAATCATCACACTACCAATAATATTTCGGCTTGGAAACACTCACCGAGAGTATTAAGGTAATTGCAAGCAAAATAGCAATTCATGCTTACAGCACCTGGTATTCCCAAGCGGTCACCCATCTAAGTACTGACCAGGCTCGACGCTGCTTAACTTCGGTGATCGGACGAGAACCGGTGTGTTCAGCGTGATATGGCCGTAAGCGATAACACCGATCACAAAATCAACATTTATTTCAAAGACCACATTTTCTCAAATCAAAACGTTCTCATTTCTTTGGCAACAGTGAATTTCGACTAGAATCATCACACTACCAATAATATTTCGGCTTGGAAACACTCACCGAGAGTATTAAGGTAATTGCAAGCAAAATAGCAATTCATGCTTACAGCACCTGGTATTCCCAAGCGGTCACCCATCTAAGTACTGACCAGGCTCGACGCTGCTTAACTTCGGTGATCGGACGAGAACCGGTGTGTTCAGCGTGATATGGCCGTAAGCGATAACACCGATCACAAAATCAACATTTATTTCAAAGACCACATTTTCTCAAATCAAAACGTTCTCATTTCTTTGGCAAGAGTGATTTTCGACCAGAATCATCACACTACCAATAATATTTCGGCTTGGAAACACTCACCGAGAGTATTAAGGTAATTGCAAGCAAAATAGCAATTCATGCCTACAGCACCTGGTATTCCCAAGCGGTCACCCATCTAAGTACTGACCAGGCTCGACGCTGCTTAACTTCGGTGATCGGACGAGAACCGGTGTGTTCAGCGTGATATGGCCGTAAACGATAACACCGATCACAAAATCAACATTTATTTCAAAGAACACATTTTCTCAAATCAAAACGTTCTCATTTCTTTGGCAACAGTGAATTTCGACCAGAATCATCACACTACCAATAATATTTCGGCTTGGAAACACTCACCGAGAGTATTAAGGTAATTGCAAGCAAAATAGCAATTCATGCTTACAGCACCTAGTATTCCCAAGCGGTCACCCATCTAAGTACTGACCAGGCTCGACGCTGCTTAACTTCGGTGATTCGGACGAGAACCGGTGCGTTCAGCGTGATATGGCCGTAAGCGATAACACCGATCACAAAATCAACATTTATTTTAAAGAACACATTTTCTCAAATCAAAACGTTCTCATTTCTTTGGCAACAGTGAATTTCGACCAGAATCATCACACTACCAATAATATTTCGGCTTGGAAACACTCACCGAGAGTATTAAGGTAATTGCAAGCAAAATAGCAATTCATGCTTACAGCACCTGGTATTCCCAAGCGGTCACCCATCTAAGTACTGACCAGGCTCGACGCTGCTTAACTTCGGTGATTCGGACGAGAACCGGTGCGTTCAGCGTGATATGGCCGTAAGCGATAACACCGATCACAAAATCAACATTTATTTTAAAGAACACATTTTCTCAAATCAAAACGTTCTCATTTCTTTGGCAACAGTGAATTTCGACCAGAATCATCACACTACCAATAATATTTCGGCTTGGAAACACTCACCGAGAGTATTAAGGTAATTGCAAGCAAAATAGCAATTCATGCTTACAGCACCTGGTATTCCCAAGCGGTCACCCATCTAAGTACTGACCAGGCTCGACGCTGCTTAACTTCGGTGATCGGACGAGAACCGGTGCGTTCAGCGTGATATGGCCGTAAGCGATAACACTGATCTCAAAATCAACCTATATTTAAATACAGACATTTTCTCAAATCAAAACGTTCTCATTTCTTTGGCAACAGTGAATTTCGACCAGAATCATCACACTACCAATAATATTTCGGCTTGGAAACACTCACCGAGAGTATTAAGGTAATTGCAAGCAAAATAGCAATTCATGCTTACAGCACCTGGTATTCCCAAGCGGTCACCCATCTAAGTACTGACCAGGCTCGACGCTGCTTAACTTCGGTGATCGGACGAGAACCGGTGCGTTCAGCGTGATATGGCCGTAAGCGATAACACCGATCACAAAATCAACATTTATTTCAAAGAACACATTTTCTCAAATCAAAACGTTCTCATTTCTTTGGCAACAGTGAATTTCGACCAGAATCATCACACTACCAATAATATTTCGGCTTGGAAACACTCACCGAGAGTATGAAGGTAATTGCAAGCAAAATAGCAATTCATGCTTACAGCACCTGGTATTCCCAAGCGGTCACCCATCTGAGTACTGACCAGGCTCGACGCTGCTTAACTTCGGTGATCGGACGAGAACCGGTGCGTTCAGCGTGATATGGCCGTAAGCGATAGCACTGATCTCAAAATCAACCTATATTTAAATACACACATTTTCTCAAATCAAAACGTTCTCATTTCTTTGGCAACAGTGAATTTCGACCAGAATCATCACACTACCAATAATATTTCGGCTTGGAAACACTCACCGAGAGTATTAAGGTAATTGCAAGCAAAATAGCAATTCATGCTTACAGCACCTGGTATTCCCAAGCGGTCACCCATCTAAGTACTGACCAGGCTCGACGCTGCTTAACTTCGGTGATCGGACGAGAACCGGTGTGTTCAGCGTGATATGGCCGTAAGCGATAACACCGATCACAAAATCAACATTTATTTCAAAGAACACATTTTCTCAAATCAAAACGTTCTCATTTCTTTGGCAACAGTGAATTTCGACCAGAATCATCACACTACCAATAATATTTCGGCTTGGAAACACTCACCGAGAGTATGAAGGTAATTGCAAGCAAAATAGCAATTCATGCTTACAGCACCTGGTATTCCCAAGCGGTCACCCATCTAAGTACTGACCAGGCTCGACGCTGCTTAACTTCGGTGATCGGACGAGAACCGGTGTGTTCAGCGTGATATGGCTGTAAGCGATAACACCGATCTCAAAATCAACCTATATTTAAATACACACATTTTCTCAAATCAAAACGTTCTCATTTCTTTGGCAACAGTGAATTTCGACCAGAATCATCACACTACCAATAATATTTCGGCTTGGAAACACTCACCGAGAGTATTAAGGTAATTGCAAGTAAAATAGCAATTCATGCTTACAGCACCTGGTATTCCCAAGCGGTCACCCATCTAAATACTGACCAGGCTCGACGCTGCTTAACTTTGGTGATCGGACGAGAACCGGTGTGTTCAGCGTGATATGGCCGTAAGCGATAACACCGATCACAAAATCAACATTTATTTCAAAGAACACATTTTCTCAAATCAAAACGTTCTCATTTCTTTGGCAACAGTGAATTTCGACCAGAATCATCACACTACCAATAATATTTCGGCTTGGAAATACTCACCGAGAGTATTAAGGTAATTGCAAGCAAAATAGCAATTCATGCTTACAGCACCTGGTATTCCCAAGCGGTCACCCATCTAAGTACTGACCAGGCTCGACGCTGCTTAACTTCGGTGATCGGACGAGAACCGGTGTGTTCAGCGTGATATGGCTGTAAGCGATAACACCGATCTCAAAATCAACCTATATTTAAATACACACATTTTCTCAAATCAAAACGTTCTCATTTCTTTGGCAACAGTGAATTTCGACCAGAATCATCACACTACCAATAATATTTCGGCTTGGAAACACTCACCGAGAGTATTAAGGTAATTGCAAGCAAAATAGCAATTCATGCTTACAGCACCTGGTATTCCCAAGCGGTCACCCATCTAAGTACTGACCAGGCTCGACGCTGCTTAACTTCGGTGATCGGACGAGAACCGGTGCGTTCAGCGTGATATGGCCGTAAGCGATAACACCGATCACAAAATCAACATTTATTTCAAAGAACACATTTTCTCAAATCAAAACGTTCTCATTTCTTTGGCAACAGTGAATTTCGACCAGAATCATCACACTACCAATAATCTTTCGGCTTGGAAACACTCACCGAGAGTATTAAGGTAATTGCAAGCAAAATAGCAATTCATGCTTACAGCACCTGGTATTCCCAAGCGGTCACCCATCTGAGTACTGACCAGGCTCGACGCTGCTTAACTTCGGTGATCGGACGAGAACCGGTGCGTTCAGCGTGATATGGCCGTAAGCGATAGCACTGATCTCAAAATCAACCTATATTTAAATACACACATTTTCTCAAATCAAAAAGTTCTCATTTCTTTGGCAACAGTGAATTTCGACCAGAATCATCACACTACCAATAATATTTCGGCTTGGAAACACTCACCGAGAGTATTAAGGTAATTGCAAGCAAAATAGCAATTCATGCTTACAGCACCTGGTATTCCCAAGCGGTCACCCATCTAAGTACTGACCAGGCTCGACGCTGCTTAACTTCGGTGATCGGACGAGAACCGGTGTGTTCAGCGTGATATGGCCGTAAGCGATAACACCGATCTCAAAATCAACCTATATTTAAATACACACATTTTCTCAAATCAAAACGTAGTCATTTCTTTGGCAACAGTGAATTTCGACCAGAATCATCACACTACCAATAATATTTCGGCTTGGAAACACTCACCGAGAGTATTAAGGTAATTGCAAGCAAAATAGCAATTCATGCTTACAGCACCTGGTATTCCCAAGCGGTCACCCATCTAAGTACTGACCAGGCTCGACGCTGCTTAACTTCGGTGATTCGGACGAGAACCGGTGCGTTCAGCGTGATATGGCCGTAAGCGATAACACCGATCTCAAAATCAACCTATATTTAAATACACACATTTTCTCAAATCAAAACGTTCTCATTTCTTTGGCAACAGTGAATTTCGACCAGAATCATCACACTACCAATAATATTTCGGCTTGGAAACACTCACCGAGAGTATTAAGGTAATTGCAAGCAAAATAGCAATTCATGCTTACAGCACCTGGTATTCCCAAGCGGTCACCCATCTAAGTACTGACCAGGCTCGACGCTGCTTAACTTCGGTGATCGGACGAGAACCGGTGTGTTCAGCGTGATATGGCCGTAAGCGATAACACCGATCTCAAAATCAACCTATATTTAAATACACACATTTTCTCAAATCAAAACGTAGTCATTTCTTTGGCAACAGTGAATTTCGACCAGAATCATCACACTACCAATAATATTTCGGCTTGGAAACACTCACCGAGAGTATTAAGGTAATTGCAAGCAAAATAGCAATTCATGCTTACAGCACCTGGTATTCCCAAGCGGTCACCCATCTAAGTACTGACCAGGCTCGACGCTGCTTAACTTCGGTGATCGGACGAGAACCGGTGCGTTCAGCGTGATATGGCCGTAAGCGATAACACCGATCTCAAAATCAACCTATATTTAAATACACACATTTTCTCAAATCAAAACGTTCTCATTTCTTTGGCAACAGTGAATTTCGACCAGAATCATCACACTACCAATAATATTTCGGCTTGGAAACACTCACCGAGAGTATTAAGGTAATTGCAAGCAAAATAGCAATTCATGCTTACAGCACCTGGTATTCCCAAGCGGTCACCCATCTAAGTACTGACCAGGCTCGACGCTGCTTAACTTCGGTGATCGGACGAGAACCGGTGTGTTCAGCGTGATATGGCCGTAAGCGATAACACCGATCTCAAAATCAACCTATATTTAAATACACACATTTTCTCAAATCAAAACGTAGTCATTTCTTTGGCAACAGTGAATTTCGACCAGAATCATCACACTACCAATAATATTTCGGCTTGGAAACACTCACCGAGAGTATTAAGGTAATTGCAAGCAAAATAGCAATTCATGCTTACAGCACCTGGTATTCCCAAGCGGTCACCCATCTAAGTACTGACCAGGCTCGACGCTGCTTAACTTCGGTGATTCGGACGAGAACCGGTGCGTTCAGCGTGATATGGCCGTAAGCGATAACACCGATCACAAAATCAACATTTATTTTAAAGAACACATTTTCTCAAATCAAAACGTTCTCATTTCTTTGGCAACAGTGAATTTCGACCAGAATCATCACACTACCAATAATATTTCGGCTTGGAAACACTCACCGAGAGTATTAAGGTAATTGCAAGCAAAATAGCAATTCATGCTTACAGCACCTGGTATTCCCAAGCGGTCACCCATCTAAGTACTGACCAGGCTCGACGCTGCTTAACTTCGGTGATTCGGACGAGAACCGGTGCGTTCAGCGTGATATGGCCGTAAGCGATAACACTGATCACAAAATCAACATTTATTTTAAAGAACACATTTTCTCAAATCAAAACGTTCTCATTTCTTTGGCAACAGTGAATTTCGACCAGAATCATCACACTACCAATAATATTTCGGCTTGGAAACACTCACCGAGAGTATTAAGGTAATTGCAAGCAAAATAGCAATTCATGCTTACAGCACCTGGTATTCCCAAGCGGTCACCCATCTAAGTACTGACCAGGCTCGACGCTGCTTAACTTCGGTGATCGGACAAGAACCGGTGCGTTCAGCGTGATATGGCCGTAAGCGATAACACCGATCACAAAATCAACATTTATTTCAAAGAACACATTTTCTCAAATCAAAACGTTCTCATTTCATTGGCAACAGTGAATTTCGACCAGAATCATCACACTACCAATAATATTTCGGCTTGGAAACACTCACCGAGAGTATTAAGGTAATTGCAAGCAAAATAGCAATTCATGCTTACAGCACCTGGTATTCCCAAGCGGTCACCCATCTGAGTACTGACCAGGCTCGACGCTGCTTAACTTCGGTGATCGGACGAGAACCGGTGCGTTCAGCGTGATATGGCCGTAAGCGATAGCACTGATCTCAAAATCAACCTATATTTAAATACACACATTTTCTCAAATCAAAACGTTCTCATTTCTTTGGCAACAGTGAATTTCGACCAGAATCATCACACTACCAATAATATTTCGGCTTGGAAACACTCACCGAGAGTATTAAGGTAATTGCAAGCAAAATAGCAATTCATGCTTACAGCACCTGGTATTCCCAAGCGGTCACCCATCTAAGTACTGACCAGGCTCGACGCTGCTTAACTTCGGTGATCGGACGAGAACCGGTGTGTTCAGCGTGATATGGCCGTAAGCGATAACACCGATCAAAAAATCAACATTTATTTCAAAGAACACATTTTCTCAAATCAAAACGTTCTCATTTCTTTGGCAACAGTGAATTTCGACCAGAATCATCACACTACCAATAATATTTCGGCTTGGAAACACTCACCGAGAGTATTAAGGTAATTGCAAGCAAAATAGCAATTCATGCTTACAGCACCTGGTATTCCCAAGCGGTCACCCATCTAAGTACTGACCAGGCTCGACGCTGCTTAACTTCGGTGATCGGACGAGAACCGGTGTGTTCAGCGTGATATGGCTGTAAGCGATAACACCGATCTCAAAATCAACCTATATTTAAATACACACATTTTCTCAAATCAAAACGTTCTCATTTCTTTGGCAACAGTGAATTTCGACCAGAATCATCACACTACCAATAATATTTCGGCTTGGAAACACTCACCGAGAGTATTAAGGTAATTGCAAGTAAAATAGCAATTCATGCTTACAGCACCTGGTATTCCCAAGCGGTCACCCATCTAAATACTGACCAGGCTCGACGCTGCTTAACTTTGGTGATCGGACGAGAACCGGTGTGTTCAGCGTGATATGGCCGTAAGCGATAACACCGATCACAAAATCAACATTTATTTCAAAGAACACATTTTCTCAAATCAAAACGTTCTCATTTCTTTGGCAACAGTGAATTTCGACCAGAATCATCACACTACCAATAATATTTCGGCTTGGAAATACTCACCGAGAGTATTAAGGTAATTGCAAGCAAAATAGCAATTCATGCTTACAGCACCTGGTATTCCCAAGCGGTCACCCATCTAAGTACTGACCAGGCTCGACGCTGCTTAACTTCGGTGATCGGACGAGAACCGGTGTGTTCAGCGTGATATGGCCGTAAGCGATAACACTGATCTCAAAATCAACCTATATTTAAATACACACATTTTCTCAAATCAAAACGTTCTCATTTCTTTGGCAACAGTGAATTTCGACCAGAATCATCACACTACCAATAATATTTCGGCTTGGAAATACTCACCGAGAGTATTAAGGTAATTGCAAGCAAAATAGCAATTCATGCTTACAGCACCTGGTATTCCCAAGCGGTCACCCATCTAAGTACTGACCAGGCTCGACGCTGCTTAACTTCGGTGATCGGACGAGAACCGGTGTGTTCAGCGTGATATGGCCGTAAGCGATAACACTGATCTCAAAATCAACCTATATTTAAATACACACATTTTCTCAAATCAAAACGTTCTCATTTCTTTGGCAACAGTGAATTTCGACCAGAATCATCACACTACCAATAATATTTCGGCTTGGAAACACTCACCGAGAGTATTAAGGTAATTGCAAGCAAAATAGCAATTCATGCTTACAGCACCTGGTATTCCCAAGCGGTCACCCATCTAAGTACTGACCAGGCTCGACGCTGCTTAACTTCGGTGATCGGACGAGAACCGGTGTGTTCAGCGTGATATGGTCGTAAGCGATAACACCGATCTCAAAATCAACCTATATTTAAATACACACATTTTCTCAAATCAAAACGTAGTCATTTCTTTGGCAACAGTGAATTTCGACCAGAATCATCACACTACCAATAATATTTCGGCTTGGAAACACTCACCGAGAGTATTAAGGTAATTGCAAGCAAAATAGCAATTCATGCTTACAGCACCTGGTATTCCCAAGCGGTCACCCATCTAAGTACTGACCAGGCTCGACGCTGCTTAACTTCGGTGATCGGACGAGAACCGGTGTGTTCAGCGTGATATGGCTGTAAGCGATAACACCGATCTCAAAATCAACCTATATTTAAATACACACATTTTCTCAAATCAAAACGTTCTCATTTCTTTGGCAACAGTGAATTTCGACCAGAATCATCACACTACCAATAATATTTCGGCTTGGAAACACTCACCGAGAGTATTAAGGTAATTGCAAGTAAAATAGCAATTCATGCTTACAGCACCTGGTATTCCCAAGCGGTCACCCATCTAAATACTGACCAGGCTCGACGCTGCTTAACTTCGGTGATCGGACGAGAACCGGTGTGTTCAGCGTGATATGGCCGTAAGCGATAACACCGATCACAAAATCAACATTTATTTCAAAGAACACATTTTCTCAAATCAAAACGTTCTCATTTCTTTGGCAACAGTGAATTTCGACCAGAATCATCACACTACCAATAATATTTCGGCTTGGAAATACTCACCGAGAGTATTAAGGTAATTGCAAGCAAAATAGCAATTCATGCTTACAGCACCTGGTATTCCCAAGCGGTCACCCATCTAAGTACTGACCAGGCTCGACGCTGCTTAACTTCGGTGATCGGACGAGAACCGGTGTGTTCAGCGTGATATGGCCGTAAGCGATAACACCGATCTCAAAATCAACCTATATTTAAATACACACATTTTCTCAAATCAAAACGTAGTCATTTCTTTGGCAACAGTGAATTTCGACCAGAATCATCACACTACCAATAATATTTCGGCTTGGAAACACTCACCGAGAGTATTAAGGTAATTGCAAGCAAAATAGCAATTCATGCTTACAGCACCTGGTATTCCCAAGCGGTCACCCATCTAAGTACTGACCAGGCTCGACGCCACTTAACTTCGGTGATCGGACGAGAACCGGTGTGTTCAGCGTGATATGGCCGTAAGCGATAATACTGATCTCAAAATCAACCTATATTTAAATACACACATTTTCTCAAATCAAAACGTACTCAATTCTTTGGCAACAGTGAATTTCGACCAGAATCATCACACTACCAATAATATTTCGGCTTGGAAACACTCACCGAGAGTATTAAGGTAATTGCAAGCAAAATAGCAATTCATGCTTACAGCACCTGGTATTCCCAAGCGGTCACCCATCTAAGTACTGACCAGGCTCGACGCTGCTTAACTTCGGTGATCGGACGAGAACCGGAGCGTTCAGCGTGATATGGCCGTAAGCGATAATACAGATCTCAAAATCAACCTATATTTAAATACACACATTTTCTCAAATCAAAACGTACTCAATTCTTTGGCAACAGTGAATTTCGACCAGAATCATCACACTACCAATAATATTTCGGCTTGGAAACACTCACCGAGAGTATTAAGGTAATTGCAAGCAAAATAGCAATTCATGCTTACAGCACCTGGTATTCCCAAGCGGTCGCCCATCTAAGTACTGACCAGGCTCGACGCTGCTTAACTTCGGTGATCGGATGAGAACCGGTGTGTTCAGCGTGATATGGCCGTAAGCGATAACACCGATCACAAAATCAACATTTATTTCAAAGAACACATTTTCTCAAATCAAAGCGTTCCCATTTCTTTGGCAACAGTGAATTTCGACCAGAATCATCACACTACCAATAATATTTCGGCTTGGAAACACTCACCGAGAGTATTAAGGTAATTGCAAGCAAAATAGCAATTCATGCTTACAGCACCTGGTATTCCCAAGCGGTCACCCATCTAAGTACTGACCAGGCTCGACGCTGCTTAACTTCGGTGATCGGACGAGAACCGGTGTGTTCAGCGTGATATGGCCGTAAGCGATAACACCGATCACAAAATCAACATTTATTTTAAAGAACACATTTTCTCAAATCAAAACGTTCTCATTTCTTTGGCAACAGTGAATTTCGACCAGAATCATCACACTACCAATAATATTTCGGCTTGGAAACACTCACCGAGAGTATTAAGGTAATTGCAAGCAAAATAGCAATTCATGCTTACAGCACCTGGTATTCGCAAGAAGTCACCCATCTAAGTACTGACCAGGCTCGACGCTGCTTAACTTTGGTGATCGGACGAGAACCGGTGTGTTCAGCGTGATATGGCCGTAAGCGATAACACTGATCACAAAATCAACATTCATTTGAAAAAACACATTTTCTCAAATCAAAACGTTCTCATTTGTTTGGCAACAGTGAATTTCGACCAGAATCATCACACTACCAATAATATATCGGCTTGGAAACACTCACCGAGAGTATTAAGGTAATTGCAAGCAAAATAGCGATTTGTGCTTCGAATCACAGTAAATTAAGTCTCAAAAATAAAGTCCATTTACAAACACATTTCTCAACTGACAATTTTCGTGTTAAATCATGACATTTCTCAATTTTCTAATTTTTTTTTAAGACTGAAAAATTATCAATTTCCAGTAATAAAAAACTATGATCAGAGGCTCAAATATCCTCAAATGTTTATCCATTCAATATTAGATAAAATTGACGATGTTTCAATTTGTGGTTTGTTTTGGTCTTCCACATTTTACTTATTGCAGCGATTAATTTTGTCCTTCGTTTATCGTTTTTTCGCATACAATATGATGTAAGGGACATAACTTCCATGCAAGTCGGGCATCATCCAAGGGATATTACTCTCCCTTTCAATCAATAATATTTTTTTGAACCATAATTTCCTCGGTCAAATATTTCTTTGCAAAATTTTTTTGAGTTTGAGACAACTTTTCGTGATATACTTGACACTGAACATGTATTCGAAGTTGGGGACTACATAATCCGTGTTGAAGTTAACTACAACATTTGTCCAGCTGCATTGGCAATCAGGATTTGTGCAAATTGATTGCGAATGATCAAACATTCATGGAGATATTTTCTCACCATAAACTCTATGTATCTATTTCTTCTTCCCCACCAAAGCCACCTATAGAATATTCTGGCAGCATTCCAGATCCCATCATCGTTAACTGCTAGATTTAGTCATTACCTGTAAATCATCGTTGAAGTTCATCCTCATCTCTTAGAGCCATCACAGCCCTGACATCGACCTTGATTGCTCCGTGCTTGGCAGCAAGTTCCACCTTCGACCAAAACCAATCAACACTACGGAGCATCATCACAGCTGGAGTTTTGGCCCCTGTCCAGTATTAGCGTTCTCCAACACCATCGTATAGTCCCTCAAGAACTGCTCGACTTGCAGCTCCGAAGAGAGTTGGAACCATATCACCGACGCCATCTACAAATCTACCATGCACACCTACGGCAAGAGGGGTAAGGCTTGCTCAGCCTGGTTTGAGTCAGGAATTGCTGGGTCATAGCAAATCTAGAAATACCGAAAGCAAAGGCAACCTCTGTAATTTGCCTTCATTAAACCGACGAAAAACTTCGATTTGGTTAGCAAAATTGTGCCTTTAACTTTGTTGCAATCGGCTGGATACCCTCCAATACTCCCAAGGATGATCACATTTTTTAATGAAGTTATGTAGATTGTTATCTAGTATAATGACCCTTTCTCGGATCCATTCCCAATCAGGAAAAGAATGAAAAGGGGGGTTTGTACTTACACCAACACTTATCGGTATCTTCTCCTTACTGCTGTCTGAAGATGGCATATATCTCTACACCAGAAGCAATGGCAACTTTCCCAACTTGGCTCACCTCAATGCAAAACTAAGATGCGAATTATACTGATAATGGATGTTTTGGGGGTATTCTTTTTTTTTTTTTGCAGATTACACTGCTTTGAATGCTCACACTGAGGGATCTTTTCAGTCTCAAGAGGACCAACATCATAGTTCAAGGTCAGCAACACCCCAGCATTTCCATCGGCAACGACACCCCTTGGGCTGTTAAGGATTTCGCTAGGTTCCCCAATCTACAGCAGTCTTTCGATGTGCTCACAGATCAGGAAGGCAGCAACGGGAATAGACATCCTAATGCTGACCACGGACGCTAAAATGAAGGTATACAAAGTCTGTGTGCTTAGACTCAATGTTTTCCACCTACGCTGTCTCAGAATGATTCTTGGTGTCACCTGAAAGGACAGTGTCCCAAACAAGAACATTTTTGACACCAGTTGGATTATCAAACGTGTATATCTTCCTTGACTAAAGGCACTTGAGACCAGTGGGATAATCAAACGTGTATATCTTCCTTGGCTAAAGGCACTTGAGATGACTTGGTCATTTCAGTTGTATGCAGGATAAACGAATGACCAAAGACAGTGCGTTTGTCACTGGTTCAAGACCTGCAGGGAGTCCTGTTCTTCGTTACATATATCGAATCGACAGGCTTGGAGGTTGTGGTCGCAGATCGCAGCTGATAGGGATCTACCGTCCAGGCCGGTACCCAAACGAGCGAGAAGAGGAGAGAAAATTGGTGAGGAAGTTGGTGAGAGCATCAACACATTCGGGCATGAACTACACCTGTAAAAGCTGTGCCAGGGTTTGTCTCTCGAGAATCGGGTTGTATAGCTGCAGTAATCGCTGCAGGTCAACCATATGCTAATCCCCTATGCACGTTCCACTGTCTTCTGAGACCGACGGAGGTCAACAGCAACAACATATTAAAAAGCTTGGCTGCGCTAGGGCCTTACTCCTTTCGTTCATCAAAATCTAAAAGGTGACCAAAACGGAATTAATTTCTCCATTCAACATAATTCCCGAACCATGTCCCATTTCAACTCTTTATTAGTAGTTTCTATAAATGAGATTTGCGAACTTTAGCAAAACAAGTCAACCCAAAGTTGGCTTTATAATGGGAATTAATACGTCTTCGATTTTTGCGTATGTCAAGGTGTCACTGTTATTCGTGCATGATGTGACTGGTTTTTGGTCTGGTTATTGTCATCTGTTGTTACGTACGAAAATGAAGTCAAAACTCAATAGGAGTTTAACAATTCCCACTCAAGAAACTAATTATGTTTACTTTTTTTTCAGAAAAGATATCCAGAATAAATACAAAGATTTGTAGATATGGAGAAAGAAAATTATCAGGTGTAATATTCTTACTTTTTTTTTCTTTCTTTTGACTCCCTCGTTGTTGCTGTCACCCTCAAAGGTTGTCCTTTTGACGTACGTCGTCTTGGTCTTTCCGAGCGATGGTCTGGGTTTAAGATCTACTTCGCGATATATGAACGCAAATAAGCGTCGCGTCTACTTTTTTATGATGTCATAAAAAGGAATGACTTTGCGATAGATGAGCGCGAAAAAACGTCATGGCTACCGTTGAAAACTGCACACGTTTTTATGTAGTCAAATAAAGTTCCCTTACAGAATGATACCAAAAAAAAAATTACTTGAAAGATTGTGCAGGAGTCTCCATAAATAACCAGTTTCGTTACGCTAGGATCAGTGAATTATTATGTAGCTCTTCTAGAGTTACAAAATGCAAAAGAACTAATTTTTTTTCTCCTCTTTCTTTGAGCATCATCAATTCAAGAAATACGATCTTTTATCTTTTCATACCGGTAAATTGAAGAAAAAAATGAAAAAATAATCAATGTTCGAAATTAAACAACGGTGATTATTTCGCTCAAATGAAACATTGTTTAACAATTAAAACAATGATTATTTCACTTAAGGCCCACCATCTGACAGGTACCGCATGCAGTTATCAAATATCTTCCATTTATTGTGGGCATATTATCGTTGGAAAGGAAATTTTTACGCTGGGTAAAATTTACGAACGAATCATATGCCTCAGAGCAAGTAATTTTGAGCTATCCACAACCTAATGTCACAAACCTTTGTTTTAAAATGTAACATCTGTGAAGACTGATGCCTGATATATAGGTGGGGGGGGATAATTGTTGATGGATCCACTCCAAAATCTGATCACATCTTTCCTAACCTTTTGACCACTGTTCCCCACAATTTCAATGAAATTCCAGAAGAACCTCTGGAAGTAGTGTAGCTTCTCCGAACGTTAAAACATCCGGCTTTCAGTCGTGCCCGTCTACCAGTTCACTCTCCGCTCTGTACATGCGATATCTGGATGAATTTTTATGGAATTTGGTGGAAGGTCGGGTCATGGGGTAAGGAGAAACTAATTCAATTTGGAGGCAGATCCATACAGGCACCATCCCTGCATCGTAGCTATATGTTCACACCCCACAAAATCTCCAGTTCCCAATAAATTTCAAAGGAATTTACACAAGTGTGAGCAACGGTCAACAGAAGAAGTTAATAAATTTTAAGGCAGCACTCCACCTACGTCCTAGCTGTGTGTCCACACTATATCTCCAAGAGGTCTCAATGAATTTCCGAATGGAAGGGTTGGCCATGGGGTAAAGGAGGATTGGTTACATGTTAGAGCAGATCCTGGATTTCTTTTCTATTGAAAGATAACTTTTTTCATCCATGTATTTATTTATACTAGTTCATATATATCCAAGTGGAGCGGGCGTTCTCCAAATGCTTTCTAGTTTTTTTCTTACCTTCCTGATATTTGTGAAATCCCTCACAAAATATCAGAAAATAGTAAATGTTATCGATGATGATGATGATGATGATGATAAATAAATAAATAAATATGAATAAATAAATAAATAAATGGATTTATAGAGAGCACCCTTTCTCAGAAACTTCAATATTCCCACAGGACAAAAGCATTTTTAAACCTGAGTGATCATTGACGCCAAAAAAAATGTAATGTCTGTTTAAGAAGAGTTAAAAGAAAGTGCAACTTGTGAATTAAGTTATTTTCATAACAAAGGCATGAGCCACAGTTGCAAAGTCTATTTATTTACCAAAATCATATTCTTACGAAAGTCACATAATAAGAAAGCCATTATTTCTTTTTATTAAAAACTTGTCAATGTTTGCATTTTCTCAATGTCACGTGGTAACTGATTCCAGAGTCTGGGCTCTATATGGTTGAACTTCTGTGGCCATGAGTTGTGTTCATAATGACAGATTCCAAGGTTGAATCGTGTAAATCTGGGATCAAAATTAATGAGAGCACAGAGTTCATGTGGGGCACATATCATGCTGACTTTTGAATATTGTAATTAAAATTTTGAACACTACTCATTCTTCTACCCTAAGCCAAGACTGACCGATTCTGCCTAATAGACTTGCATTTCCTACTTTTCAAAACTGATCAAGCAGCAGCCTTCTGAACTTCTTGTAATTTATTAATTAGCGATTTAAACAAGCCAAGAAAATTTCAATAGTCTCATCTACAGGTAATTACAGGGGACTAATGGCTCAGTTTCACTGTTGTTTTAAACGAGTTCCTCAAAATAAATGAAAGAAGAAAAATTAATGAATAATAGACAATTTGCCAGCATCTACCGGGCATCAATATCTTCAATGAAGCTAAAAACCAGAAAATTTGAGGGAAATAAAAAAAAATTTCTATTAAACAATGATATGTTTTTAATCAATTCTTGAAGTGGCATTAATTAATTGAAAATTTTGACAGCTTCTATTAATGGGTAAAACAAAAGACAAGATGTTAAATCTATTTACTATTATTTTTAGAAATCTTTACATATCAGGAAGGCGTGTTCAGCCCTCTGTCCCTGACTAAGTTGAATTTTTACACAAATCAACAATTAAAATTTTGTAATAATTTATGTAAAACTCAACCAATATTAAATTTGTCATCTTGTAGAGACCTTTGTTGTGAGTAACTTTTTTAATGACACTGACCCACGAAAATTGCACTGAAAACCACTACATACAAATTTTTAGGGAATTTTCACTTCAAATTTGATTTACTATGCACACCTAAATTGTAGAAGTAAATTACATCAAACTTCCCTTAAATTAGCTAAGGTTTTGAAAAGAAAAACAAAAAAAAAAAATTTTCCATTAGTTAACAAGAGTTTTAGTGTTCGAAATGAGAAAGATTTTTAAAGTCAGGCACAAATGATTTATATTCAAAAATAAATTATTTCTAGTACATGTGTTCTCTGTGGTGCATTTGGTTAATGTGTTCATTTTGTAACTGAGAGATTAGTGGTTCGAATCCATCTTGGAACTATTTTTTTTCTTAAATGATAGTGATTATTGCTGAGGACGTTATGTGTACACATTATCATTTTAAAAAAACAGGACCAGTAAGAAAAATGCATACCTGCACAATGTGTTAAAATAATAGTAAAAATTTGAAAAATACTGAACAAGAGTATTTCAACAAAAAATTGACAACAGGATATTATTGCAATGGCAAATTTGATCAATCTTATTTTACAATGTTTACTTATAAGTGGGGACATGCTCCAAGAAAAAGCTTTTTTGTGCCAATGCATTATCATTTCATGATGAAATATACTAGTTCAGTTTATATATAGGCATATCTATAAGTTGGTTTATCTGATTATACATACTCACTCACTCATTAGGTGATATAAATAACTCCTACTCTGTTTACAGTCCCATTGGCACCAATTGCTTAGATATCCTTCACAATAGTCCTCCCACAGAACCATGTTGATCTTTTTTTTTTAGATATCCCTAGCATTGCTTTTGCCGTGGCTCTGTGCAAAACTAGTTTTCAGTTCATTTTTGTTTATTTCCATTATTTATATATATATATATATATATATATATATATATATATATATATATATATACACACACACAGAGGTATAATAATGTGCTTTTGGGGGTATATATGTACAAATACATTCACTTAATATGCAGAGCAACTAAATTCACAAGGGTTGAAACTTAACAGAAATTGACAACACACATCTGTAATATGAACATACTGAACTTTTCAGAGAAGAAGGGCTTATTTTCGTTTTTTTCTTCTAATTATTTTCCGTTTTCTCTCAACTTGAAGGATAAAAATGCTAAAATAATTTAGAACTCGAATTTTTTAAAAATCAATTAGTCACATCAGAAGAGTAGTTTATGTTGACAAGCTTAGTACCCATCAAAAATGATTATTCTTGTAATATGAGGACAAATTATACAAATAAATAGTTTGGTATATATGTATGGAGCAATACAAGAGTGGGGTCCAAGCAACCAAGAAAAAAAGTTACTCCCCTTGAATATTTTTTCTTTTGAATTTTGAGGTGAAAACAATTCCTTACAAAAGAATTCTGAGAGATATAGCTTGATGTTGGAAAAACACATTTTTTATTCAATTTTATTCGATCAAGTATTAAAAATCGTTATTGTTAATTTTTAAGACTACTTTTGACCTTCAGCTTACGCGATGAAACTGAAAGCTTAAATTTTATGTTTGTATCTAAAATTAAGATTAAAATGAAAACATTTTCCAGGCATAAAAACATTAGCTTGCATCGATCTTTAAAGCTTTAAACGGGCGAATAATAGAAGCATAAGTAAATAAATCCATGAATGGAAGGAAATTTGTCTAAATTTTTTCAATTTGCTTTTTTCATCGTAATTTTCATTCATATAAAACTGACATTCTGTCATATCTCCCTTCTTCCAACAGAGGAAGTAGATAAATCAGCGTAAGGAAATTTTCATTGTAACAGTCTGATCAAAGAAAAGTAACTAAATAATTAAGCTGAAGGTAAAATGTAGTCATAAAGATTGATGATGATTCATAATGCTGGACGTAATTAAATGAAAAATATCTTCATTTGACATCCAGGTATGTTGTTCACCCCTGGAACCCTTTCATAAGGAATTGTTTTCACATATCTCGAAAATTCAATTTAAAGAATATTCAAGGGGAGTAACTTTTTTTTCTTGGTCGTTTGAACTGCTCTCCTTATTCGTACCAAATGGATTCACCTATTGATTAAAATGCATTCAATTTACAAATTCTAGATTGAAAATATTTTGATTAAGATTCAGAAAATATCAAGTGGCTTATAACAGTAAACCCTCACTATAACAAACTAATTGAGGGGTGGGGTCTTTGGAGCCAAAAGTTTGTTATACCTGATGGTTGCCTCTCTTTCAGTAAAAAGGAGTAAGTAGATTGCTTCATTTAACAAATATTGTTTGGTGAATTCATAGGTTGATTGGTTGCCCCTCATTCTTTTTTTAACCTTACCTTATATCGTCTGGTAAATCCAAAGGCTGGTTGCCTTGTTCGATTTTCAACCTTACCTTTTCACACGAATAATTAATGTTATTTACAGTTCAATAAAATATCTAATGAAAACAACTGCACTTCTCGCATTTATTGAACTTCATTGGATAAAAAGAAGAAAATTTGTTATGGCCCTCGTGTTCACCGCATTTACCAAACTTCCCTCCATCCAAAGTCAGTTCAGAGGGATCCACGTGCGTGTTAAAGCTAAAATTTACTACACTGAGGTTCGATATAATGAGGGTTTTTACTGCATGAAAATGTATTTCTCCTATGAAAATTTACGGTCTAAAGAATTGATTAAATTTCATGGTGGATCCAGGAATTTTTACAGTTACTTCCCCTGCATCGTAAGTATCTGTGAACCAATTTTCATTCGGTTTTTAGCGACAATGGCATTGGCAGAGATTTATACTCCCTGAGTGCGGTCTTGCATTAACTGTTTTCATAAAAATAGTGAGTGAAAAAAAAAAAAAGAAAAAGAAAAAAATAAAGGGTAATAAAAACCTCCCGGCAACAATTTTCACTTTTTTGTCATTAAAACACAAACACACGCAATGTTAAGTATTTTTTTTTTGTTTTGTTTTAGTGATAAAAACAAAATCACAAATAGAAAATTAAAAACAAAGAAAAGTGGACTATCTGACTGGAAAAAAAAAAGTCCCATAATGTTTTGTTTTTTTTTTACTTAATTAGATACATTGAGAAACACCCTCAACTTGATAAAGTCATTAATTCTTGTAGAATTCCACTTAACTGAAGTAGGATCTTCAAAAACCCAGTCTATAGAGTTTTAGAAGATCTACTGTCATTAGATTTTGTCTTGGAGAGAGTAGAAATTTGGACTCTAAATTAGCAGCGTCTAATGAAAACCATTCTGTATGTATGTATGTGTGTGTGTTTGAAGTCTTTTTCTTGTTTTTATATCATGATAAGCTCCCTGAAAATCAAAGTAATTGATGTGTATGCATGTATGTATGTATGTATAACATATATATGTGAAGGATGGAAACAAGATTTGAAAAAACAAATAGAGTTTACATGATAACATAGGTCTTTGATCCTGCAAAATGTTAAGTCTCAAAACAGATTTGTCATGGGAGAGGGGACATAATTTTTCATATTCATAATTAGAGAAACAGAGGTGCTGCCAATAAAAAGTATTTTTTTTCTTCTCATATGTTTGTAGCATAGGCCAACAGGCAACATTGCCTCGAATGATCGTAGTTCAGAAAGTTTAGCCCCTTAAAATTGCCCATCATTTAGAATATGTTTCAAGAGAAACGGAGTTGTCCCCCTTGTTTTATCAAACATGAAGAAGTTGTTACTTGTTACCATCTTAAGTTAATATCCATAACTGTTCACATTAGATACATCATAATTTTTCAACATTATATGCCCTTATATTTATTATAGACATAGTTGCGAAGTATCAGCGAGGGCATCAGTTTGGTCTTTGGTACCACCGTCATTCAACAGATCGGGTGCGGGTCCACTCTGGTCATCACCAATACTAGTCGTATCCATAAAGTGTAATCGTTGGTGCCGCAACCTGTTACTGTTTTGGGTGAAAGACTTGTCGCAAAATTCACACTTGTACGGCGTTTCCCCTGTATGTGTTCGCATATGCACATCCAGATGTGCTGACTGCTTAAAACTACGATCACAATATTTGCATTTGAAAGGCGCCTCGCCAGTGTGGACACGGCGATGGACAATTAATGACGACAGACTTTTCAACTGCTTGTGGCAAAATTCACACTCATAAAGCTGCTGCCCAGAAGCATCCAGTTTGTTACCGACCAGATGCCCGTCCTCATTATCGAGCCCCGATTCCATATCACATAAGCTCACCATGGATGGATTTTCAGGGTAAGGAGGAAGAGATCCGTCGGTACCCAAGCTGGTTGGATAGGTGTTGCGAGATAATGCTTCTCGTTCATAAATCTCGTGTTCTTCTTTCAAGGTTGTCAGATAGGATCCTCCTCCTCCTCCTCCTCCTCCTCTCATAGGTTGAAACCCAGTAGCCACTGATTCATCGTTGTCTGTATGGTGTGTTTGCAAGTGCTCCTTGAGATCATCCTCAGTAGAGAAATCGACAGAACACAAGTGGCAATGCAGATTCTCCTCCTCTTCTTCAAAAGGTGTCATTTCGGCACCACCATCGGCGCCAACCTGATTCTCAGCATCAGTTTCTGCATTCACCAAGTGCGTACGTTCATGCCTGTTTCTGTTGCTTTTCTGAGTAAAAGATTTCTCACAGAAGCGGCAGTGGAATGGAGTTTCTCCTGTGTGTGTCCTTAGGTGCACTTCAAGATGTGCATTCTGCTTAAAGCAACGCTCACAGAACTTACACTTGAATGGCATTTCCCCTGTGTGCACTCTTCGATGAATGAGCATTGTCGAATGATTTTTGAATGTCTTGTCACAAAATTCACACTCAAAGAAGTTATTGCTGCACAAACCCTGTACACCTTCAGGAAAGTCTTCGGATTGGTTTGGATTAGAAGTACCCAATCCAAATTCCTCACTGTTATAAGCTACGTCATCAATATTCTCGGTATTCGGAGTGCTAAACCTGTTCGTTGGACCTTTCCCATTTGGCATGTTTTTGAAACACCTGTGGTTGTGAAAATCGTTCTTGGTGTAAAATTCGTTTTGACATTGTTCGCACAAGTAACAAACCTCACGAATCTGATCGACGTGGACGTCTTTGGAGTTCTTGTATGTCGTTCCTTGGTTCTGCTGGTAAGGATTCTCGGAAATGTGCATGAATATGTGATCTGTGTACTCCGTCTTGTCTGTGAATTTCTGCCGGCAAACTTCACAAAAAAACGTTACTTGATCCATGACCGACAAGGTTCCACTTTGACCGTTTCTCTCCATTAATGGCGACATATTTTCCTCTTTCTGTCCGTGTTCATGGGTCTGGCGATGTTTCTCAAATCGGACTCGACTGCTGTATTCCTTGCCGCAGATGCTGCATGTGTAGGGAAGGTTTTGGCTATCGGCACTAATGTCTGTGTCCCCAGCATGGCTTGACCAATCATCAGCTGCCGTCATCGTACAACGATGCATGTCAAGGTCAGTGGCATTAGCAAAATAACCATCGCACAATTCACACCTGTATTCGGGGACAGAACCTTTAGAAGATCGAGTTTTCCCAGAAAGCTCGTGCACCTGCTCGTGGCGATTACGGTTGCTTTTCTGTGTGAATGACTTCTTACAGTATTTACATTTGTATGGTTTCTCACCTGTATGCACCCTCAGGTGCGTGTCCAGGTGTGCAACCTGTTTGAAGCTTTTGGAGCAGTATGTACACTGGTAAGGTGTTTCACCAGTATGTGTTCGTCGATGAGTCAGCAGTGCAGATTGAGTTCGAAAGGTGCGAGAAGGGCAAAAATCACACGAGAAATCACCATATTTGGAGGAGTCAGAACTATCCCTTTTTTCAGGGGGAGCATCATCGTTATCAGCACGGTTTTCATCACACGAACTTTCTCCTCCGTCATCATCAGCAGATTGGAATTGAAGGGCATTACTTTCGATTTCGCAAAACTCTTTCTGCGGACTGTTTTTCTCTTCCTTAATCAGTTTATTCGAAGGTGGAAAGTCAGGCTTTGATGTCGCAGGTGCAGGCGGATCATCGGATTGTGTCCCGAATCTATCATTGTCCAGCGTTTCCGACCAGCTCTCCTTTAATTCCGAAGACTCTTTGTTGGGAATGGATTTTTTGTCTTCGGAAGATGTCCGCAGATCATCGTCGGGAGGCGGCAACAGTGGACGAACATCATCATCATACGAGTGATCCACACACACGTGATTATCGAACGTGTGTTTCGTATTGAATTCCTGGTTGCAGAGTTCACATTTGAAAGCAGCAGCGGAAGCAGTGTCACCACTAGTGTCAGAGTTAAAGGCTGTGATTGCTCCATTCTCTCCTGATGTCACATTGGTAAAATGGGTCTTCTGATGACGTAGCCTGTTACAATTCTGCGTAAAGCGTTTGTCACAGAAGGCGCATTGAAATGGTGTCTCTCCCGTATGTATTCGCATGTGGACATCAAGGTGAGCATTTTGTTTGAAGCATTTATGGCAATACTGGCACTGAAAGGGAGCCTCACCTGTATGTACACGACGATGCACAGACAAGGCACTGCCGTTGGTGAAAGTCTTGTCACAATACTCACAAATCAAAGATGAGGAATTCTCAGGATTATTCTTGTCATTTTTGTTGCCACCTTCAACCAGATCATGAACTGACTGTTGGTGATGGCTGCGGGCTTCGGTGCTACTGAAATCCAGGTTGCAAATTTCACAAGGAAAGTTTTTTTCTATCTCATTAGCAGAAGACATCTTTCTGCTGTTTTTTAACCGACTATGACTTCTCGTGCGTGGCCGGCCACTTGGATCGTCAGGGCTCTCATCCAAGAGCGCCGCATCTTCGGCTACTTCCATCTTGACCGATTCAGGTGAGGCTTGAAGTTCAATCTTGAAATAAGAACGAGATCCCTTGGGCCGACCCCTTTTCCGCTTTTGCTTTTTAGGTAACGTTACATCCGCCTCCTCCTTACCGTCACCATCATTATTATTATCATTATTATTGTTATTATTCCCATCATCATAACCAACATCATCATCATCATCATTTTCTGCCAAATTTGGAATTTCACTTCTAGAATCATTTTCTTGGTATTCAAGACCTTGGAATTGTTCGGAAGAATCGCCCGGATTATTTTCTGCTTCTTCCTGCTCAAGTCGATTGAATTCTGCAGGTCCTAAACTTACAGCATCCATAAAATGGGTACGCTGGTGTCTGTTACGGTTGCCTGCCTGGGTGAAGCATTTGTCACAGAATTCACATTTATATGGAGTTTCATCTGTATGTGTTCGCAAGTGAACTTCCAGATGAGAGTTCTGTTTGAACCTTCGCTGACAGAAGTGACACTGGAATGGAGCCTCTCCCGTGTGCACCCTACGATGGACAGAGAGTGATGAGAAACTTTTAAAGACCTTTTGACAAAATTCACATTGGTGGCCAGGGGTCAGCATCTGGCTGTCATCCAGGTAAACAGCCTCACCTTCCGTGGAGTGGTCAAGTGGTGGAAATTTGCCTGAAGTTCCAGGAGGAATAAAATTAGCCGCTTCGCATTGCGGTTCATGGTCGCATAAATCTTCTTGGTTCAAAAATTCAATTTTGCAATGTCGACAGGCGTATGGTAACTGCAGAACCATGCTTTCCATCTGACCTGGGTCGGGCGTTGTTGGGAAGTCTGAAGTCGGTCCCTGATCAGGTGGCATGGGGAAACAAGAAGATTTATTTTTCATATCAGGCTCGTTATGAAATGGCTCTTGACAAGAATCCTGACAGCAATCATACGTCGCTATACGGTCTTTTGGTTTCAACATTGATTTTTTATCAAAATTACCCATAATTTTGCTGTCTTTGGGGCTGTTGATGATTGGATTGTTTCTGTCATGATGAGGTTCTGAGTAGGGACAGAGGTCTGCTTTAACATTGGACTCCTTACAGCATATATCACAATCAGATAGAGAATCAGGGGTACCAGGACACTCCGTCTGGTGCTCAGCAAGATTTGACCGACTTCGACACTGAGCTTCACATGTTTGGCAGGGGCTATCCATAGACTCCACACTAGTATCAACCGGCATCGAGCTGCCCTGGCTTGCTACATCCCCGTGGTGTATTTTCTCATGTCGCATCATATTGTTCTTCTGCGTGAAACGCTTATCGCAATAGTGACACTTGAAAGGCGTCTCTCCCGTATGGACTCTCATGTGGACGTCTAAGTGTGCTGTCTGTTTAAATGCTCGGTGACAAAAGTCACACTTGTAAGGGGTTTCCCCTGTGTGGACCCTCATGTGAGTTGTCAAAGCTGAAGTGCTACTGAATGTTTTGCAGCACAGCTCGCACTTGTTGCCTGTAACATATTTAAGATTCATATTTCCATAATTTCCTCCTTCCTTGTCAACATCCATCATACACACATCTGAATGTTTTGTTGTGGTAGGAGTGTTGGGATGTGAAGGGTACGAACCACTCATCTCCCCACCGTACGGATTATTCATATGTGTCAATCGGTGCTGGCAAAGCTCTTCTTCGCCAAAGAACTTTTGTGAGCATATTTCGCACTGGTGACGATCTCTCCTGTAATTAGGATATTTCTGGTTGTCTCTGTAGACGGTTGAAGCTTGAGGCTGGAATCGGGCGTGATCGTTTTTGACATTGTGGTTCATGTGTCGTTGGCGATCGTTTGTTCCCATGCATTTTTCATCGCACTGGCTACAGCCGTAAGAAGTCTCACTGACAGACATATCGTCTTCGTTATCAAAGTCGTCGTCATCAATTTCTACGTAGCTCTTGATCGGAGTTCGTCTTCTTCCTCTTCGTGTCGCCACGTTCTGTTTGACTGCTTCTTCGTACAGCTGAGGGATGTCGTGGCAGCTGCGGTGGTCCGTGAAATCATCTCGATTGGTGAATTCCGAATCACAGACGTCACAACTGTATGGAGCATCTCCCCCACTGACATCGCTATTGTTGTGCATGTCCACCTGCCCTTGCAGGCTGACAGCGTCACCTAAGTGGGTCCGCTGGTGCCGATTACGATTGCAGTTTTGAGTGAATCGCTTGTCACAAAATTCGCACTTGAACGGAGTCTCCCCCGTATGGGTACGCAAATGCACATCGAGGTGTGCATTCTGCCTGAAGCATTTCTGGCAGTAGTCACACTGAAAGGGAGTTTCTCCTGTGTGGATCCTTCGATGAACTAACAGTGCAGACATGCTGCGAAAACTCTTCTGGCAGAAATTGCACACATGTTGATTTAGAGTCTCGTCGTCTCCCTTTGCGATTGGGGAAGCGGAAGCCGAATCACCATGATGTGATGGCATTTGGGGGGGAGGGCCCCCCGGCTTTTTCTGACCATTGCAGTAGTTATTACTCATTTCACAGTATGAATTCTCCTCTGGTCTCATAAACCCCGAATCATTTCTCCCTTGAAAAGACACACTAGACAAAGGCCCGTTCATCGGAGTCATGTTCCGGTCTTGGTATCCACCACCATGATGCGAATAGCTCCTTTCGGAGCAATATCTCTTCGGTTCTGGTTGGTAATTGTAGGAGTCTACATCAACTGGGTATTGAGGGCAATTGCTGTTAGTACCATTCCTAAGGCTGTCTCGCTGAAAGTACGAATCTTGGGAATGTTGAGTGTTTTGGTGATGCCGTAGCTCGGAGACATTCGAGAAATAACAGCCGCAAAGATCACATTTGTATACGCCCTCTCCTCCTGCCCCCCTCGCCTCATTCGGATTCACATTGACGCTGTCATACTTCCGTCTATTATATTGTCTCCTTGAATCCTCCGAGAGACGGGGTATATCGTGACAGCTACGGTGGTCCGTGAAATCATCATGGTTCATAAAAACGGAGCTGCAGACGTCACACTTGTAATGCTCAGCATTCATATTCTGATCAACAGAGGCAGCAGAAGCGTCTTTGCCCTCAACATTTTCCATAGGGAAATCCATATCCGAGTTCTGTAAACTGACGGCATCAACCAAATGAGTCCGTTGATGTCGATCACGGTTGCTTTTCTGTGTGAAACGCTTGTCACAAAACTCACACTTGAATGGTGTCTCGCCCGTATGAGTGCGCATGTGTACCTCCAAATGAGCATTCTGCTTGAAGCCGCGATGGCAGAAGTTGCACTCAAACGGTGTTTCGCCCGTGTGTACACGCCGATGGATCATCAGTGACGACATACTCTTGAAGTTCTTCTGACAGAATTCGCAGTCCATGTTAACCACAGGTTCCCTGCTAGAACCGTACCCACCATAAGCCTCTTGGCCACTTGATGATGCGTCACTACTACCACCAGCCAAACCATTGTTGCTCATATCGTAAAAATTAGTATTCTGAGAATGTAGATAGCTGTTGCTGTCTCCTGGGGGTCCGTTATTCCCCATCTCAGAAGGGGTTCCGAGTTGGGGCATGTTCCCATAGTCCATAGGTCTCCTCTGATTATTTTTCATGCTGTTAAGGTTTTCCGGTGGCTGTTGTTGACCAAACTGCACGACACTATCAGAATTATTATTCGGCATAATACCAGATTTACCGTTGTGTGTCATTGCAATATGATTATCCAAACTCGGCTGGCATGAAAACCCAGCATTACAAAAAGTGCACTGATACAAGTGAGTCAGTCCGTGAGTGAACGTTGAATGCTTAGGGGCGTCAGGCATGACCCCAACATTCCCCGACGAGGATTGATGAGACAACATGTGGTTAACAAAACTGTTCCGATCAGCAAATACACAACCGCAAAGCTCGCATTTTAGATTATTCGGATAGAGACTCTCGTCAATCTCCGGATTTACAGAAGAACCTTGGTTCATAGCATTTGGACTATTGAAACCCGAAGTTGTGTCTCCAAGGAAGTGGGTCCTTTGGTGCCGATTCTTGTTGCTATTCTGAGTAAACTTCTTGTCACAATAGAGACATTGAAAGGGCATTTCTCCAGTGTGTGTTCTCAAGTGAACATCCAGGTGAGGAGCCTGCTTGAAACCTTTGTCACAGAAATCGCATTTGTACGGTGTCTCACCAGTATGGACACGGCGGTGGACCAGCAAAGCGGAGTTACTCCTGAACTCTTTCGGGCAGTATTCACAAGTAAACACCCCTTTATGGCACTGAGCATGCTGCAGCATCTCTTGTTGACAGGAGATTTCCTTACCACAAACTTCGCATGGAGAAAGGTTAGACGTACTCATGTTGCAACAGTCAGGGTTATCCTGATGCACAGGTTCTGACATTCCGACATTCCCTCCGTCATAATACATTTTGTTTCCCATGTTGTTGCCAGGAGGACCAGCCGCATTCGGATACATTCCCAACGGCTTGTTCGGACTAAACTGCGCCTGAGGAGATTCTCTGGCTTGATAACTCTTATCGGATGAAATGCTACAGTAAGAAGGTCCATACTGCCCCGGGTTCATTTGAGGGTGTGATGATTCCATATTAATTGTGTTGTTCATGGAGGATGGGTCACCACCGGACAGATGATGGGTGTTGCGGTGAGCGTGAAGATCATCTTTGCTGAAGAACTGTTTGTGACAAATGTCACACGAGGCAAATTCGGAATCGATATAGATGTTCGGTTGCTGGATGCAACTTTTGGCACTGTTCATGGAGGTTTCCATGGCAACTGGAGTAGATGATAATGAGGTGGAATTGGTATGAGAGGAGGATGTGGAAGAGGCAGGTGGTGGTAATGTCCCTGATGGATCAGCAGTGTCGTTTACCAGATGAAGGCGTTCGTGCCGGTTCTTGTTTCCTTTCTGAGAAAAGCACTTGTCACAATACTGGCACTTGTAGGGCATCTCGTGCGTGTGTACTCGCAGGTGGGTCTCAAGGTGAGCCCTTTGCTTGAACTTGTGACCACAGACGTAGCAGTCAAATGAATGGTCCTTGTTGTGGCTCTGCATGTGTTGGTTTAGGGCAGAGTTATTGCTGTACACCTTCTGACATACGCTGCATTGGTAAGAGAACTGCGAGGATCCAGTCAGCGGACCAGGCTGAGAGTAATTAGCACCTACCTGTGCTGGTGGCTGTGTCATGGAAGTGTTTTCGTAAGAGAAGTGCCGAGTTGGTTCTGTGGACATGTTCCCGATTGATGGCACTGTGGGTGTATCCAAACAGTGTTCGTTTTGAGGTTTGGTCGATCCGCCCGCATTCGACTCCTGGCCGTTGGGATTCAAATGTAACAACTGATGGCGGTTCCTGTTGTTTTTCTGCGTGAACGACTTATCGCAGTAGGCACATTTGTAGGGCATCTCCCCAGTATGAATCCGCATGTGGACATCAAGATGCGCTGACTGGCGGAAACTCTTGCCACAAAATTCACACGGGTAAGGGGTTTCCCCCGTATGACTTCGCCGATGGATCAAAAGGGCTGAATTGGTTTTGAATTTCTTCTCACAATACTCGCAGGCGAACAACGGCATTCCTTTCTGTGAGTTGAGACCAAGGCTATAATCTCCATCCAGACCGTGGCCATTACCACCATCACTGCTACCCATACCACTAACACAACCGTAGAGGCCATTCATATCACCCCTGGGGACGTCAGTCTGCGGATGAAAGGCATTATTATCCTGTATTAGATTCTGAGAGTGCATGTCAGTATTTTGCAAACATTTGTGCTGGGCGAGGTCATGCTTTTCATTAAACACTTTGTGACAGATCTCGCAGCTGTAGGCTCCAATGTCCAAGCTATGCGATAGTACATGGCTTGACAAGAATTCTGCGCTCTCGAAGGTTCGTTCGCAGACATCACAGTTAAACACTGAAGTCTTACTCCGAGTCTTCAAGTGATAGTCGCTTGACCGTCCCAACTTAACCGCAGGGTCATCCTTTACGTGAGTAGCAAGGTCACTGCTAGCTGAGTTAGCCACCAGAGCATCAGAGATATGTAGGGACATCTGTCCATCTGGAAGAGAGTATTGGACATTACCAGACATCATCCAACATTCGGATGGTGGTTAAAAATTGGTCAGCATCTAGTGAAGTTCCCCTGAATCAAATTCTTGGGTGAATCTGAAAAAGAAGAGATATTATAAATTATATTTTCAAAACATGTATTATTAAAATAAGTAAAGAAATAGTCCATCAAAGAGAAGGAAAACCCTCAATTCCAAACCTCCAGAACTTGAGTCCCCAAGGACTGGCAACTCTTTAAACTGAACAGGTGCAAAGCCATATTAGCACTTGCACACCCCTTAGATGACATTGGTAGAATGGAGATGAGAGATTTGCTACAAGGACAACCGTCTGTCTTCCATGCAACATTGCCTAGGTCTGAACTCTGTTAAGGACAAAAGACACTACGTGACAAACACAGAGGCCAAAATTTCTAAGTATGGATCCATGGTCTCAAAAGACAGTGAGAAACCATTGATAAATATAAATATCAAATTGACAAGACTTGAAAGAGTTGAATCAGGGTGAGCTATTTCAACTCTAGGTGGGAGGGGGGGGCAGTGAGCAACTATTCAGAAAATGGTGAGCGTTATGAATTTTTGCTAATTTCAACAATCTATTTCTTTAGATAATTTTAATAATTTTTTTTAGATAATTTTAACAATCTTTCTTTCTTAGATAATTTTAACGATCTTTTTTTTTTTTAGATAATTTTAACAATCCCTTTTTTTCAGATAACTTTTTAGATAATTAGTTCTCGTACAACCAAAGGCCACAGCAATCCATTGATGTGAGGTACAGATATATGAATGAATTTTTACAATTCTGATTCAAAAGAGATTAGTTTGTCATACACACTTAAATCATCCACAGAATAAATCAAGTGAAGTATAACAGAGGACATCGGGTGTGCGGAAATAGCATGTTAAACAAAACACACAACACACAAACCAGGGGACTTAAACAGAAATTTCAGGTGCAGCACCAACTAGTTCAAAGGAATTCATTCTTTGCAGCCAGAGTCACACCAGCCTGAGTCAGGAAACAGTAGAAGCACCACTGAACAACCATAACCATCAAAGATGGCAATAGGTTCTATCTTTTTTTTTTATATGTGCATGGGTTTGTTTCTGAGCTCCCATTCTCTTGGCCACACTGTTATATTGTCTACAGACTTGAAAATCAGCATCAGTACTCTACCACTCTAAAAATGCTCTTGTCTATTTTGGGAAAAAAAAAGGCTGTTTTGCCCATATTGGGAACTTATTATGACGCGTTGATGTCATAAATAGAATTTATTCTGACCACATTCATTTTTCAATAGAATTTTTCTAGTCGACTTCAAATTTTGATCCTATGGCAATTCAATAAATACATCAGTCTAGTGAAGGATTTGATAAATAAGGATTCACAGTACAGCTAATGCTTCTCATATTGAGCACTAAAAACAATCGGTCAAGGGTCTGATAACCCTAATTGGGTACCAAATGACCTAGACTGAAGATAAACTTGAAGAAACTACCTTATCAATTTTTGACTTAGAAAAACTCAAGAAAATATTCTATTTATGGGAGATCCTCGCAAAACCTCACCATAAATGCCATTATGCATTCTTTCAATTCATCTTCTAAATGAAATCAAATGCAATACTTCAAAGACAAGAGACTTTCTAAACAGACATAGTAAATCTAACTGAATAAAGTTGACAATTGCTATATATAAATCAGTGCCAAGTTTGTAGTTTTTGGATGAGCGATTCTCATGAAATCTGATAAAAATGAATAAAAACTTACAGAGTATAGATTTTTTTAATCTAAAATTATACATCTAAATTTAGATATAGAATATCTAAATTGGCAACACTAGCAAGAAGTAACCAAAATACTTTGAAGCCATAGTTTTGTACAACGGACAGAAAATTATTCTACAAGACAATTATGGCAGGCAGCTCAACATATCCCTTCAAAATACCTAATAAGTTGTGAATAAATACAGTCATCATTCTATATTATTGTTAAATAATAACCATATCTTCCCAGAAAATAAATCAAACCAGTCCAGTTCAGATAATTTAATTAAAGTTATATAAGGGTATCAAATTTTCTGTTACCGGTAATTAGTCTCTTCTGTTATGTCACAAGTTTTAATGGAAACTGTCGACATAGGTTTCTTCAGTTTTCAAGTAGGTCTAGATGGCTATATATATATATATCCTGTAAACAAGTTGCACCAATGGAGCCAGCAGGGGGAAAATTTGAACAATCACGCTTCATGTTTTTTTTCAGAATTCCCACCCTGAATACCTGAGAATTCAGAATTTTTTAATCATAGCCCAAACAAAAAGTGATAACTTATTATTTCATCAATTTTTTAATTGATCACCCCAACAAGGTATGCTGCCAAGAGACAATGATCGAGCTACAGATTTTAATGAGAGACTAGCCAGACCTGTTTTTCATAGTGTTCAAATTTTACAAGCATCATATTTTGGTGAAACACTTAAATATTTCCAGAATTCATGAATAAAAGACAAATCGCTCCCAAATTCACCATTAACTATTTTTGGTTAAACATAAATGAATGATTTTATGTAGAATTCAAGAGAGAAAAAAAAAAAAAAGAAAAAAGGGCGGTGCATTTTTTCCACATTCCTCTCTCTCATTTTCTCCCCCCCCCCATCACTTCTGTTAGTCACATAAAGGCAGCTACTATGATGATTAGGCACATCTTCATACTGAGGTCGTGGTTCTCATACTAATTCACTGAGTGGCTAAAAATCAAAGTATAAGGAGCATCTCCACCTCAATATTATATTTACCAAGAACAACATTGCCTGCTTCTGGGTCAAACTCTATTCTGAATGCCACTATTTCAGCCAATAAGCTGAATTTTCTACAAAAAAAAGTGTGCACAAAATATCAAATTTCTACTGCAGACAAACAGGGCTAAGAAGATAAGATAAAAAAAGGATAAAACTTTAGATTAAAAAAAAGTAATAAATTCTAATTAAAAGATTCTGTTTAGTAACACCAGATAATTCAATCTATCGTTCATAGCTTTCCATTTTTTTTCTCTCCTTTCCTTCCATTTGATAACATGATTACAATTTGTGTCTCTCTTTTCCCCTCTTTCTCTTTCCATCATTTTGAACTTTTCACTTTTTAATCTTCACCAGGATGTCTCAACTTGTCATTGTTAGGTTGGGAAAATAAAATCACTCCAGTGGGAGTTTGACAATTGTGAGTTTCAAATCTGTAGTCCAAGAACTACAAATCCTTCAACTTCAAGCCCTCAAATATCCGTAGTTCAGGAGACAAGTGTCTATTGTGATACAATCAGTGATCATGACAGTACTTCACTTCTAAACCTTTACGATTAGTGGTATAGTGAAAGAGAAACTGCGCAATTTGTCATGTTTGGAGTGGTAATAGATTAAAATTATTCAAAATTACAGTACTATATCTGTTTCATATATATTAACCACTTTAATTCACATTCAAGTCTAGCTCTTTTGAAACATTATGCCAGTAAACACTCAAGTTTGCTCACACCAGATCTAAAGTTTCACAAAGCATTCAAGGTAACATTCTCCAAGGAATGTAATGCCCAAGACCTTGATTTGCATTCACCGGAAAGAGAGGCTAGGATCCCCTATTGATATCGCTCAAATGGTATAACCAGTTGTTATGAAAATTCATTTTCAAAGATGCTGAAATTTTTTGGTACTTGATGGTGTTGCTCCAGACAGATAATGCTGCTTAGCTGGTTTTGCCCATGTTGTTTGGATTTATAGCATTTTGAACACAATTTGGAAGAGGGTTATCATTGAATGATTCAAATTACATTGCAAGGGTTGTAGATGTCTTTATCCTTGTGAATTTTGAAAAGAATTTATAAATGCTTTTTTTTTAAATACTGAACACAACTGGAAATTTTTGCTTTAAATCTGACAATGGCATACAAGCCAAAATATATCCATTTTCTTTTAAATATATGCCAAGGAGAATCGTTATTAATGACTATTTATTATATCAAATTGAATGTTGCTAACTCCAGGTTTTCGACTTCATTTTAATTAATCCTGATATTTGTTTAATTTGAGCTTCTAACAGTCTTGACATTTCAAAGATTTGAGGTACTCATAATTAGTGGATCTTCAAGATCAAAGAGAAAATTGCATTTATACTACAAACGAAAGAAAAATACCCGAAAATGATAGGAAAATGTTTGATAAGTCTGTGATAAAAAAAAGATGATAATGAAATGTTCATCTACAACAGTGGTCTTAAAACTTTAACTTCTCAGGGAATATTTTTTAATAATTCAATTTTCAAAATAAACCTTCAAAAAACAACTTTCCCTTCTACATTTATATATTTATACACATATCTAACTATTGGATTTTGACCTTTTTATGGAATTATCCAAAACGTGAATAAATCCAAATAGAAGCTTCCTGAGAAAAAAATAGACACATGAATAACAACTGACTGAACAGTTTCCGTGTCATGTGAATAACCAGGATGTTTTTAATTAAAGAGACAAAATGTCGTAAATTTTTTTCTAAAATAAAAATTAATGTTTGTGTTGAAGAAATGAAACACAGACATGTAGAAATCATGAAGGATTCATTCATGTAATGAAGAAATAATAACTATACTATGAAATTGTCACTTTGTTTTGTGGAAATCCTGGGTTTCCAGTTTGAACACTGCCAATCTAAATGATTGAGCCAATATCCTTCATGTCTAATATGCACACTAGACAACTATCCAAATATCAACGAGACATATTTTGTCAAAGAAATAACAATTACAGGTCTGGTTAGTCACTCAAAAAAAGACATCATGTGACCAATATATTTTGGCAGGCAGGCCCTATTGGGGGGGATCAATTAAAGAATTGGAAAAATGCATCATTAATGGTCACCTCTTGAGCAGTGATCACTAATTTTTAGAAAAAACAAACTGAATGCTGCAGGGCATAAACTAAGGGATCAATTTGGTATGTTACAACTTGAAACCATCCCTTTATAAACATTAAAAGATGGAGATTTAAAACAAAAACAAAAAAGAAAAAATTTTTTTCTGGGTATAATGAAGAGTAAATGTTGACAGTTTCAGCCCTCTAGCTACATTGGAGCAAGCTGCACACATCATACATATACAGCCTGCCAGCCAACCAAACTTAAAACTGAAGAAACCTGTTGATAGTTCTGATTGACAGATTCTAACAAACAACCAATTACCATGCATGCCAGACTATACGACAAATGGTTTACAAGGATATTTAGAGGACAACCGCTCACTGCAACTCATCCAGACCACATAACTGTCCATATCAAGCTTTGGTAGATGGTACCCCGGTCATTATACCTACACAATCAAAGCAGTAATATTTGCATGATTTTTTTGTTTTTTTAATCAAATGTTCATCTTATATGCCTATATATAATATAATGAAAAAATTATCTAAAGAGATATTTGAATATTTTGTCCAAGAAAGCTCTCATTTATAGAGTTCACATAACTAAGTGATTTCGTGGTATAAGGTATCCCTTATATCATAATGTTAATATCTGTACATCGTATGAATGAACCGCAATAGCCTGCATATATAACAGAACAAATCATCTGAAATTATCTTTAAAACAAAAATTTTTTCAAAAAGTAGATCAATCTAGAATCATAAGAATTGGGCATTGTTTGTCCTAAAATGACCCCAAGAGAGCATTTTTTTTAAATCAGTTTCCAGATGGTGTCTAATTGTGAACTCACACAATTTTTCAAGATTGTAGCCCCAAAAATGTGACCAAGGAGTGCCCGGAGACAGACATACAGACAAGCTAAGAGAGAAGAAACTCCAGGCCACTTAACTGGCTGGTTGGTTGAGCGGGCCATTTGCAGGGCTTCAGTAACTTGATAAATAGATACACTTCTGTCATAAATTGGTATCATACTGAGAGGTAATGGTTAACTAATATAATAGACCATTACAACTGTGAAGTGAGTATGATCCTTACAGGGTGTCCCTATTGGTGATTTGGTATGAAACTTAGTTAATCTTTGGATTACAGGTCAATTAGAAATGAAAATGCTATACAACAGTCAGCCCTGTAGTCATCATACCAGTGTAATATTTGCATATTTTGCAGGGCTTTTTGTGATTTAAATGGGAGGCATAAACAGTGCTCTGCATTCACTTTCAGAAGAAAATTTTAGTTTCTATCAATGCATCAACTATTTTGTTTTTTCTCAGATAATATTGAATAAAATAAGAATTTTGGCAGCATGCTGTATTGGGGTATATCAACTAAAAATTTGGTAAAAGGGGCGATCAATGAATAAGTTACTTCTATTGTCTTTTTAGGGGAAGTAATTACAAAAAAACATGCTGCTGAATACAAAATAAGGGATCAATCTGACATGAACTTACAGCGCAAATTGAACCCTCTCCTAAAAACCTAATTGAAGAAGGCAGGAGGATAAAAAGAACGCATGATGCATACATAGCCAGCCAGACCAACTTTAAAACTGAAAGAAACTTATGTTGACAGTTTTCGGTGACAGTTTCTAAACATTTTTTTTACAAATTACTAAAAATCACATTTTAAGTCAGATATATTACACAGATTATAGTGACAGTAAAGAAATATAAACACTTCTTTCAAAGCCACGAGTAAGATGGCTTTATCAATATTGTTGTGCAGACAGTAGTCAAATAGCTGAAATCTTTTTTAAGCATTTGGCAAAATGGTTATACTTCACATTCACTACGATTAGAAACTGTCAACAGAGGTTTCTTCAGTTTTTACGCTGGTCTGGATGTCTATGCACGTATCATGCATTCAAGCCATACTATTGGATCTTGATGGCAGAAAACTTAAATATTTTCTCACTATATCAACAATAAAACTTTTTTGATTTTTTTTTCAAAAATAGGTTTTATAGTAGGGGGTTGGAATTTGTAATGTAAATTCATGCCAAAATGGTCCCTTGGTTCAAGTCCAGCAGTATTTATAAAGAAGTTATAAATATATACATGGGGTGTGTACATTAGTTTATAAATGCAGTATAGTCGGCTCTTTTTTTCTTGTACCTTTTATGATTACAAGAATTGATTTTTTCTAAAAAACAACGATAATCTGACATAGTATGACATGAAAAAAATATAGATATTTGCCCAACAAGGATACATCTTTCTATTTTTAGCAACGATATGGACTGAACTCAATTACTTACAAATGCTGTTAACCAATTTGAATATTGGTCTTAACATAAAATTTTCTGTTCTAAAAACTGTTGAATCGTCACAGTTAAAAAGCATTTCTATAGTCTCCTCCCAAACGGGCAACTCTTCCCTCTCCACTGAATGAGTGGGAATGTATGCCAATCAAGATTTGTTTTGTTGGCATTGAAAAAAAAGCACAAATGAATTAAGACAGTGTCTGAATAGCCATATTAGAAACCGTCAATGTAGGTTTCTTCAGTTTTAAAGTTGGTTCAACGTACATATGTTTAACATGGAGGCCAATAGAGCTAGAACTCTGAAAATTTTCAACATTTACTCATTATGTCTAGAAATAAAATTCAACAACCAAAAAAATAGGTTTTTATTGGGGGTTTCAATTTGCAAAGTTAGTTTATACTAAATTGATCCCTTGGTTAGTAACCGGCAGCATTGACAGAGAAGTAACATTTATTGATTAACCCCCTTTTCTAATTGATCACCCCCAACACAGCATGCTGCCAACAGACATTGGTCATGTGACTGTTTCTAATAAGTGACTAACTAGACCTGTTTTTTTTGAGTTGCCACCTGGATTAAGTAACAAAAAGAGGAAATTAAATACCAGCCAATTTGGATTTGTGCCAAAAAGAGCCAGAGCTTGCCTTCTTTTTCTTTTGGATTGTTTGGAAGAAAATTCATTGTCTGTAAACATTGTAGCTTGACTGCCATGAAAAAGTAAAAAAACAGATCTGGTAAGTCATTCAATAGAAACTGTCATGTGACCAATGTCTTTTGGCTGCATACCATGTTGGGGGTGATCAATAAAAAAAAATTGGAACAAAGGGGCTGATTAATGAATAAGCAACTTCTCTCGCCTTCTGTTGGGAAATGATCACAAAGAACAAGTGGGAATGCTACCGGACACAAAGTAAGGGATCAATTTAGCATAACATTTCATCGCAAATTGGACCCTCTGCTAAAAACTTATTTAAGGGGAAAATTTTTAAAAAACAAAAGTTTTTTTCTAGATATAATTAGGATTAAATGCTGGTATGTACAGAACCTCCAGCTGATGTGGCCTGTACAAATATATATATATATATATATATATATATATATATATATATAAAGCCAGCCAGACCAGCTTATTAACAGGAGCAACGTATGTTGATAGTTTTGGTTGATGGTTTCTAACTGAATGCAAACAGTGCTGGATCTCGGCACAAGTTAAATAAGCCACAGATTGGGGCCTCACAATCCACAAGGGACTAAAAAAATTCAAAAGGCATATATGTTTTCAAATCTTGTCAGACCTTTTGGCATAATTTTCCTAACAAAGAGCTTCCAAGCTTTATATAGCTTAGGCCAGGGATCAACAACTTTTTGTAATGGCCCACTTCTGATTTTTTTAGTCTTGCCCATGGCCCACATGTGTATTATATCAGTTTGCCCTTGAGGCCTATAAACTTCAAATATTTTCACTACAAGTAAAAAGTAATATAAAAATCTGCATGAAATGTTTATACTTATTTATACACAGTCAGTTAACTAGCAGTAAATAGTTCCAAGAAAAACATGCAAGAGAACGAAGATTGCGTTCTTTCATGCCTATAGTGAACAAATTATGCAATTATCTCACATGGATTATATAACGTAGGACACTCCCCTTGTTAAGGAGAATGAAAACACTCCTCGTGATCATTCATTCTGACTGAAAAGAACTAAGATTCAATACAACTCTTGGACAGCACTTCTTTACGTGTCACATGGTAAACTCACAGAACAGTCTTCCGGATTCAGTAGTAGAGGCCAGTAAACTCCAAATATCAAACAAAACTGACCAGCATTGGGCTAACAGGAGATTCACCCATATCTACAATGCATATTAAAAGTAGAAGACAAAGATATATCCAAAAGACACCATATCAAAGGCTTTTGGCCTAATCGAATCTAATATTGTGTATATATATATATATATATATATATATATATACTCCAACTATCTGGTGCTAACTATGTTCTTTATAGAAACCAAACCTTTTAACCATTAAAAGATATATATATACATGCAGCTGAGGATGGGAACTCTTCCCTAAACATGTGCAGCGTATTGATTAATCAATCAATTAACAGATAAAATTTCCACATATTTTCACTCCTGAGTTTGCCTCATTCCAAATAGTACATTCATTTATATATAATGCAATGCTTATGTAAGAATTGATGAAACAAATCATGACACATAAGACTATCTAAAAGCTATCAACTCTTCAATGGCCCACAAATGCATAAAATTTGATGTTTTTTCCAGAAAAAGCTAAGGTCCATAGCACCTCAATGGCCCCGTTGCGGGTCACAGCCGACCTCTTACTGGGGGCCTCACCAAGTTCAAATCCAGCACTGAATGCAAAGATCGGAAAATTTTGTTTACCAGTTTCTCTCTTAACCTTTCATAATCTGTTTGTTCTCATTTTTACTTTTTATTATTGAACAACCATAGCACTCCTAGCCATACCATTTAGTCTACAGAGTTGGAAATTGTCAACAGTACTCCACCAAACACCTTCTCAAAAGGGGGGCTGCATATAAAAAGCTTTTTTGACCTTTTGGGGGCTACATTTTGATGGGTTTATTAATATCTAGATTCTACAGAATGTGTTTTTTTTTTGTTTATTTGAACAGTGGAAAACACCAGTGATATAATTTATTCTGACAGTGTTCATCCATCAATGGAATTTTCTTACATTGACTTCGAATTTTGATGCCACAGTAATTCAATTATTGACTGTGATGGTAAGTCTTAATTGATGTAAGTTTACTTTTTTTTTTCATTACTTTTATCATCATCAAATGCATTTGAAAGTCAAACCATAGATGTGCTAGTTCAATCTATAAGGTTTTTAAAAGCCCCTTCTTTTCAAAGCCTTTTCCTCTGAATGTACCTTCATTTAATGCTAATATTGCACTAAAATAGAATTTCATTCGTACAATTGACACATGCTTGGATTCTGATCATGATCTGAATTACATGCATTCAACATTAAAATTCTTATTAATTCCAATTATAAAAATGTATACAACTTGAAAAAATTACAAGCTCATCAGTAGAGAGGAATAATTACTAGGAACATCTTATTGATTTACTTTTCCTAAATTCTTCCATATGAGCTGATAACACCAAAAATTGCCAAATAATATATTCTTCATTCTAGATTATCTTAATTCATCTCCGTTATTCATTTTTTAAATTATTTATACTTGTACAATTTTCTCTACATGAGATGGTAAATTATTCCAGCATTTAAAATGAGAAAAAGATCAATTTGTTTTTGCGACTTTTTTGGTGCCATGGACAAAAAGCTAGTAAGTTTCTCGTCCTATCTGATTGATTGAACATCCCTATAAATAATTCTAGCCTAATTGGTATCAAACAAATGAATTCAGAATCTAAAGGGATAGGTGCAAAATATTTTACAATAATATCACAACTAATTTTATTATTAATAAAGTTGAAAAAGTAAAAATGGGGAAAAAAAAAACATTGCTGATGGTTTTAGTCTATTGAACTATGTATAAAACAAAGATCAGAAAAATAACAATTTAAAAATTGAAAGACAGGTCTGGTTAGTCGATAGAAATGATCACATGATTAACGTCTTTTGGCAGGCTATATTGGAGGCAGTCAAATAAAAAACTGGAAAGAAGGATGATCAATCGATTAATAACGTTTCTCGACTTTTGTTAGGCAGTGATCATTAACAATAAGTCTGAATTTTCAGAAAACAAACATGAACACAGTGGACACGAAGTAAGGGATCAACTTGGTATAAAGTCGCAATAAAAAGTAACTAAAAAATTCAAGATGAAAGAAAATACCAGTCTAAAATCGATAATGTTTGACAATGCTTCACTTGATTTAGAATAAATCAGGATAGTAAAAGACACGTTACCAAATTTTTCTTTGCAAGTCATCCATCTTTTAACACCATGGATGAAGATGTCAAACAGGTTGTTTTAAAAATGATTGTAACAAAAGTCTAAATAATATTCCCCTATATTTTCCTCTGTTATAGTGAAGCTGTTTGGGACTATCATTTGCTACGGTTGTCTGTAAGAGATGTCTCCTTTCTCTCAACTGATAACCCTATAATTCTAAATATATTTCAATGAAATTCTGTACATAGGCTTGTGGAGAAATTCTACCATTATAGCTAATATGATTGTTTGTTTTGAGTTTATAGACTTAAGAAAATATAAATTTCTAAAAAAAATGAATAAAAATTGTGTACCTCTAAGCTAATGATCCTAATAAACAACAAATCGCTCAGTCCAATACAACAGTCTTCTGCAGGGGATCTTAATACTTGACGGATTTTTCTTTTTCCAATAAATCTAAATCTCAATGGAAAAGTTTTATTTAACCAAGGACATACATATCCGAACATTTCTATGACTGCTGGGATACATACATGTCCTGTAGTTCTCTTTTAGAAGCCAGCTGGGATTTTTTTAATACAAGCATTAAGCACTTTGATAGGTTAGTCTTGAAAGGGTTAATGCATTTTTGCAAAAATCACCAAATCAGCAATAATGAATAAACTGAAAAAATTGATGAATGACCTGTAATTCATTTTCGAAAATGTTTTGGAGCAGACTGCCCTAATTTTGAGGGTAAGGAACAATAGTTGTTATGTCTAAGAGGAGAAGATTTGTGAAAAGAAAAAAAAAAATGTTATTCTATGGACCCGAGAAGAAAAGGGCTGAACAAGGAGGAAATGCCTTTTTTTTTTCTCACTTTCAGCAGAGGTTTTAAAACTCTTTATCACGGCAGTCTATGATTTCCATTCTACAAGGTCAGTAAATAGTGAGAAAAAGTTGAGGAAAAGATGATTTTTTTTTTCATTTTAAATAGAACCAGCATGTCAATAAATGAAGCGGGGTTCAATACCAAATGTTTCACACCAGATTTGCCAATTTAAAGGTTTTTTTGTTTTATCTTTTCGAAATTGTGAGTCTAATGTTAACAATATTTATATATTTTTTTGTAAATTTTCTATTTTGTTTTTCAAGTCCAGTATTGCCAACTGGAATGTTTTATTTTAAATTTATGAATTTCAGAGTGACTTCTAAAATCAAAAAATTGAAAAATCACCTTTAAACTGGCAACTCTGCCTAACATCTGTAACTAAATCTCTTTTCATTATCTAAGTATAAAATAGCAATCTGTTTCAAAATCCTAATAGATTAAACATTAACCAATAGAAATAATATTTTATTTATTTCAATCCTAATTGCTTTTCATTGCAACTACTCACATTGTTAGTCTATAACAGTGAGTAAACAGGGTAGATTACAAAAAAAAGGATAAACTCTCATGGAGACTAAAACTTGGATCCCTCTTGCTTCAGGGAATCCTGGTTATCCATATCAGCTTCTCTTATAGATTGAGCTCCAAGAACCTCATTGTTGGCAGAAGATCAAATCTAACCTTTAAAACTAATCAAAATATCTGTACCTAACATAAATGAATCACCGCTGTGAGTATAACTATAAAGATGATGACACTAGTCCAAGTGAATCTATATATAACAATTTAGGAAATCTTCAAAGCAATCTCATCTTGGAATCTAACCACAGAATATGACAGAGAAAAACAATTCATCCGAGGGACGTTGGTTCACAGAGTCCCAGATTACATTCCCCCCTTCACAATCCCAGGTTTCCTCAGTTCCCCTGACCCCATTATGAATTGTCATCTGATAAATTTTTCACCATTATACTTTTCAATATGTGTTCTTCCCCTTAGGATGTTACTCCCATTTGAGAATTACTGCCCTGGGGATAAGTGGATCCTCAGGTTTAAGATTAGTTTCCCTTCTAGCACTAACCTCTCTGGAAAGAAGTCTAAAAACATTGTTGGAAACAGAGAAAAATCAAAGCAGCAGCATACATCAATATGTCGGCTGAGTGTATACATCAGGCAAGTGAGAAATTCAACCTGGATGTGGCTTCCACCACTCAACAGGGACAAGGTATGGAAATGTAGGTCTACAAGATAAGGAAAGAGAAGGGAAACACCTGAATCTTACATTATAAGCATTGTAACCATTGGAGAGAAGAACATTCATATTTAGCACCATCATATTCAGATAGTACATCTGAATAAGGCCATAGAATGACTCTGCGGAAATGTCTGTGTCATCAACACAAACTGCAAGGAGTTCAATCGTCCAAAAAACTCTTTGAATGTTAATGACCCTTCTTGAAACTACAAGTGTTTTCCAATCATTGTAAAAATCTGTGGTGAATAATTAACCCCACAGGAACACAAATATAAAATAAATCAGTAAAGCAACACGTGGATCAAGGTGTTAGCTGGGAAATTTTATTTTTTCCCCGTTTTATAGGATTGGGAAGTTTCAAGGTCTACATTTTAGCCCTTTTTTTTAAACAAAATGGCCAAAAACGCAAAGAAAATGGTCAAATAAGACACTAAAAAATGGCCCAAAACTCACCCTAATAGCCAAAAAAAACTATACAGATCTTAGCTTGATTGGAAAATTGGAATTAGGTTCCTATTGCCAGTAAGAACACTGGCTCACACCCAGTATCATTCTTTCTCAACTGGTATTCAGTGGAGCCATAAGGTTCCACGAGAGGTTGTTGGGGGTTTCGCAAAAATTCTATACATGAAAAAAAAAAAAAAGAGGCTTTTCCTTAATTTGAGGTTGTTTTTTTCATATAATGAGTCGCAGTCCATCTTGATGACATCTAATACTAGAAAAGAAACACTGGAACTTTTATCAACTGAAAAAGACCAGCTCCTGTCATTTTTTCCACCAAAATAAACAAAGATGTATAAAACTATCTTTTTGTGCACTGCAGAATACTGATAATTATTTTTAGATTATAAAACATAGATTTTTTGAACACACTAGTGTGTTGTTAGTCATACATATGATATTTTGATGTTCAGCTTCCTAGAGATGTGTCAGCTATTCTAAGGATACCTCCAGTTTTAAAGAGGTTAAGAAAGGCTGATGTCAATGATTGTCTGAGCCCGAATAAATACATTCACATAAAAGTGGGTTTTAAGTACCAAAGATATAATTGATATCCACAGCTCACATAAATGAATCACCATTGCCCATGTGTGTACCAGAATTAATCTTTTAAAGTTATCTGAAAGAACAGATCTTTTATCTAAAATTATCTAAAAATTACCAAAATGACCACGGAGGCCACTAAAAGCACTTTTTTGAAAAAACAAAAAGAGCGTTTTTAGATGGTGCCTAGAGGAGTATTCACGCAAATTTTCAAGGTTGTACTCCGCCCAAATGTGACCTGGAGCACCAGGAGACGCACACACTGACAAATGAAGAGGAGAGAGATGCGGATAAATACATAAAAATAATGAAGATTTTGCTTTTTCAGCATGTAAGAAATTTTTTCCTATCTATTCAGATATCAAAATTGAGTTTGAAAAATTTACACGAGTTGTGTTTCCGGATAATTATGAATCATCACCACCATCACTTATATATGCTTCCTTTCACTTCATAAATTAAGCAGTGGTGGAGGTAAAATCATGTTACTTCGATGAAAACACTACCAGTATGGTTTGAACCATAAATTCAGGATTTAAAGAAAAAGAACAATGAATTTTCACATTTTGTGGGCAGTGGTCACTAAAAAAGGCTGAATTGAGAAAAAAAACAAAACAAGAACACCCATGAATGCTGACAGACATAACCTAAGGAATAAATTTTGGATAAACTTCAATCGCAAATTCAACCTACTAAAAACATATTCAAGAAGGGAATTTCAAAAAAAAGAAAAAGAAAAACATCGTCCTTACTCATTGAGGGGAGTGTATATGCAAAACGTCAGTACACATGAATAACCCAAACCTAGCAACAGTGTTTAAACCAGTTGTGGGTAGCAGTGATTGATATAATCAACCTGAAAAGATGTTACAACATTCAATGCAGGTTATTTTCATTCTTGCCTTAAATCAATGGTTCTTAACCTTTTTGTTCCATCATCCACCTCAACATCTCAAAAACTCTGATGTAAATTTCATTGTTATAAGGCAATGAAAAAATTTCCAAAATTTCAACTGTCCTGAGATTCATACATCAGTTTTCTTTTTAATTTCTTTTTCTTTTTTATATACAAAAAATTTCTTAAGGATGTTTTCTCCTTGATTTAAAATAAAAACCAAATCTGATGTTGAAACAGTGAAATAATATAAGGTTTAATTAAAAAATTAACCAAAGCGTAGAGTTTTAAATCGGGGAGAAAATATCCATAAGGAAAGAAATTCTTGGTAAATTGATAAAAACAAAATACTTATAAATGAACTTCAGGGCATGTGAAAATTTGGTGATTTCTTTATTATGTGAAATTTAGTCATAACAGTGCAATTATCTCATCACTATAATACCTCACTAAGTTCATGAGTTAATGAGTAGTTGCAATGAAATCTATAGTAAAATTAGTAATTAATAGTATTTTGTAATTAGGAACTAGGAATTAATGGTGCACCCGTTCAAAGGTGCATCCAGTTTCATGAAAATCTTTAAGGTTAATTTGGAAATAATGAGATGATGTTCTTTGTTCATGACATTGTTAATAGCAACCATCAAAATTTTTTTTTTAAAAAAGCTTTTACATTAAATTTCACTTAATTTCATATTTTAGAACAATTTGGTAGAAAAAAAATGCAACAAAACAAACCTGATTCTCTCACTTTTTTACCTTCTTTCTCCACACCCAAACATTTAAGCTCATGCTCAAGAATACTGGTGAGGTAATATGTATTCGGGCAAAAAACTACATCCATTTCAAACTGAGTCTCCCCCCCCCCCATTGAGAATCGTAAATCCAAACCACTTCAAACTTGACACTCCAATGTCCCATGCACGGAACAACACATCTTTCAAATATCAACTTCATACAATGGCCAGTTGTCAAGTTATCTCAGTGCATACGCAGAGATTTCTCAAATTATAGTGAGATTGTGTAATCAAGAATTAAATAGAATTGTGCAATTAGAAATTAATCAATTAAACCTTAACACAACTCAGTTTTGAGCCACAGAACACTATTTATTCCTCATTCTAAATTGCCCCCTTGTGGGGCACATGCCCCACCTTGAGAATGACGGCCTTCAATGGAAAAATAGAAAAAAAAAAAAAATCTTTCTTTCTTAATATTCTGTAATCATTGGATACTGCCATTTTCATTTTCTCATACATTGAGCACATTTTATCTAATAAAAATTAATTTTCAAAAATAGCATAATCGAAATTGATATATATAGGAGAGAGAGTAGATATATATATATATATATATATATATATATATATATATATATATATAGATATCACAGGTTAGCCATAATGTCAGAATATTCCTGTGAAGGAACATCTCACACACACACACACCCCTAGCTAGCTTGCATCTGCCTGGAGAAGGACACTCCCCTCAAACCTATGACCTAGGGGCCCTTTTCGTACCACCCCAGTGGACCTTAGAATACAAACCCTTGGTTTGAAGGATAGGGTTAGCCCTGGGTAAATCATAATTCATCATAAATCTTCACTGCTTGGACTGGAGGGTTATTTCACACACAGGCCCCACTGTCTATGGTCCTAATACAAAGGAAAACCCTTCAAAGATTTTGTTCACAAAGCCATTCATTCATATACATATCTTAAATATATCAGCAAGGTGTTTGTGTTTGTCTATCACACTATTAAAAGTTACTAAACATGGGTGCAACCCAACCTAATTAAGCATGTCTACTCAATGAACCTTGGGGGAGGTTTCAAAACAAAAAGTTTAGAGAAAAATATTTTTAAGGGATTGGGGGGGGGGGAGTTCTCTTTACAATGTAATTACAATGCCAGAATAGAGCCTATTTTCTACCCATGTACATATCTTTCAAATCATTCTTCCAGGAATGCGAAGGGAAAATTCACCTTCAAAGAGGTCAAAAATGAAGGAGGCTTTCTCCCAAATTAGAATTTTAAGTTTTGAGAAAAAAGCATTTTCAAACGTTTCCGGGGGGGGGGTCTCTGTTAATAATGTAAAAATTATGGAAAACTAGAATTTTAATTTCTGTTCAATACATACATATTATCAAAACATAACATATAATCCGACAGAATAATTATAAATACGTTATTTTTATTTGAAACTCTCTTTGAACAATCAAGTTGGGGCCTCTAACAAGTTGGCCTTTCAGCTCAATGGTAAGAGCAGTTTCATGTAAAAACTGCTTCCTATCTGTCAGATGCTGGTTTGATTCCTGCAGCAGCCCATTTAATTGACAGATCATTCTATTTACGCTATCTATGCCAGCTGAGAAATTCATCATGTAATAATGGGAGGTCATTTCAAATAGTGTTTCAAATGAAAAATAACACATTTATAACATATGCATACAAGCCAAATGACCCCGTCCGCAGAATGAATATTCAGCTAGTATATATATATATATATATATATATATATATATATATATATAGTATACACGCACACTCTTACAATACTCTTTCTTACTCAAAGACTTGATAGTTCACTACTTCAGAGCTGTTAGTGTAATTTATAGTTTCTCTTCTAAGAAAAAAAAATTCCCATATAAATTGGAATACATCTTTGAATTTCTAATGGGGAGCAACTCGATATTTAATTAAATCGGAACATAGGAGTTACTTCAAGAATAAAAGTCATTTTTAACGAAATGACTCCGGTAATGTCCAACTAACGATCATAAATTATTAATTTTATCGAACATGTAACTATGACAATTTTAGTAAGTAAAAGTGCAAGTACAATTTGATGAAAAAATATCAACTGGAATTTATTATGCATGTATTCCTTCCATAATAATCACGTTGGAGAAGTAAATTATCAAATTTTACATTAATTAATTGCATGTAAACACGGTAATAATGTTGCTTGTAAATTGGTGTCATCGCAAATCAAGATAGCATGGTTGGCTTCATTCCAAGATGAGTAAACACATTTTGGTACAATGTAAGGAAGGTGGTTCCGATTGTAAAGTTTCACACTCTCGTTCACTCGATGTTTAAAAACGACGCAGAAATAGAATTTTAAAAAACCACAAAACAATTTAATTCATTCAAACCAACGAAGATATAATTTATGTATTTACTTCTAGGCTTTTTCTTTCGTGAATTCTGATTTCTTTTTATTTGCTGGCTCGCCGTTTTTAACATCGAGTGTGCGAGGTTGGATGTGGAACTTTATAATCGGGACCATCTTTCCTTTTCCCAACATTGTACCCTAGATATAACATATTTTTATCATCAGCTTTTTTCTTGACCCATGATTAATCGATTTGTAAAATTCACAAGAGACAAAAATCGATCAAATATATTTCGCTACACATGCTTTTTAAAATCATTTATTTGCGTATTTAACAAGAAAATTCCAAATGAAAACAACTCGTATATCCTGAAGAGATTTACCTCTTTTTTCAATGAATATTCAATAAATTTAATGAGATTATTTTTTCAGATTTAATTATACCAATATTTGCCGTAATACCATTTATAGGCAGTGTGTAAAAAACAACAAAAGAAAATGAGGATAATGTGTTGTGAACTACATCTATCATCAAAATATTTTTCAGTATTTAAAAAACATAAATCACTGAATAAAAATAACTGACTGTACAAAAATCTTATTCAAATTGATAGCACAAAAAATGTTTAAATGGCAAAAATATAAAAGATCAAATGTCTTCAATTTAGTTGTGCTAATTTTTCTCTCGGCGATTTCCTTCTTCCTCGTACAGAAAGAAAGAAAACTAAAAGAAACAAGTTGTCATTAGTGAACAAAATCGTGTTTGTTAATCTAATCATAAATAAAAGTAGGGAAAAAATCATCTTAAAACGTTTTGATGAATTAAATAAACATTGTTCCTATTCCATAGATTAAAAATGAAAGGGCAGTAGTCTTGAGATTTTACACATAATAAATAGAAAGAATAAAGAAGAAAAAAGGCCAGTTTCTACAATACATATGCAACAATAAAGAAAAAATATAGGTTACCACAAAAACCAGTAGTAGCATTAAAAGAAGGAATTGTAGAAAGACGAGCTCGAGAATTTCCAGTCTACACTGATTCCGTAAATGACTTTTATAAGCAAAATACCATCAATAGTGAACTTTATTTTTTTTCAATTCGTCTCAAGATATATGAGAGAATGTAGTAGCAGAAGTAGATTTTTAAAGGATACCGTATTTACTCGAATACAATGCGATCTCGAATATGATGCGACCCCCACTTTTTATAGCTATAAAAATATAGATACATATCATCATTATTTTTACACTCGGGTACAATGCTACCCCACAAATTATATATCTTTTAACTTGCATTATACACGAGTAAATAATGAACTCAAACGTCAATTTCTACGACTGCTTTTAACTAAAAAAAAAAACAAAAAAAACTAACATCTTATCCACACTGTTGCTTTTTTTTTCTTACGGTACCCTATTATTATTTAAAAGTTAACAATCTACAAAATAAAACAATAAAGTTAAGAATATGAACAAAATTAATAACCAAAAATAAACAATTGAAACGTGACAAAGAAAAGATTAGGTCAATTTTTCCAGTGCTTATTGGAGAAATGTATTATTGTTTATTGTTTAAATAATTAGAATAAAATCTTCAAGAGATTACTCAAGACAGAAGAAGACTTATAACGGGAAGAAATATTTTATTTTTGTTGCTATATATCCCAAGTTTATTAAGTATATCTAGAAGGTATTCGGGTTTATGAATAATAAAACAAACAGAAAGAGTCATCAGGGTTTTATTGCTAATTTATAGAATAAAGAAAGACCTTAACGAGTGGACTTGACGAGATACTAAGAAGACTTAAAACTAAAGGAGATATATTTTATTTTTGCTTCTAAGTATCTAGAGTTTATTAAGTAAATTTTGAAGGTATCAGAGTGAGTGAATAGATAGAGTCGATTTTCCAGTGTTAAGCGAATCAATGTTTATTGTTAAATTGAGGAATGAAATAGAGAGGAAGGTATTTACGAGACTCAAGATGGGATCTGTAGTCTAAAAAGAAAAGTTGAAAGATTTTATTTTTGCTTCTATATATCTTGGGTTTATTAAGTATATTTTAAAGGTATCAACGCGAATGAATAATGCAAATTTATGCACAGGTTATTTTTTCTTCTTTCTTTCTTCCTGGTTAGAATAAACGGAAATAAATAATGTTTTCTTCTTCTGTTGTAATATTATGTCCCGCTTTCTTTTCTTCTTCTCTCCTTCTTTGTCCAGATGGAATGTTGTGTCAATACGGTCGACTCTGCAGCAGTAAAGCAGAAAAGAGGCTTTTCTTAAGACCCCCAGGGAATTAGAAAAGGGCCCCCCTCATTGCATAGAAGCATAAAAACAAGGAAAAAGAGATAAGAAAGTAGAAAATCGTCTGCTCGTCCATATGTAGATAGATATAAATATAGTAGATACGGTGTGTTTGCATGTATGTGTGTGTGTGTGCACTGAAGACCCACACTACACACTCAGTGCAACCGACTGATGAGGTGAAGTTGCTCTAACAGCTTCGGTATAATCCATCCACCAGGTCATACAAAGTTCTAAATTAAAGGAGCCTAAGTCTAAGACGAGAAAAAAGCAAATATTTCATTGCTTACCAAAATCTCATCGCCAAAAAGTTTCATTTTTTTCCCTCCAGGATGTTCACGAAAACATTGTCAGCCATGTTTAATCAAAACTAACTGTTTGTCTAAAAATCCGAAATTAAAGCAGCTCACAAAACGACACGAAAAACGTTTCCGAACAAAAAAAATTGTCCCCCTTGTTTTGTATAATTCAATTAAAATAGGGTTTTTTTCAATTGATAGTAAATCCATCAAATAATTATTTTTAACTCATACTAAAAATGTTTCTTTTATCTTAGTAATAATCAAAAAATATCACAAAATCATAAAACCATTTAACTGATAAAATTACGAGTAAACATTCAATATTTTTTTAAGTGATTTTGCAAAAAACAAAAACATATTAATTTTTTAATGTAAGGCCTTTTTCTACATTCAATAAAGATTTCTCTCTAAACGATTTTTTTCCTGAAAATAACAAATTATGCAAAAATTTGCACGGATACATTTTATTTACATTTTGGGGGAAGGTATTTTCCATCTTTAAATATCTACAATTTTTACATTTTTTACAATATATATAAAAACATATATGTATATTTTTAGTATTTTGCATGCACCCGCATATATTTCGCGTACCTCCCTACCCAATTTTTTTTCTAAATCCATTTCTAAAAAAAATTAATTTTCCATAAATACCATTCTTTTAAGCAAATTCACATTGTTTATTAATTCATAAGCAAAGAATATGATATATTAATTCTGATCCAAGGACGTGTCTAATAAATTTTGAGCACCCGACCTCCCCCCCATGCTCAAACTCACGCACAAAAAAATGCCGGCTCATCATGTGTACAGTAACAGAGATCTCTGCTTTTATTTGTCATTTTCTTTTCCTTTGCTCTCTCTTCCTGCTTGTGTCTGCATATCTATCTCTATCTCTCTTTCTTTCTTTCCTTCTTTCTTTCTTTCTTTCTTTCTTTCTTTCTCAGACTGTTTCAATCTATTCCATTCTATTTCTCTCTTTCTGTCAATCTTATCTTTCTCTCTCTCTCTTTATGTATATATATATGTATATATACATACTTATATATATATGCATATATATATATACATAAATATATAAATATGTATATATACATACATATGCATACGTGTATATATGCATATATGTACACATATATATGTATATATATATGCATACATATATATATAAATATGTATATATACATATACATACATATATATATATATGCATATATGTATACATTTATATGTGCGTATATATATACATACCTATATATGTAAACATGTATATTTATATACATATACATACATATGTATATGCATATATGTATACATTTATATGTGCATATATATATGTACATACGTATATATCTACATTATATATATATATATATATATATATATATATATATTCACACACAATACATATGGTACAGATCAGGTTAGCAATACAGCACAATATAGTATAATATAAAGCAATGTCTGACGTGTGATGGATTAATTTCATAAAGTGCTTGATACATTCAACTTTATACTTCGAAAGTCAAGTTGTTTTAGAGTAGAGCAGGAAATATATAACAGGATGTGGATTTGTTATGCAAACGAGAGAGGGTGGAAACACAAAGTTGTTTGTGAGGCGAATCTACATCCTATCATATATATATATATATATATATATATATATATATATATATATATATATATTGTCTAGTTCAGTCAATCTATCTATCTGTTTCTGATTTCACTAGATCATGGATCTCAACCTTTTTACCACTACATCCCCACCTAAAATTGTGAAAACTTATCTTCACAGCCACCTTACATCTTCAACCAAATTATTAGTTTGAAATGAATACACCAAACCCGAGGAGAAAATGATTTTTAATTATGATCATCATGATATTTTGCAAACACTTGTTCAGAGAATTCCCCTAATAACCGGGTAGAAACATCAAAATGCACTGATTTTAAACATTGGGGGCAAGGCCATTTGTTGGGATTTTGGTATATGAAGGTAATCACAGAAATTCTTACTTTTTTTCCTTTTTTGGGGATCCCCTTTTGAAATTACAAATGCCGCCTGCCTCCAACTAAGAAGGCATGACCCCCTGGTTAAGAACTACTGAACTAGAATTATGTGGACTTGTTATAAACCTACAGTAACACAACCTCTGTTGCTGTTTATTTTTCCCCTGAATCGTAGGTAGACTTTTACTGTCTTATCAGTGTGAAAGCATCACTTGACACACACTCATATGATGGCACTACACACACACGGACACACACAATAGCACTATTCACACAGATATTATAGCACTGCACACACCCATATGATGGCAGTATACACACACATATATGATGGTACTACACACACACAATGACAGTAAACTCACACTCATGTTATGGAACTATATGCACACACATATGATAGCACTATACATGCACACACATGATCGTAGTATACTCACATTTTTTGGCAATATACATACACACACACAAAAATATACTGGAGGGCGTGTTTATTCGCTGTCCCACAGCAGCAAAATATGACACAAGGTTGAGCTTAACATGGGAAGAATAGGATCCATCCGTCCAAAAATGGCTCCAGCCAATGCAGCTACAGTTTGCTTTGCAACCAAAGCAAACTTCGCCATGAAAGCATCCACCAGGGGATCTGCTCCTTTAAGTGCAATGGAGCAGTGCTGCTCCAGTGAAATTGACCCCTCGCAGCTGGACCGAGTAATAATAGGAGACCCGAACAACGAGTCCAAAGGCTCCCCGATGCGCTTAGCAGTGGCACCCTCATTGGCTGACACACTGCACTGGTGCACTCGGTCTTGATACCATCCACAACCCAAACTCCGGTCCATTCAACGGGCAAGTGTCAGTAGCTGCGCCTCTGGCTCTGCCATGGAACAGATACTACACTTTGATCCCAAAGATAAGGCCAGAAAAATGGGGAATGGTAGTATGCACACAGATATGAATGCACTTTACGAACACACACACACACATTAGAAACCGTCAACTACAACTGTCAAAATAGCTTTTTTTTTAGTTTTTTAAGTTGATCCAACTGGATGGCTATGTATATATCATGTGTACAAGCCATACCAATGGAGCTTGAGGGCCGAAATGTTTGACATTTACTCTTTATAATGTCTAGAAAAAACGCTTTTTTTGTTTTTAGAAATTCCCTCATTAACTTGGTTTTCAGTGGGGGGGGGTCAATTCAATATCTAAGTTTATGCCAAATTGACCACGTAGTTTATGTCCAGCAGCATTCACATTTGAGGTATTTTTCTATTCAATCTTTTTAGCGATCACTACCCAACAAAAGGTGTGAGGAGTAACTTATCCATTGATAACCCCTTTTTCCAATTTATAAATTGGTCATCCCTAACACAGTAAGCTGCCAGAAAACATTGGTCACGTGTCAGTTTTTATTGAATGGCCAACCAGACCTGTATATGTATATGAGGGCAAGGTCCTTTGCATAACAATAACCGGTTGATAACTTTAAGCAAAGTATACAAAAATTGGAACAATCCATATTCATTGTTACCAACTTCTTAAATAGATCCACTCTTATCTGGAAGAAGCTAGCAGATGCCACAATCGCAAATTCAAATCAAATCTCTGAAAAGATCTGACACTGAATGTTTGAGTCCAAATTTTCAGAATAAATAATAGACCACAGTAGGACTCCACGGGTTGACTTTATAAACCTAATATTGTCTTGATTGAAATGCAAACTGAGGTACAAATCATAAATTTACATTCGTTTTAATTGATTTATTTTCATTTCATTGCTATGTTGAATGAATCATTTTTATAAACAACTTTACATTTAAAAAAATAATTATGAAATCTATTGTCTTTTTGTTTGATTCATTTTAAATTAACTTTTTGGGACCAACTGATTTTGATAACACTAACTTTTTGATAACATAACCCCTTATTATAATAGACTAAATGATGTGGTTATTTATGTATGGATCGGCACAAAGGAGCCTACAGCCATTTTATTGGGTAATTTATTTTTAATAATTCAAGAATCCTAATTTCAAGTCTTTTTAAACTCTCTGCTCAACTCAAGCTGTTTTAATGTGTGATGGTCAGACATGAAGTCTTAAGAGTTTCTATGATGTAATTCTAATTATTATGTCATAATAGGAAGGTAAATCAACCAATGAGATCATCCCATTTGCGCATAAACAAACAAAGATATGAATAAACCACAAAATTAGCATATAAGCTCATTTCATAGTTTGATGTCTTCCTCTCTCTCTCTCTCTCTCTCTCTCTCTCTCTCTCTCTCTCTATATATATATATATATATATATATATATATATACATACATATATATATATATATATATATATATATTTACCATGTTATAGTGAGATTGTGAAACTAGTGATTTCATGAAATTCCTGAACATTTCAGTAAATCTAATCCCTAGTTTCACAATCAGTGTAGTAGTAGTTAACAAGCATGAGATACAGACCATAACAATTATAATTAATTTGACATTCACTGGATACCCCAGTAGTGTGGCCTTGTGCCAAACTATGTTGAATATACACTATAATAGTCCTGGCGCTGTAATAGGGCGCCAAAAGAATTTTTGAGTTGCCTGATGAAACCATTTAAACCTGCTACAGGACCCTTCAGTGAGTTAAAATATGGAAGAGGGAATTAAATTTTGCAGTGGATCCATCAACAATTACCTCCCTTATATCATTGCTATCAGTCCACACAGGTGTTTCATGGTTGTAAATAACTCAAAATTACTTGCTCTGAGGCATATGGTTCTCTTGTAAACTTTACTAAGCTTGAAATTTCCTTTCTAATGATATACAATATTCCCATATTTGATGAATTTTTTTTCTTCTTGACAAGGGCACCGTATCATTATGAAAATGGTGCAAATAGTTTTTAGCAACCATTCTGGAATGTCTATCAAAGATATTTTCATTCATTGAAGGTCCCTCTTGCATAGTAACTCAAAAATTCCCTAGAGAGCCCTATTACAGCGCAAGTACTAGTAAATACTAAAGCAGACTATACTTGAGATTTAGTTTAGTTGCACAAGTTTAGTTTAGTTGTACAATCTTCATCATCAGTCATTATAAGTCCACTGCTGGACAAAGGCCTTTCCCATTTCCTTCCATGACAAGCACAATTGCATTAACTTCTGCCAATTCTAAGCGGCAAACCTTTCCATCTTGACCCACCACATTGGGTCTGGTTTTTTCTTACCATGTTTACTGTCCCATGGGCACCAATCAGTTGGCCTTTTGCTTCATCCATTGTCATCCTTCCATCCCAAGTGTCCTGCCTATCTCCATTTTTGTTGCTTAATCATTCGTACAAGATCCTACACTCTAGTCTTTCCCATGAGCCTTATTGGTCTCTTTCTATCTCTTAGAGAAATTGTTTTGAAACTGGGGTCTGCAGACCTCTAGTGGTCAGTCAAGTAAAGCTCAGGGGGCAGGGTCTGCAGCAGTGTTCCCTCTGAACCTGGTATTACGAATTTTGTGGCAAAGATATAATATTATCAGTTGCACAGCTATCAAAAAAGATACTTATTCTACACAGACCTGTACCATATATTAGATTCAAATACATGTAATCAATCTTAAATAATTATGATTAAAGGTGAAAAAATTGCTTTTTATAATAGTTCATTAATTAGTCTAAAAACTAAATGCTAAATTTAGGGGTCAGTTAGAATGTTTCCTTTATAGAAAGGGCTCTTGAGTTTTAAAAATTTCATAACTAATGTCTAACAGTTATCCCTTGCATTGCTCTTCCCATGACTCTCTGTACAATTTTAAGTTGGTTCTCGGATCGTTTTGTTAATTTCCGTGTTTTACATCTGTAGGTCATAGTTGGTAAAATGCATTGATTGTATACTTTACTCTCTAGGCATATACTGGGACAAAAATCCTTCCATCAGTCGATTCATTACAAGAATTAAGAATCAAACTTTTGACCTTTCTTTTTGATACATTGAAACACTCTTGATGTTGAGCCACTCAGTAGAAAGCATCATGTGACTGACGTCTTTTGACAACCTGTTTTGTTGGGGATGACCAATAAAAAATTTAGAAAAGTGAGTGCTCAATCAATAAGTTACTTTTGTTGGGCAGCGATTGCTGAAAAAAAGTACAGACACAAACTAAATCACCAATTTAGATTGTAAATTGTCCTTGCCCTCTAAGAACCTTTACTTGGGGTGGTAGGGGATTTTGAAAAACAAAAAATATTTTTTAAAGAAAAAACTTCTTTTTTAAGATTTTGAGTAAATGCTTAAATTTCATCCCTCAAGCTCAACTCTTGCAGCCTGTAGGCACCACATATACATAGTCAGCCAGACCCACTGAAATTGAAGGGACCTATGTTGATATTGACAGTTCTGGTTGATGGTTTCTACTATACAAGATTCCTTGATTAATGTAGAGTTGCGGCCCAAATTAATGTAACCAAGTATAATTTACAAAAAAAAGAACTATAAGTTCAACGATGCGTTCACCATCCCTGGTTGTAGTAGCAGGAGGAGGAGAAGGAGGAAGAAGAGCAAATAGTTTTTGTCTGTGTCAATTGATTTTCATAATTGTAATATATTGTCATGTGGAAATATTCTGCAAGTATTAGTTTCAATAAAAATCATAAATAGCCGTTTAGGTATTTTGGGGCCATTTTTTGGCATTTCTGGGGCTACTCTTAGCCATTTTTGGCTTTTATGCAGACTTTGAATATCTCATCAAGGTATCATTAGCAGCTGGTAAGAAAAATTGATCAGAAGAGATATTACACCTTCTAATGACATCATGCCTCTTAATGACATGACATCACTTCCTTTCTTCCTATTTCCATTGTTTAGCATAACTTGGACTGATGGACTGACAGACTGACTGACCAAAAAGTGTCCTACGGAGAAGTGTGGACACATAAAAATACATCAATTTAAAATATGACTTTGAATAGTGCTGTTTTGTATCAAACAGAAAATTTTGAAAACAAATCAACTGCATTAATCAAGGTATACCTCATCATGTAGAGAAAAAAATGTATTGATTTTGGCTGCATTTCAGATTTTACAAGTACAAAGATACAGTTACTGTTTCAGAGTTGGAAAGTTCATGCACTGCCAAGTTATCAATCATCGTGGCAGAGTGCTCACCAAATCATATTGGATATATCTGTTCTTGTAAGATTACCAGAGTTAAGCAATGTAGAGCCTGGTCAGTACTTAAATGGGAGACCCATTTGGAAATACCAGGTGCCATAATCAGAATGAAGGTTTGACAAGAGAGCAGTTAGATCATTCAAAAAGTTTCTGTTCTGTTCCAGACCACACTGTTCAAAGTTTTCTTTTTTTCCTTCTTATACTTGGTTACAATGATTTGTACAGGAATACCTTAACCATGCTACATCAAAACACACACTAATCAAAATCATACTTTTGAAGATATTGCTGTTTATACTTATCTATATATTATAAACTGCCAACCAAAACAGTCAACATAAGTTTCAAGAGTTTTTTTAGTGATTCTGGTTGGCTGACTGACTGGCTATGCATGCGTCACTTGTATAGACCACATCAATAGAACTTGAGGGTGAAAATTTGGACATTTACTCCTTACTATGTAAAAAAAAATGATTTTTCTCTTCTTATAAATCCACCCCTAAATGCCCACCAAAGGTAAGAGAAATAACTCATTCATTGATCACCCCTTTTTCCAATTTTTTGATTGATATCCTCCCACAAGCCATGCCTGCCAAAAGCCATTGGTCATGTGACAGTTTCTATTGTATGATTAACTGGACTTCTATCTATATTACTAGTCAAGCCTCTTGTTTGTTTGTCCGTTCCATTTTCACGCTAAAGAAGCAAGGCCCATTGACCATAAATTCAGCAAAGATTCTCACTGAACAATGACTTATGACATAAACTAAATGAGGTTGATCTCGAATATCATTCAAAGTGACAAGAAGTCATTTCTAGTCATTTCTGCTGAAATTTGACAAAGGGTTAAGGTCATAGTTTATGAGCGGTTGACCTTGGAGGTCATTCAAGGTCACCAGATGTCATTTATAGCCTGTTTTTCATATTTTCAGCCATAATTTTGTACATATGAAACTGAAATTTGACAAAGGGGTGAAGCTTTTCACAGCAAAGGTAATAGACAATGTGAAGTTGATTTGGGGCTCTTTTGAAGTGACCAGAGGTCATTTCTAGCCAATTTTTTAATTTGTTAATCTCAATTTTGCACCGAAGTTGCTGAAATTTAGCATTTGGGTAGATTTTCTTGTGTCAAAGGTCACAGGATAGGTGAGGTAGCCAGAGGGGTCATTTCCTGTCATTTTTAGCCAATTTTCCAAGTTGTTATCAACATTTTTGCACCAATGAAAATTAAATTTGACATAGTAAATTCTTTCATTGCGAAAGTATTAGGCAACCTCAGATGTCATCTAATGTCATTTCTGGTCATTTCTAACCAGTTAGTACCCATCAACCAAATCATTCAACATTGGTTTCTTCAGATTTTAAGTTAGTCTAGCTGGCTATGTAAGTATGTATCATGCAAACAGGCCATACCAATGGAGCTAAAGGACTGAAAAATCAAACATTCACTCCTTATTATGTCTAGAAAAAAATGTTTGTGTTGTTTTTTTCAAAATTTCTCAAGAACCATAAGTTCAACGATGCATCCACTATCCACGGTAGTAGTTGCAGGAGGAGGAAGAAGTGCAAGAAGTCTTCCTTTGAGTAGATTGATTTTCATATTTGTAAAATATTGTAATATTCTATAAGTATTATTTTCAATAAAAATCATGAAGCCCATTTTTGGCTTTTTTTTGATAGAAAAATGCTGAACTCATACATTCTATTATGATATTGTAGCCGTTGGTTTCTTAATGATGTCGCACCTAATGACATAACAACTCCTCTTTCCTTCCTATTTCAGTCGTTTGAATTAATTGGGCCCAACTGACAGGCCTACGGGCTGACCGACTGAAAAGTGTCTTATTGAGCTGTGTGGACAAATCTAAAAACCTGAAACATTTCTTGCAATAAATATTAAATAAAGAGAGAAAATGAAACAGGTTTAGTCAGTCACTTGAAAGAAACCGTCACGTGACCAACGTCCTTTTGTTACATGCTGTGTTGGGAGAATGATCAATTTGAGAATTGGGAAAAAGGGGTGATCAATGAATTAGTTATTTCTCTTACCTTTTGTTGGGTGATGGTTACTACAGATTTCAAATAATAAAAAAAAAAGTGTGAATGCTGGTAGACACAAACTAATGGACCAACTTAACATTAACTGATATTGCATATTGAAGACCCAACTAAAGATTTTCAAGAAATAATAACAAACGTTTTTTCTAGAGGAGTAGATGTTGAAATTTTGAACCCTCCAACTCCAACGGTGTGGCTTCTTTATGCGACATAGTTTGATAGAGAGATAAATACCCCGCATGAATCGCTCAAAACCACAAGAGACCGATGCTGACTCAATCATTGACCCTCATTCTGATGTTATCTTTTGCTGCGTGGAGATTTGTTGAGCAATCCTCTTGTAAATGTTTTCACTGTGGGATTGGCATTGCACAAGAATGTTCCCCCTCTCAAAGCCTCTGAGGTCATTTTTTCGATGGTAAGATGAGACTTCACAACTGACAGTCATTTTGGCTGCAGGAGTTGCCAGAAAAGAAATAGAGTTTACTGCAAGTCTGCTCTAGGGGTTCCACTCTTGGTTTGTTTTCCTGTCATAGCAACTCATACTTGACACTCTCTCCCTACATTTTATGCTTGCATTTGAAAGCCATTTCTAGTAACTCTCAAGAGAAGAGGAATTATTTCCAGCTCCCTAGTCTCTTTCACCTTTTTCTTGCTCTGGGCCACTGATAGCAAGCCAGGAGCTTCCCCAATTTTCTTTAGAGCCGTTTTGTATCCGTCTGTAAGTACATTCATTTGATTCTACCTTACACACACACCCAACAACAAAATATATAGTGACAGAGAGTTTGGCACATCATCAGCCTTACTCTCACATCCCTGTCAGTATTCTTATTATTATTCATTATTAATTTTACTATTTTTACTCTCGGTTGATACATTCTTTATTATTACTACACTCTTCATTATTACTATTATTTTGTTACTAGTTTTTCTCCATCTTATTATTGTTGCTTTTAATCACAACACTTTGGGTCTATGCACTCTTCATTATCACTATTGTTTTGTTAATTGTTTTACTCCATCTTAAAATCATTGTTTATTTATTGTTCAACACTTTGGGATGATATACTCTCAAACTGTGACAACAAGCAGTATGAGAATTCAGAAATATGGAAGTAACTTCCAGAGAGACTCAATTCCACATCTCACACCTCAGATACCCATCTTTAATGGACATCGCCTTGACCAATTTAGCCACTGAAGCTTCAATGATTAACTGGAGCACAAATGTGTAATCATTCTGCCACCTTTTCTTCTCTAATTATTAGAAACCATTACCTAAAACTGTGATGTGATTCAGTCTGGCTATCTATATATGTATGTATCATGTGTGCAGGCTACACTAACGGAGCAAAAGGGCTGAAAATATAAACATACATTCCTCATTTTCTCTATAAGAACTTTTTTTAAATTGATGCCAAAAAAGTTTCTAATTTAGGGGTTCAATTTACAATCTAAGTTCATGCTAATATTTTGAAAATTCTGACCTTCTGGTGATTGCTGCCTCACAAAAACAAGGGAAATAATTTTTCCTTTGATCAACCCTTTTTCGAATTTCTTGATTGATTGCCTCTAGCATGGCATGCTACCAAATACATAGTTTCTTTTAAGTGACTAACTAGGCCTGTTCATATTGATTTTTTATAACATTAACCTAACAATGAATTTGATAACCTAACTCTTAGTTTATTAATCCAGACATAAATTTGATAACCCAACACTGAATTTATTAACCTAACAATGAATTTGATAACCTAACAATAAATTTGATAACCTAACAATGAATTTGATAACCTAACAATGAACTTTTAACAATGAACAGACATATTTACTGATCTTTTACTCTAAAAACTGAATTATCCAACTCATTTTGTCCTTTACCACCTTTTGGGAAGCAAAGAATTGGTTAATATTGGAAACCATCAACCAAAACTGTCAGCATAAGTTTCTTCAGTTTTTAGGTTATACTGCCTGGTTGGTTGACTCAGTGAAAATCATGTGCATAGGCTGCAATAAGGGGACTAGAGGGCTGAAAATCTAAACATTTACTCCTTATCATATCCAGAAAAAAAAGTTGAATGGGTTTTTAGCAGTGGGGTTTAATTTGCAATATAAGTCTATGCTAATTTGATCCCCTAGTTTGTATTTTACAGCATTCACATTTGCAATTTTTCCAAATTCTTTTTAGTGATCACTGCCCAACAAAATGAGAGAGAAGTAACTTATTCATTGATCACCACTTTCTGACAATTTTTGATTGATCATCCCCAACACAGCTTGCTGAAAAAAAGACGGTTTCCATTGAGCAACTAATCAGACCTGTCTTGAATATTTCTCTCAAGAAAAGATGCAGGTGGCCTAATGGTTAGCAGCAGATAAAGCAGAATCAGAGAACTGAGTTCAGATTCAAACTTGGACAGTTGGTGTTCATTTTGTACTAGTGCTATGGTCAGCAGTTGGCACAGCTACTGAAAAAGCTGAACTGATAAACTAACACTTAGTTTATAAATCCAGACATAAATTTGATAACCTAACACTGAATTTATTAACCTAACAATAAATTTGATAACCTAACACTGAATTTATCAACCTAACAATAAATTTGATAACCTAATACTGAATTTATTAACCTAACAATAAATTTGATAACCTAACAATGAATTTATTAGCCTAACATTAAATTAATGCTGGTTGGTTGGCTATGTGTGAATTAATGCAAGGATTAATGCTAACTGCCAAATTCTATTATTTGGATTTAGTTTTGGTTCGGGTTTTTGCTCTAAAATCTGAAAAAACAGACCTAGACGGCTGAATTTTGATATATGGTAGCTTTGACATTGAATTTGAGATGAACTGCATGTTGAAGGTGAACAAATGTTTAATTTCATTTGTTCATTTAATTATTTATATATACCTTGATCATCATCTGCTGTTGGCATGCTATACCTCTTTGGGAAGCTCTATGTCTAAACTACAACGTATTAAAATTTCAGCTCTCAAGGTCTGTATGGCTGATGGACCAGGTGGTTTCTCGGGTTTAGGTAGAACGATTAGGATACCCTGGCCGATGACTCAAATTGGATGGTGTTGTTCAAATCCAGAGTTGATGGTAGACGTGATTGGTGGTGATATGATATCACTGGTATATTTGAACAGTTCATTGCTGATACCATCTGTTTGTGATAGGCTTCCATACTTCTTCACATCTGATTAGGACTTCTAATGGGCTAGGGTCATCTATGAATGGTTCCAGCTGCTCTTTGACTGGGTCAGTGAAATGCTTCCAGAACCAGTCACTGATTATTTCCGCCTTTGGTTCGTCAGTCCCGACAAAGTTCCTATCAGCATTATGCTTTGAGACAGATGGGATAGGACAAGTAACTCCAAGAACATGGGTAGCCTGGGACATCTTGCGGCACTCATCAGGGAAGGTGGTGTCATCTGACGGGGAATCTGCTCTGCTGATTTCAAAGTCTCTCAGACATCCACTGATGCTATACAAGATATAGTTGCGTTCTTTTTACAACATTTACCCATTAAAATAAACAAATACTTTAATGAGACATAATAAGGAGTAAATGTTGAAATTTTCAGCCCTCTAGCTCCATTGGTGCAGTTTGTAAGATACAAAGCCAGTCAGCCGAGCTAGCCAGCCAACGAGTTGGCCAGTCAGCCAAATCAACTTGAAAACTGAAGAAATCTATGTTGACAGTTTTTATGAAGTTTTTGATTCACAGTTTCTATCAAGTAATGTCTGTCCATCTATTTGTCACACTTCTATATCATAATAAACAACATGTCCATCTGTCCATCAGTCACAATTTGAAAACAAAAAATTCACATTGAAAGGGATGCGAATAGAAGGGAAGTCCTGCAAATGATATCAAAAGACAAAGACCACCAAGAGGATGGGAAGAGGGAGAGAGAGGCATGGTTGGTGAAGAGCAAAAAGAGTGAAACATAAAGATATTGGCTAAAGGAGAATAGCTGAACTTGGTTGTCGAAAAAAAAGGAAGCGAGGAAGTAATATGAGGTAGAATTGAATCCACAATCAAATGTCTGTAAGTGGAACGTTTGGTTCTGGATTCTGAAGAGCTTTAGATTTCTTCCCCATAGTATACCGTTAATAAAGCAATAGATATCTTACAAGTTGGTAACAGAAGGCTAAAGGTCCTGTTGATAGAGACAAAAACCTAAAAAACCATCACATGACCAATGTCTTTTAGCAGCATGCTGTATTGGGGGTGATCAATTGAGGAACTGGTAAAACAGGGTGATCAATGAATAAAACAATTATTTTGCCTTTTGTTGGGCAGTGATCACTAAAACTTGCGACCCACTGAACGGTAAAACAGCATCTAGAAAATCCTGAACAAAATAACCCTGCACCATATCCGTGACAAGATCAATCACCTCACAGAATGGCTCCAAGCAGTGATGCTAACATTGTACAGATTCGGTACATGCTTACTTCTGTGGCAATGGCCAAGCTCTGGGAATTCTTCAAAATGGACATTGTCAGGTCTTTGACACTATTAGAAGATCAAAAAATCCTAAATATGCTACACCAAGCTGGCTATAATAAGGATGTCGTGATCAGGTTACTATTAGCGAACACCAGAAAATGGGTTAGCGTCAAGACGGTCTTTTCTGTTGATTTTTAGGACAGCCATTGTCTCCCCTGAGACTGTCTCTCTTCAGTGCTCTTCCCATGCTACCTCATTGCTGCCCTGTCATCTGCACGGAGATGCTCTGCACGACCTGAGCCTCCTGTCTCATCACTAGGTGTGCCCCTAGAGATGGAATGTGACGATGATGTGTACTTAATAGATGAGGATGAAAAGACTGAAAAGGCTGTGCCCCATAACCACAGAAAGATGCAAACCTATACATGAATGAGTAGTAAAACGAAGTTCAACTATGTATATCTGTATAGACACACAAAGGACAGGTGAAAATGAAACGTTCTTTTGGGGAAGATGAGGACTGGAGGAAAAGCAAGAATCTAAGATCTATGCACTGTAGCTCTTCTGAAATAGTGACACATCGTGTGATGGAAAACATTGCTTCCCTGTCTTTCTGAAAGTTTTGGATCCATGGATCAAGGATTCCTCGGGCAAAAAACTGCACCAGTGAAGTACAATGTGCGTGTCTTTAATGATATAAAATTTTGGTGATGCCAAAGGCAACTATGGATAAGCTTGATGCCTGCCTCTGGAAACATCCGCGAGTTATCACAGGAAACCAATGACCAAAGAGCCAAATCCAACAAGGCTCTGTCCAAGATTTGGAACACCACCTTACTGTCGACAAAAGTGGCTCAACTATGGTGGTCCATATTTTGTTATGTTCTATGGATGCCTCAAGAAACACCTGAACAAAAAGCCCTAGAATTTTCTGTAGAAAGGTCCATCAACTACAAGGCTCAAAAAGACTGTTACTATTTGAAGTTGCTTCATAATTTTGTAACGGATTGATATCTTTGGTAATTTAAAAGAAGAGCACATTTACCAGACCGCACATGTTTCTTCCGAATCAGTTTATTAAAACACGCATGAATATACAGGCAGTTACAATGCCAAATAAATTCAGTCAGGTAAGAAAATGTTTCATTAAGAGATAACACATTTTGCTGGAACACACAAGTTAGATATTCCTAAACCCTTTATCTGCAGCAACAAGTACATTTAGATGTTTGTTCTAAAAATAGCCTCATCCGAGACACAATGTCTGGAGAATGTATCTTTCTTTTCAGAGATAATTAGTATTAAGATTTGATGTATACTATCCTACAAAGATTATGAATTTTGCATCTCGCACTCCTACCTTTACCCTCATCTATAAAATTGGGGAACAAAATATGATCCTTTTTGCAACCACTTTTTGCAGCAACCACTACACATACGTACACATGCATTCATGCACACATTGACATACAAACCAACTCTTTAGTTTCTCTACTTCCTGTATGTGTATATGACCATTCTTAACTACATATGAAAATTATATACATATCTACATTGAACTATCAATAACATTATTTGAACAAGTAGTAAGACAACTTTAAAAGCACATTCTAACCAAATCATAATATTTTAGACACATTTCTATAAATCCATTCTTTGTTATTTCAAATCTTGTTCTTCATTTTATTCTATTGCGTGCACATGTTATCTGCAACCTCCTACATGCATTACAACTTGCATTTCCTATTTCAATTTAACTAAGCGGTCTGTTGCTTTCCAAATTTTGTTATTACAGCTATTAAGGAAAGACAGGGTCAAATCTTTCTTCTCTCTCACACCTGTGGATTTAACCCATTCTTCATTTTTGTGGATGGACTGCTACCATCAGCAGTAGCCAGCTTTAAGGAATTACTTCTCCATGATAGATGCTGCTACTGATTTTACACTTCATACCAAATACTGAGATTACAATGGTAGTCAAATAGTTCAGTATGTAATTGGAGTCAGATATTAATAATTTGATTAACTGAACTAATTAACTACTGTAAGCTGTAGGCTTAGTTGAATTAAAATAGTAAATGCAAATTGCAACTTATGTCAGATTATAGATTCATTTCTTTATAACATATTTGTTCACATTGAGAAACAATAGACCAGATATGAACAGTGAATGAATAAGACAAGATTTGGGTATGAAGCAGTTATTTGAGCCTCCATCTTACTAGCTGGCTGTCTTACTCAATGGTAAGAGTGGCTTTGCATCAAGATAGCGTCCAGTTGGCTACAGGTTTGATTCCTGCAGGAGTCTATTACTTTCATCATTTATTCTATTAACACTGTCTAAGCCAACTGACACATTCATGTGTAATAACGGGATGTCAAAACAAATAAAAATTCAAATAAAGATGATGCATTTATAATTATTCTGTCGGATCATGTCATTTCATATTATAATGTATATATCGTATATACTCAAGTAAAAGCCAAATATTTCAGACTATTTTTCTAAATTGATTCATGGGGTTGACTATCACACTGATACTATTTTCAAGGGAGCTGAAATTCACACAACAAACCAAAATACTGTATCAATAAGCAGAAGCCCAGATGGTCTCTAAATGAATAAAAAACAAATCAATGAAATAAAGAAATAATATTGATCTTTCTACACCTCAAACCCACATTCTAAACATGGAAGGGGCCATGTATTTTTTACAAATATTTTCACTTGGTCTTTTATTGCATTACACAAAAAATTAAAATTTGATAATTTCAGTATGTTAATGTTACTTACCACAATACTGTGTACATGACTAGTTCCAGCTTAGCATATAAATGAAACATTTCCTAAGAAATACACATCACCACTGGATTCAGGAGCAATGATCTATCTAGATGATACTGGTAAATATTAAATGTAGCTACTGATATTTACAATAGCAGCACAGCTTTATTTATGACTTCTCAGTGCAGTATTTAGTCAGACATGTGTTTTGATACGTACGTCCGATTGTAATAGCGTGGAAAAATTAATTTCCCTGTCATAACATTTATTCTTCAGGGTGAGAACTTGATTCACAAATGTTGATCTGTTTTCCATGAAGAATTTGGTTTGACTTTTACATGAGATACACGGAAAAATTAAATCTTTTTGGCCAAAAATAAAGGGTCAACTTTAACACGCCATCAACTTCTACACAAGTATATATATATATATATATATATATATATATATTCAGTGAGGAAAAGGATGAAATTTATCCAACTTAAAGGTGAATTTAATAGATAATATGGAAACACGAAAGTTTTGAAACTGGATTGAATCTATTCCCGTTACATGTTTTGGGAGACTGTTTACTGCTGGTAAAACAATAATCTTGCATCATCCCCCCTCCTCTCCAAACCTTGTTATTTGCAAAATTTTATCATTTTTCCCATTTGATTTTTGACAACAAGTGCAAACAGTCTCTCCATACATATAATGAGAATAAATTCAATCCAGTTTCCAAACTCTCGTGTTTCCAGGAGACTTTGTTTGTTGATCAATTCATAAATGAATTGATTAGTATGCCATACATGTTTCGAGAAGGGTTCCCATCTTCAGTAGCATATGTGTACCTTTTAGTGGTTAAAACATTAGGTTTCCATAGAAAACAAATTTAGTATCAGACGTTTTGCTTTGAAAGTAAAAAGAGAAATGAAAAATGTGGATTTGTGAGAAGCCATATATACAGTGCCTGCTATATTTGAATAAATATCCATTTTAGTTCTAATCACTTTGGTTTGAGAGTAAAAATCAGGGACATTATGCTAGAAAAAACAAATATTTTGCAATCAACGTAGCAAGGCATACATTTTGTCATGTGGTTCTAAATTTTGCAAAGATGCTTTTTTTTAATGAAATTAAATTGTTAAATGAAAAAAAAGCAAGTTTTTCTGTTCCTATCCTTCTAGAATTTTGTCCGGAATTGATGAAAGGGACTCACTTTGCAAAATGGAAGAGTTGCCAAGCTGCTGAGCTTATTTTGATTCCTACCCCAGATTTTTTACTTGTTCATATATTTATGAGTAATATATTTTTATCAATGATAATTTATATATATATATATAAAATAAGTATAGCTCATAAGCATTTGAACAAGCACAAAATTTGCTTTTATTTCCTGAGATTGCATTCTTGTTTGGCAACTCTTCGGGTTATGATGATCAAAGTAGTTAGGTAAACTGTCACGTCTCATGTCTCCTAAATGGAGTGTAATGTCTGGTGATGAAATCCCACTTGCTGATGCATGCCTCAGCTTAGTGATCCTTACAAGTCTCGTCAACCTACCTGTATACCTACAAGTTTTTATGACCCCTCCCCTGATGCAAGTCCACCAAAGGGATACCTTGACACTAATCACACAGCTTAGAGTGTACTCAATTAGCTGCTGGGTACACAGGGAAATTTGTCCTAATGAAAAGTCTTTCATGATCTTCACTCATGATCTTCACTCATACCCAGGAATCGAACCCAGGAACTTCTCTGCGTGAGGTAGACATGCTAACCATTACGCTATCTGAGCGGACTCTAGTAAGGATTATACTAAAAAGTGCTGAAGTAAAAAATAACCCCAAAACATCCCAAATGGCAAAAAAACACCAAAGATAATGCTGAAAATTGTCAAAAACCTGTTTAAGAATGTTTGCATTGATTCAGCCCTTTTTTACTCTACCAAAGCCAGAAAAGCACTGAAGGAGCTAAATTGACAACACTGTCTAGAATTCTATCTAAAACATGTTTCATCTAAAATGAGATTTTTATCAGAAAACTGAACTGATTTAATAAATCTAAATAAATCAAACTCTCTTTACAAGTTGCGTGAGAATTTTCCTTTCATGTGTGTGAGTGTGAATGTATTGAAATGTGTGTCTAACACATAATGCGTGAGACTGGGAAGGTGTTGAGGATATGATGATGTTTCTATTAGTAGACATTGAATATAGATGACAAAACTGGAAATTGAGAGGTAGGCATATGCCGTACCCCAAGGTATTCCCACCCCCATTTCCACCACCAATGGATTTACTAGTTTTTTAATATGAAATGATAGAACACTAAAATTTTGACATCATTATTTTATTTAGGAAATTTTTATCAATAAGAAAATTTACTTATAATCCCAAGCAATGTGATTTTCTTTAGTGAGTGTTATTTTTCTAATTGCTTATATGTAAAAGGAGTAGAGAATGGCTATTATCGAATCACTGTAGCCCAACAGATAGCCCAACCAGCCAACCAAGTGGGCTATAGAGTCATCTCTCTCTCTAAGTGTCTGTGTCGATGTGTCTATTTATGTGTATGTCTCCAGGCACTCCTGATCTCATTTTTGGAGCTACAACCTTGAAAATGTGCATGAGTAGACTGCTAGGCATTACCTAAATAAGTTTTGTTTTTTTTCCCCAAAAAAGTGCTTTTGGGTCTCTACGATCATTTTGGACCAACATTGCCCAAATCTTGTGCTGGTATTTTTTGGCTAATTTTAGATAAAAGATCCACTTTTTAAGATAATTTTAGATGATTTTTTTAGATGATCTTTTTAGATGATTTTGTTCTGGTAGAAGCACAATAATTGATGATTCATTTATGCAGGGTTTTGTATATTCCCTTTGAACTTTGCTTTGGTCACCAGGACAGTGATATTTATGAGTAATTGTTTTTCTTAGTTTATGTGTTTATAAATATACAAATTTGCCTGTTGTTCAATTGAAAACCGGTAGGTTTCAAATTATCACCGTCCTGATCACAAAAGCAAAGTCTGCAGGGAATAATTAACATTTTCTATACTTATCAGACATCGTCAATCAAAATCAAAGAATAATACTTACTACCCAGGAACAAAAAAGTTTTTTAAAAGGAGTTGTACAGCATAATCAGAGAAATTGTTCCTGATAGCAAGAGGCCCTCAATAATTTCGAGCAAGAGGTTTGATATTTTCAACATTTTTATTCTCATTATGTCTAGAAAAAAAGTTTATTTGTTTTTTTGCCCCCATCCCAATAGGTCTTTAATTGGGGGTTCAGTCTGCAATGTATGTTCATGCCTGATTATTTGTACCTAGCAGCATTCTTGACAGTTTTAAAAAAAATTCAGACTTCTTTTTGGTGATCACTCCCCAACAAAAGGTAAAAGTAGTAATTTATTCATTGATCACCCCTGTCTTCCAATTTTTCAGTTGATCCTCCCCCCCAACATCTCATGTGGCCAAAAGGCATTGGCCATTTGATGATTTCTATTGTGTGACTAACCAGACCTGTTTTAAAAACAAATTGTTTGAATCATTTTGTAATCAACAGATTATGCATTTGGTTTTATTTAAGGAAAAAACTTTCTCTACAAAAAATATTCAAATTGTCCCTGGAGTGCATGTGTGTGTGTGTGTGTGTGTGTGTGTGTGTGTGTGTGTGTGTGTAATTATTTTTTGTATCTGTTTTCCTATATGTGTTTTGTGTGTGAAATGCATGTTTCTTAATGTGTGTTTTTTACTAATTGTATATGCGTTTTATGCATGCGTGTGTTTTGTGTGATTCTAAGCTTCTATGTTTTTATGCTTGATTTTTTTATATGGTTGTGTGTGTTAGTATGAGTGTGTTTTTTGTTTCTGTGTGTGCTTTTATATGAGTATTTCTGTGTGTATGAGTGTGCTTTTTGTGTTTTTGCATGTGCTTATTTTATGTATGTGTTTTTAAATGAGTGTGATTTTTCAAAATCTGTTTTTGTGTGTATGTTTTATATGAGTATCTGTCTGCTTTTTTGAGTGTGTGTGTTTTTGATTGAGTGTATTTTGTGCGTGTTTGTGTTTGTGTTTTGTATGTGTGTATTTTGAGTGTCTTGTATTAGGGTGTGTTTTGAGTGTTTTTTTCTGTATGTATTTGATAAGTTTTTTTTTAAATTAATTTTCTGCGTTCTGTTGGCAAAATTAGATTATTGCTTTTACATCTACCACAAGGATTTTTCCCAAAAAATTAAAAAAAAAATCTATCTAATGAAGATTGAATTTATTCATGAATTTCGATAAAGAAAGAAAGATAAAAAGAAACCAAAACCAATATAAGAAATAAAATATCCGGGTAAGAAATTTCGTCTTGTTTTCTATTCCAGTTCTTCATCATCTCCGGATTCCGTGATTTACGTGCAGCCTTTTCCTGATCACATGACTCGACAAAATGGTAGGTAGTGTTGTTTGTGTTAGAAAGGTCCTTTCTGAACACAACCATTTCACTACGTTGTTCCCGGTCTATTCAGTGTAAAAGGAGACATGATTAGCAGAAAATGAGTGCCATAAAGGTTAAGGTAATTGATCAATGTCTTTCTAAATGGCTTCTTCTGGTGAATATTGCGAGAAAAACGTGTCTGAAAGTGACACACAAGGCCGCAGTAGTCACGGGACTTGGGTGGACAGACAAACAAGAAAAAGACTCATAAGTCGAAAAAGAAAACTTTTCTTCCATACACAACTTTTTACTCTTTTTCAGGGGGATTATTCATTTTATATTATTTTTAAGGAATAATGTTTCTCTTTTATTAAGGTTCTTAGGAAAGTCCACCTTCGCAAGCAAAAAAAAAAGAAGTAAAAAAAAAACATTGAATTTACTCTATTTTTCCTCCTGATGGCTGACTTTTCTTTCGTTCCCCCGGTGTCATTGTGAAATAACTTAAAAAAATGTTTTTAATTCTCTAAGTTGAAAAAAAATTATCTTCTTCCTTTATTAAAAAAATCAAGAGAAAAGCATTTTTCTCTATCGACTTGTCCTCGTCTTCTCGAGGGAGGTCCGCACACACCACACCAGAGAAGTTGAGCCCTCCCGAGTCTAGTATTTTTGAGTTTTAAATAATAATTGATTAATTATCATGTTTGTATATTATTTCTCTGATCTGATACTGATTGTATGTATTTGTGGATTTGTATTTCTGTTTTGATTATTCCAATTCATGGGGTTCTATCTACATTCGGGAAATCCTGTTTGGTCTCAAAAACAAAGTTGTCAAGCCTTAAATATTTACAAACGAAGAAAAAAAAAAAAGAGTCCACCTCTCTAGAACACCGGAAGAATGCCGTAGAATGGATCGGCCTAAACGTTGTAGAAAAACAAAAGTAGGAAAGTTGTCTAGTCTTATTGTCCTGTGATTGTTTACTTGCTACTAACGAAAAAGAGTCCCTCTTTCTACGTACGGATTTACACCTGAAGAAGGCCTTAGAATGAATCAGCCTAAATGCGAGGAAGCATGAAGAATAATGCAATGAATTAGTACAATCGTCTGAAAAACTCTATGTCGTTATTCATCCTCGTCACTAGAAAATGTTTTCTATGGAGATCTGACAGTCTCCCTAAAAATGTCACTTCAGAAATACCGTATTTATTTACTCGAATATAATGCGACCCCCACTTTTTGTTGCTAAAAACTATATATCTGCGTACAATGTATCATTTTTTCAACGCTCTAGTGTAATGTTACTCCTCCCCTCAACGTGACCCTTATTTTTTGTATTAATTTTCTCGTATTATACACAAATATCAGTAAAAACGTTAACCAATTTTCACTATCATCTCTACACTAACCCCTAATACTACTACTCGACATTAAGAAAAAAAAGATGCTTCTTCTGTATGTATACGTTTTCTTATATAACTCATTAAGCGAATTCGTTGTTGTATCAATATTTATTTTTGTTTGTATCAAGAGATTCTAGTCGCCTAAATATGAAAATAAATTATCAAGTGAAAATTATTCTTATTACAGAGTTAACACGCATATCTTACTTTTAACTTAATTACTTACTTTAATTCTGACACTCGAGTACAGGTCAATCGAATAGGTATTTTATTATTGGGCATGTAGTATTTCATTATGAGATTATCTACTTACAAGAATTAATGTATACAAACAAAATTCTGTGTGTAAGATCTTCAGTTAACATTTACGTAGTAACATCTCAAGTGCTTTCTGAAAAAAAATACAAGATTTTTCTTTTAGCATCATATATATTTATATGGGCTTATTTACAATACAAGAAATTGTCTAGCCCTATTCATCATCACTTGAAATGTTCTCGAAAGGGACCCTCCCCCCTAAAGATAGTCCCTTTAAAATAATCTAGACAATCACTACACAGCTATTATTATTAAGGAAAAAGGCTATATATTGTATACTATTTATTTTGAGCAATTTGTAATTCTAACTCGTGTTTATTTTAATTATCTGTATAAGATATTTGTCTTCATCTTCCGATTGTAAAGATAAATGTTTTATTAATCAATCGAAAATTGATATTACAGGGTTTACACGCGTATTTAGTCCCTTAATTTTGAAATGGTAATTAAAGTCCATTTAATTCATTGATAATTTTATATATTTCTATTTCATTTTCGTTTACTAATATCTTATATCAGTTTTATACCAACAGATGATGATATATTTTCTGTTTTGCTCTAAAATAAAAATACGTATATAAGTCTATTGCAAGCTTGATTTTATACAATTGGATCTACTTATGTACGAGACATGTGCGCTTATAAAAGTGTGTATTACAAAATATTTCCTTTTTTTTGAACACATTAAATTCATGCCTGTACAACCGGCTGGATGACGACAGCAGACTAAAGGATCTTATATGTTCGTGCCTGCATAAAATGTCTGTAAAGAACAATAAATTAATTAGTATGTGTATTTATTATTAAAGAGTATATCGAATATATTATTATCTATGTTTAACTATTTTCTTCAACTTGATAGTAGTCGCGTCTAGGTACACAATATATGCGTAACTAAGGCTTGAAAATGCTTACTTTCTTCAGTACTTACTATTATTGGCGATCTTTCGTTTAATGTCGGTAAAATGGGAGGCTACTCCCAGTTATGGGAAAACAATTGCCCAAGAATAATTACGGATGGATGGAAAGCATACAATGGGCCACAGAATCACGCCGTCTTCGTTTATACAAACGATGCCACCACTGTGCATAAGAATACTATTGAAGGTAACTGGTTCAACATTAAAACTAAGTACCGAATAGAAAAAAAATAACGTTCATGGTTCGTTGAATGGAATACATCTACAAGACTTTTTGCTGACAATTTTTGTTTATGAACTTGATTTATTGGATTGGACGTTATCGACTGTAATCAATTTTATCGTTGGAAGAATTTGTTCATTTCTTGTTTCGGAACTTGGTTTTAATGTTGGACCAGTTGCCTTCCAATTGTGTTCGTATGAACAGTTGCACCATTTGAATCAACGAAGCTTATATTAGGATTTACAGCATAGTGCATTTTGTATGCTTTATTTCCAGCCATCCGTAAATTATTCTTTGGCGATTGTTTTACCAATTGGGAGTAGCCTCCCATTTTTACCAATATAAAACGAAAGATCGTCAAAAACCACTTGAAGCAATGACATGACAATATAGTAAATCTTTTATCGTTAAACGAGAATAAGATAATTATAATTCATTCGATAAATTACAATCGAAAATTTCACGATTTTTAAAAAAAGATTTTCTTTTTAAAGTCTCTATTCGTCTATATTTTTTTTTAAAGATATGAACAGCCCTCTGTTTATTTTTATATAGTCATCAATGAAAATAATCCCTCATTTTACGTCCACCTGAGTTTGCGAAATTTTTAAAAAACATTTTCTTAACCGAACTCACGTGTTCACTGAACAGGTATACCTTGATTAGTGCTGTTAATTCATTCATAAATGTTCCATACCACCGGATATTATAAGTGCTGCCTCCTCTCAAGGTGTTATTGAAGTTAAATGTTTTGTTTTTAGCTTATATTTTGATACATGAATATGTACAGCATTACCTTCAATCAATACCGCACTGTTCAAGGTATTCCTGTATTTATAATATTTTATGTAAATTCTGTCTTTTAAGAACGGAACATTTTCTTTGAAACAATTACTTTATTTTCACGGTTAATTCTCTGTTTGATTTTTGAAAAGATTTTCATTTCGAAAAATGAAGGCAACTCCGAAAGTCTTTTGAGGGCACTGCTTGCTTCTCATTTTTAGATCCGCTAGCATCGATTGACGTCACTGACTGACTTACCAAAATGTAAGTTATGTCTCTTGCCAATTTAGATGTGTTTCATCTAAATTCGAAGAGTTTTTGGTTGAGTCTGTAGATGTCAGAATGTTATTTGGACGATTTTTGATAGAATGAGTTATAATTCCATTTGATTTACTGTGATAAAATAAGTGATATTTTTGATAAAATGAATGTTGAAGATCAAAACCACATTTATTTATTAATGCAATATATTTCCCAGATTTTAGTTATATCCGGTGAATCCAGACCTTTCAAGATGTTTTTTGACTCAGAGATGTAAACTTGAAAATAAAATAGGCAATACTGTTCTTGCTAGATCTTCACACAAGAAAATGATTAATGCATAAACAGTCTTATACTCAGGCTTGTTATGACAGACTTTAATGGGTACTATGTAAAGAAGGTGGTCCTGGTCATGAAGTTTTGCACACTCTATTAAAAAAAAAGGTGCGCTAATGAAAAGAAATGAAAGTTAATGAAAGAAAAACAGAAATGAATGCATAAATCATATTGTAATTGCTTTGAATGAATCAACTTATTCAATTGTTTTTTCATTTGTAAACCGTTTCCAACATTGAGTGAGCAAGGGTGTGAAACTTCACAATCGGGATCACCTTCCCTGCATTATGCCCACATCCATTCCTCCAAAGTTGTGTGATGTTTTCAGTTGTGTCTGTTTGTCCACATGATATTCCCAAAAGCTATCAATGAATTTCAATTACATTTTTGGAGTGGGGTATAGGAAGATTGATTGAATTTTGGGTGGATCCTTATAATTTTCCAGTTACCTCACTTGTATTTTAGGTATATGTCCACAATATATCCCTAAGTTCTCATTGAAACTTTCAAGGAGGGTAGGCCATAGGGTGAAGAAGAATTTTTTTGGTAGATCCTGGAATTTTTTTCTTCCTTTTTTTTTCCTCCATTCATTTATGTATTCACTTATTTTTTCCACAGAGTATCTCCGAAAGTTCTTGATAAATCTCTTAGGTAAAATTGACTTAAATTTTAGGGTGGATCCATTTACAGATCGTGAGTATCTATGAATTGGTCTTCGTCTAGTTATTAAAGAGACTATGTATGTATGTATGTGTATATATATATATATATAAGGCTGTTTGTTATAGCGTAGTTTGTGATACCTCATCATTTCAACAATTTTCACCCCTCTCATCAATGATCATAGGTTCAACGATAAGTCAACATCCATGGTAGTGGTAACAGGGGGAGAAAGAAGGGCAAGTATTCTTTCTATGAGTCAATTGATTCTCATACTTGTAAAATATTGTGATATGGGAATATTCTGCAGGTATTATTTTCAATAAAAAAAAATCATAATTTTTTTTATTTCTTGTCATTTTCGGCTTTAATGCTGACCTTGGATATTCTATCATAACACAAGTAGCTGCTTGTAAAAAAAATAAATGTATTGGAATAGACACAACACCTTTTAACAACATCAAACCCTTTCCTTCCTTTCCATTTCTGTTGTGTAACATAACTGGGACAGATCAAGTGACCAAAAACTGTCTTATAGAGAGAGATATGTGGACATATCTAAAAGAGAATTTCACTTTGAACTTGTAAATCTGATAATCTACTACCCCATAGGCCTATTTGATGACAGAGGCAACACAACTCCCTGAGTAGAATTCCCTGCCTACTTAACCCACTTGGTCTGTAGTGAAACATCAAAAGGGGAAAGGAATAATGAAACTCGAGTCAAGAACAAGTTAAAACAAATAAATCAACAAGTTTTATTGGTGTTTGAAAACACTGGAGAAGAAATTAATAATTATCAGAAAGCACAACAGTTGTACATGCAAACAAGCATATATAATAGATATATAGGATTATTATTATTGTTATAAGTAAATGTCCCTGACCAAATCACTCCTCACTTAATGACCCTAGTCTTTCCTATTTTATAAATTTTTGTAACATCCTCTCATCAGTGAATAAGCAGAAATATAAGTATCTTCTTCCTAATCGGAGGTGTTGATTTTGAAGAGTTCAATTGTAAATAAGATAAGATAATCAGCTCAACTAAAGGATAAAAATCTAGAAATAGCATTTTGAGATATTACTGATCTGGATGATCTAACCTTGAAATGTGAATGAACTGATCAATCAGAAATATTTCCTATTGACACACTCTTTTAAAATAGACCCCTTCAAGTGATAAATGTCTCATTTCATGTCTACTATAATTCTGATTTTTATGCTAAGATCAACAACAATCATTTTACAATACATTGTCTAAAAAGATTTTATTCGTCGAATTATGAATTCATGTGAACTTTTTTTATTATTCATTATTAGATGAAAGTATTTCAGTGATTTTAAAATCTGTCTGAATGACCAGGCAAAAACTGGGACTAAATTACCAAGTCTGAGGCCTGGAGGATGCTGGATGGATGATAAGTATCCCTATATGGTTTGAGCTTCCTTACGTCACAAGATGTTAGAAATTAAGAATCATTCAGAGGTAGAGACTTTGTATCCCTGTGCGCCCACACTGGATAGATTTTGGGAAATCTTTTTGAAAATTTCTAAAATCTATCCTAGTGAAGGCCAGGAAGGGATGCTAAATGCCAACGTGTGAATCCTGAAATACTTAATGCCAACGTCTGAACAGGCCTTTGGGAATAGGGTCCCAGTAGGCCTGCATACTGTTAGATCCAGATAGGTTTGGACAGGTTCAATTAGTCTGAAAGGAACACTCTCTCTGGTAGAGTTTGAACTCAGTTTGTCAATTCTATTTTCCATGCTGTGAAATGAGCCACGTATTTCTCTCTGATGTAAAAATGGACCACTTCAAGCAACAAATGTCTTATTTCATGTAAGCTAAAATTCTCTGATTTTTATGCAAAGGTCAATGCCAAACTTTTAACATTCCATCACCTAAAGATATGAACTTTTCTTCACTTCTTGCTTTTATAGAATGGAAGAAGAGTTGTGATGAACAAGCCTGAGAATCGGACCATAGATGCACTAGTTCAATCTCTAGTGCCTTTAAAAGCCTCTCTTTCGAGAAGCCCATTCCTTTCAAAGCCTGTTCTTCTGAAAGAACCTTCATTTAGCACTAAGATGGTTGTGAAATGGAATTTCATTGATACAATCAACGCGTGTCTTCTGACATAGTAAAATAGAAATCCATGTTCTGATAACGTCAAAATTAAATATCACTCAAGTGATATCAGATTCATAGGAGTGGTAGGGAATGCTTCGTAGAGATGATGTGGGGCATTTGCTGTCAGATTGTCAGTCAGTGACAACACTTGCTCCTATAGATACGAGCGCACCTAAAAATGCAAATGAAAAATTAAGATGAAGTTGAACTGTAGTCAAAAATTTATGATAATGATTTGTAATCCTTCATCTAATAGATAATAATTGCTGTACTGATACTACCAATCTATAAACAAACATGGCGCCATGCAATAAGAATAGAGGCTAAGAATTTGTAGATGGATTACAGCTTTGAAACTCCTTATTTGTGGTAGTCTCAAACGTATCATTCAGATAATGTTGTTTTATATGCTTTGACTGTAGTGAGAGAGAAATCCAAGTGTTTTCTCTTCATTTTATCTTGATTAAAGGATATACCAAACCATCAGTTGCAGGAGTATCAGTTATGTACCTGTGTGAAAAACAGGGCTAGTTCAAGTTACCAGCCACACACAGTCCCCCAGGGTGCCAAGTGGTTGGAGGTGCCTGTCAGTAGGACTTTCCGTAAACGAATGCGGAAAATAAATAAAGAATAAAAATAGTCAAAATGAGCTGAAGTCATATTTTTCAGCAATATCTGACTGTTAAATACTTTCTGTTGTAATAGGCAAGAGCATATATATAGGAATGAAAAGTCTTTGTAAAAATGAATAAGATAACGCTATATTTTAAGGATGACTCAAGTTCCAGCTTTCCTGGGGCACCAGGAATCTTACGGCTGGCCCTGATGAACAATGTCTTAGATTGGGGTTATTAAATTTCAAAATGGATCCTCATCATCATCCTTTAAGTATCCGTCATTGGACACAGATCTTTTCAGGGATTCGCCTGACCTCTCTATCATGGGCATCACAAAGCCAACACTCTCTAAATTTGTCAAGTTTGTCATGCTATCTTATATTTTCCCCAGCAGTTGTCTGCTGATCTTTCATGAAAAGCTGATTGCTTGTTGAGTTTTCTAATGGATTCTGTGATATTTCTAACTTCTATTTTTCTCTAATATACTGTGCTTTCTTATGATCTCTCCTGTGCACATTGCAAGGTTTTCGGTTTGAGGATCAATCTTTTGGTTAGTTTTCATGTTCCAGCTCCATAAGCAACTATCTCGAGGATGTATTGGTTGTATACCCTTCTTTTTAGAACTGATGGGATTTTCTTGTTCTTGAAGGTTAAGCCTGCTCTACCAACAGCTTGCCATCTAGAGTGATTCTGTGCTCGATTTCTGCTTCTTTTGAGGGTCTCATGGAGATTCGTTGTCCTAGGTAGATGTAGTGGCTTACTTTCTTCAGCTCTAATTTTTGATTTTGATTGTTAACCTAGTCCTTAACATGTTTGTTGTACATGACATTTGTTTTACGAAAGTTTGTGTGAAAATCGACTTTCTTGCTTCCTTCATTCAGTTCATCTAGCATTATTTGTTGATCATGAAGTTTCTCAGCAAATCTGAGATTACTTTGGCCAATCTGAAAAAAGGGAAGAGAGCCAGTGTCAAACAGATTAAAATTTAGTGATTATACTTTGAACTATGAACCAACTTTTCGGCAAACTGGAGTAGGGCTGGATTAGCAATGTTTTGTGGGCAAAGGTGAATAAAAAAAAAAAAAAAAAATTAAACCACATCCAAGGCTATGGAAACAGTTTGCTTTTTAATTACTTTGTTTTTTGTTGTTGTTTTTTCATTATAGGAGTATATTCCATTGGTGTATGATGTAAATGTAAAATATTTCAGTGTCTGTAAAAAGAAAAAAACATGGACAGCAAAAGCTTTTTTGGTACAATGTAGGGAAGGTGGTCTCAATTGTAAATTGTGAAGCATCATACTTTTGCTCATTCGATGTTACATATGGTGAACAAATAAAAAGAAATAAGGATTAATGAGAGAAAAACAATTTTGATTGGACACTATTTTCTGCTAATAGTAGTATCTTATTCAAATTTTGTTTTCTATTATTTTTTTAATTTCTACAATCAGGACCATCTTTCCTTCATGAGACCTGTCAAATTTCAGTGTTAAGAATAAATGAGGGTCTTGAGACATGCTCCCCAGAAAATAGTGAAAATTATGTATCCAAGATTTGCTAAAATTGCATTTCAAGATATAACACCTATCGAAATTTAGTATTATCTAGAAGTCTGTTTATAACATGTTTCATCTAAGATAAGTTTTTCATCAGAAATCTCAACCAATTCAATAAATCTAAATAAATCTGACACATTTTATAAAATGTGTGAGAATTTATTAAAAAGTGTCTATCATGTAGAATACATGCTACATTATGTGAAAAAGGCTTCAAATGTCCATTGCTTTTCACAGACACTGAAATATTTTTACATTTCTGTACATCCATAGCATACAACACTCCCAAGATACAAAGCACCATACACCACTTGTATATATCTACATAAACTTCTATAAATCAATGCGAACTATGAAATTCTTTTGGGGGAGAGGGATGAAATATCATTCAAGTGGTTGAAATTTAGCTATTAATAGAACAGCATGAATATGTAACATTAAAGCATTTTCTTAGCCATAAAATATTTTCATCTGATACTGTTGCAAAAATAAGACTCTTGCACTAATTTTCGATAATTAATTTGATTTTTCACTCATTGTATTAATTATTCTATGAAGTGTGCAGGCTGAATGAAATATAGTTGTAGTTTTGCTGACCCCTGACCTACGCCATTTGAAAGATATCTAGAATAATGAGTTATGGGGGGGGGGTTTCCACTGTTAACACCTGGCCCATGACATATTGGAAGGATTCCAGAGATAGATACATGCTTTTCCCAAGGGCATTAATGCTAAGTAAGTGTGGACTGTCTCAGCTGGAGTTTGAAATAGGCTCGCCAATCTCATTCTCTGAGCCTCTAACAGCTCAATCACTCACACCTTGACAGTTATGACAGTGTATGTCCAAATCAGCTCTAGAATAATAGTAAGGTATTACTACACAAGAGTTACAATGGCAGAGCAGCCAGAAGAAAGACTGCTCTTTGAGCTAGTCAACTAAGGAGTTGGTAGTTGAGATGGTAGTCTTTGAAAACCATTATTATCAACATTGACCCTTATTTTCCTTCATTTTCAATTTTTAGTGGCTTTTTATCACAATTTGTTGGGGAAGACATGAACTAACGATAGTGAATAAAGTACATAGATCAGAAATAATGAATAAGCTCTCAGTGCATCCCTTTTGCCTTAGGAAGCCTGGTAATGTCCATCTGCTCTTGACCACCTGAGCAACAAGAACTAATATGGCTCTGCAGATGATCATATCTCACCCATAAACCTACTCGCCATTCTTTGATAGCTCTAGCACCACATTTGTTTTTGTTTCTGTAAAGCAATTATCTTCTAAAATTTTCATTAGGTTACTTATTGTAAACCATTAATAATAAATCAGACTTCTATTTCTCTTCATCTTAATTTTCGGTTACTTGGATCACATTTTCTAAAAGAGCCTAAAATAGCCTAAAACACTAAAAAGATGCTAAAAATAATTAAAAAAAAACAAAAAAAAACATGTAAAAATTGGCCAAAATGTTTCAGCATGTCCATGATAATTTGGTGATTTTTTTGTATAGCCAAATCAAGAATCCCAGTGAATTTGTGAAAAGTGCTAAATTGGCAACATTGAGTAAACAGTGCAGGTTGGAATGTTTTCTGATCTGCAATCTTCTTAGGGAAGAATTTTTATTAGAGACCAAATTTGTATGACGTAACATTAGGAGAGGGATAGATAGATAGATCAGACTCTTCTTGATTGGATGAGTAAAGCACGTATTTAGTGATTTCAATCGTGTGGTGTATCCACGGAGACCATTAGCATGTAAGCTCATGCTTCATCTTGATGAGACAATTCTTATTTTACAAGGTTGTCTGGGATGGACGTCAAGCTTTGTTATTAGTTTTGCATAGTTTGCTCCAGTTATTGTCTTGCCAATGATTGATACTATTTATTCAGAATCTCCAACAATTGGTACCATCACGTTGTGGTTGGGGAATGCATTTTGTTGTCTTTGTAAAATGGTGAAGTTGGTTTCCACTGCTTTAACTAGATTAGTTACAGATCTAAAATGGTGAACCAAACTTTTATCCCTGGTTCCTTGACACTGGTTGGTTTCATTTTTGTCTAAATCTCAGGGATCAGGAATTATTAATATGAAATATAGCTTAGCTTATAGAGCTGATATATTTGTCCATTAACTAGAAAAATTGATAAAAAAGTTGATCAGAGAAAGTTGTCTGTTTTTATTAGCTAATATATATGTGTATGTATAATGTGCATGTGTTTGACTCTATTCTTTTCATATTATTCAGTAAGATTTAATGAGGAATTTAATGATAGCAAGAATTTTTCTGTTATTCTGTGTGGAACTCCAGGGATTCTCCATTGGCCCAGAATGTCATTTCTTGTAACAGCCGCAATTTCTCATGTCAGTCTTGTAAGAAAACAAACCTCTTCTCAAAAAGAGCCTCCACTACAGCTTAACTCCTATTACAGGTATACCTTGATTAGTGTGGTTTATTCATCCCCCAAATTTCTGTTCTGTTCTCTTCCAAACCACACTGTTCAGTCATCATAATTTGATATGTGCAGGTTTGTTTTTTTTCCAGCTTGTATTCTGTTACATTAATTTGTACAGCAATAACTAAACTGCATAGCATTAAAACTGCATTATTCAAGGTATTGCTGTATGTACTAATTTACTCAAACTAGTGTCTACATTGTGCTTGTTATATAGTCACAAATGTTGTAGCCGTTGGACCCTTCAGCCTTCTGTCATAGTCAGTAATCTTGTGGGAATTTCAGATTGAACCTTTTATTCAATCCATGGGGTAGGTGCTAGAGGATATCTCTTCAGTTAATTCATCATTGCGATATCACCTCTTCCACTGAACTAGACTATATGACTTGATTTGTACTACCCAACCCAGTGATTGAACTCACAACTGCCTGGCAGGTGACTTGATACATCGTTTTTATCCACCACGCTAGTGGTTCCCAACTTTTTCAATGTTGTTCCCCACTTCTGTCAATAACATTATTAGTTTTCCCCCCTTTTATTTAATTATCTCGGAATCAATAATGGGATGCTAAAGTTGCAGTTGTTTACAAAAATTAAGTTCTATTGAAGTTGATTAAACCAATCAAATATAATGACAAAAAGCTAACTCTAAAACTAAATTTAAAATAATTTTAATAACTGGTGAGGAAAATCCAGACCTATAGTCTTTTTCCCCCTCTTGAACTATTTAAATGCCTCACCCGCGGATGGAAAGCACTGCACTAGGCCATTGTTCTGTTGAACAATCCGGTGGTGGGAATTTGGAGCTTTAAACTCAGTCGCTTGTCTTCCTTTTACTCAGAGCCTGTGTGATTGACTCAAATATATTTTGAAATTCCTAGGTTATCATCTATGATAGACACTTTGTGGCTGGAGAGTACAACTGCTGAAACATGAGTTTAACAACCAAAATGAGGACATTGGTCTGAGCGAATTATTGTATAATAGTTGGCTCAATGTTGTAAGGACACACGTCAAGTGTTACAATAAACCAGTCATTGGCAAACTGCAACCCTTTTGACTTTCTTAATGGCACACTTAATTCCATGAGGAAAAAAAGTTTCGTTTAAAGTTTGACTCTATTGTTTGTCTTATTTGCCCATTTTTCCCACAAGGTTTCAGACATTTTGCCTGAGCAAACTTGTCTCATCACTGGTTGACAAAACCATATACAATAAATAAGTGCCATGAGTGTTAAATTTTTCTGCATAGTAGTGTGGCCTAATTTATGATGAGCAATATCTCATGCCGCCTGTTGCTTGAAGAAGGTTGCCCACGGACAGAAACCATACAATCTGATAGACCCTTCGTTTGCTAAACCATTAAGTTTTTCATGGAACATTATCAAATGGTTGTTTCTCATTTGCCCCTCCATACATCTTCACGATAGCTCTGGTCTAGTTTGTCAGAAACTGTCAACATCAATATGACTCTTCAGTTTTCAAGTTGTTCTGGCTGGCTGGCTATGTACAGAGGCTGCTCCAATGGAGCTAGAGGACTGGAAATTTATTTAGTTTACTCATGTTTAGAAAGAGACCCTTTTTTTTTCTTTTTCTTTTTTTCCAATTCCACACCCAAATAGGTTTTTAATGTGTGTGTGTGTGTGTGTGTTTGTGTAGGGAGGGTTCAATTTATCATGTAAGTTTATGCTAAATTGGTCCCTTAGTTTTATATCCAGCAGGGCTTATGCACGTTTTGAAAATTTTTGACTTTTTAGTAATAACTGCTGAACAAAAGGCGAGAGAAGAAACTTATTTATTGATCAACCCATTTCCAACATTTTTAATTTATCAACCTAACATGACATGCTGCCAAAAGACGTTATTTCTGTGATGGTTTCTATCAACTAACTAACCAGACCTGTTTCTGTCGTAAGTCTAGTTTTTTGTCATTCAAATCCTGTCCTCTACTAGAATTCAGTTAAACCATTAAGTTGAGACAATCACAGACTATTTGACGTTTTTCCTAAAACCTAGCAAAGTGTGAATATCTTCTTTGAAGTTGTAATTTTGGTTATAGTTGCAAGAATAAAGTTGAAAGTTCTTTGTAAAAAAAGATTTTGCATACTCAAATTTCTAAGCAATTTCACACCTTGATTATGTAATTTGACTAAAATCCCGAAATCTTTGAGGTTTTGATGTGTCAACAGATATGAGGAACTCCATTTTAAAAATCTTTCAAAAATAGAATTCACCCAAGAGAAATTTGAATCAAAGAAAATTAGTTCATCAAATGACTGGATCATGCAAAAATATTGCTTACTTCTTTCTGATAGTATAGTGACAAATCCATTTATTTACTAGGGGTATCATAAAAGTTCTGAAGTCAGCTTTGATTTCACGTAATTCAAACCGACTATCAATTCTTTTCAAATTTTATAGAACTTACTATTTATCAATAAGTAGAAGAACGCCTGTCTTTCTGATAATGGAATTTCATAATCTTTGAGGCAGCCAAAACAATTATAATTTGATGTTAAATCTATAAAGAAAATATTTTTTGGCATTTGTTATTTCTGATTCAGAGTGGATTTATTAAAGATAAGTAGTAGGATTGAGTAAAATTCCAACAGATTTAGTTTTTTGGGTTTAATCTTCGTAGAAATGTGATATGGTTCGATTGGAAAGGATATTTCATTGAGTTTTTATGAAATTAAAATGGGGTAGGGTATACTTGAAAGAAAAATTCTTCTTAGAAGATATTCATACAAAATACCCTTCTCATAAAATTAATTCAAAATTGAATACATCCCTGAATTTTTATTTGAATTGGCCCATTAGCATATTTTTGGTGGAATTTTGAAATGTGTGTGAAAATCAGGTTCAAATTTCTCAATGCAATTTCTACTGCTATACTGGGTGGTGAATGTTAAGTTTTCAAACCTTGTTATCTCTGGTTTTATATTGTCTATAGAAGGAAATTTTAGCTGATAATTTCCTGCAATGTTTTTCCTATTGATAAACATAAAAGTTTACTATGATACAATTGATAGATTTCAAGTTACAGACGTAATATTTTCACAAAAACTTCTACAATCTTTGCATGAATTACGTCACATTGTTAGTAACAATTGCATTATATCTCCTCCTTCACTCCTTTTCTTCCTTTCTCTTAGATCATTTTTCTTATCATCTGCGGTGCCTCTTGCCCTGTCTGTCCGCGGCATCTCTTGCCCTGTCCGTCCGCGGTGCCTCTCTCTGAAAAGTGAGGTGACCCCCCCCCCTCCGATTGTCAGAATAGTTTCATTTTAGGTTCTATGTTTGGTTATCCATGATTTTTGTGAATTCTAAAAATACAATTATTTAATTGCTTGTAAGCAATAATTTTGATTGAATCAATGTTCCTCAAACCAAGTGAAGATTGTCTGCATCTTTTAAAAGCTGTTGATAAATATAACCAGTGTGTTTGGTCACTCTACAGAAACCTCCATGTGACCAATTCCTTTTGGCAGCATGCTGTGTTTGGAGAATCAATAAAAAAAAAAAATGGGTGTAAAGGGTGATCAATGAATAAGTTACTTTTCTCGCCTTTTGTTGGATCACTAAAACAGCGCTCAATTTAGCTTCAAATTACATTGTAAATTGACCCCCTTCAAAACCCATCTTGGGGTGTAATTTTGAAAAAAAAATGCCTGAAGAACAAAATGTATTTCTCTCTGAGTATAATGTTTAAATAAGGAGTAAATGTTTGAATTTTCAGCCCTCTAGTTCAATTGGTGCAGCATGTATGTATATATATATATATATATATATATATATATATATATATATATATATATATATATATATATATATATATATATATATATGTATGTACATAGCTAGACCAGCTTAAAATCTGAAGGAATCTTTGGTGACAGTTTTTATTGATGGTTTCTAATATAATGAGTTCATGTGATTGTATTTGTGTTAGATATTGAGAAACTCTAGCTCGGCTGCAAACTTTTGCTACCTAGTTAAATATATTTAATTCCATTTATTTCCTTCTACATTAAATAACAAGTAGATGCATACAAGCAGTGCTGGATTAATGATGTTGCCAAAGTAGCCTATACTCCAGAGCCCGCACTAAATGCTTGCAAGCTGTCAATTCCAATTTAGTGATTCTGTATTCGCTCTATTAATGTAGTGTTATATATCCTTCAACTTTTATGAATGACTGGATGTTTAATCAAATTATCATCTTGAATGAGGATTATTATTTAACTACATTTGAATACTACTCTTCTATTACTATATGATACATGTACAACATATTAATACAAATTCTTTTGCAATTCAACTCATAGCTGCTGTACAAAGATCTAAACTAAGTTTGGTTATATTAAAACTGAAATGTCTGACATTTTTCTCATCTGGTGATAAAGCAAATAAAGAATACTTCTACTTTGTAAATAAGAAAGGAAAACAAGAGTATGTTTCAGTAATTGTATGTATTTTCTTAATTTAGGGCTTATTTATAATATGTGCCACAGGTCCCGCACTAATCCAGACTTGCAAACAAGGCTTTTTTTCTCTGTCTAAAATAGAACTTAGAATTTATGAGTCATAAGATAAAAACTATGTTTTCTTTATCATTAATACTTTAACTGGTATATCATCTGAGACACAGGCTGAAACTTCATACTGTTATGAAAATTTTTTTGTTTTTTTTATTAGTCATATTAGCAACGTTTTTTTTTCTTTTCATCTTGATAGATAAGTCTTTTGAGACCTAGATGTTGACATCGATTTTTGACTTTTTCAAGATGTAATTAGAATTGAGTTTGTTTTTTGTTTTTTTTTCTTGTATTCTGGCTATTCAAAATTATCACCGGAATAAATACAGCAGACGCTTTATGATCCTTTTGAAACCATCTTTCTTGTTGCAATAACCAGTCGATAACATTAAGAAAGGGTCATAAAAATTGGAACAGTTTGCATTTGTTGATATTGGATTCATTATTATAAGTTCATTTCAGGTTATGAATTGATTGTTGGATTCATAGACTTGTTAAATTTATTAAGAATTCAGTGTTATAAACATCTTTGCATTATAAAAGGTTTGGTTAGTTAATCAATAGATGCCGTCACCATGCTAATATATTTTGACAGCATGCTGTGTTAGGGATGATCAATTAAAAAAAATTGTTGAAAGGGATGATCAACGAATAAGTTGATTCTCACTCCTTCCGTTGGGCAGTGATCACTGAAAAGTCTGAATTTCGTCAAAGCAAGTGTGAACACAAACTAAAGGACCAATTTAACATAGATTTACTTTGTAAATTGACCCCTCCCCCCCCAAAAAAACTTATTTGCGGGATGGGGTCGAAAACAAATGAGACATTTTTTTTTTGTCTAGATACAACAGTAAATTTCTAAATTTTCAGCCCTCTATTCCATTGGTATGGCCTGTACATGTGATGCATACATAGTTAATCAGGACCACTAGAAAGTTACTTTTTCTGCAAGCTGTAAAAGCAGAGCTGTTTATGTCTGTATTTTGCTAATGGAGTGTTTTAATCATTGGTTTATGGGGACTAATTTCCCCTGTCTCTCCTGGACGAGGAAATTAGTCTAAATAAATCACATGCAATGAAAGTAGTTGTTTTGCTCGAGACTTTTTTTTTTTTCCCCCCTCTCACATTTCACAGTACAGATATTGGTTGATTATCTTTAGTAACCACTCTATCACATGAACTGTTGGAGTGAAGTATATTAAACTCGTTGGTTATGTACTTTGGTTTTTATAAATCACATGGGGGGTAGTGATTTTAATCAGTTAAGTGTCATTTTTCATTCCGTGTATATTTTTTCAAATTCTCTGGATAAGAAAAAGATGACCGACCGTATATGCTCGTGTATAAAACGGACATTAGGTTTAAAAAAAAAACATGTAAGTATTGCACAGCATCCAATATGCTGGTATTATGAATAGGGGCCGCCTACTGATAGACAATTACACGGTTTGGTTGAGACGCAATGAAGTGTATTCTCTTTAATTGTTGGAAAGAAGTTAAATTTGTAATCCTAGCCCCTCAGATTGTAAAGAAAATTGGCATGTCAAGTGTGTTTTTACTCAAACCTCAGAAAATGAAGTCTGCTTTTCAAAATTTCCATGCTATGACCCCTGAATTTTGACATTTTGGTGTACCTCCCCCCTTCTCTCTCTCTCTCATTTTTTTTTTTTTTTTTTTTTAAATTTTTTTTTTAACGAAATCCACTGGCCTTATTAAGATAGAACCCTCTGGTCTGTACTATTGGATAGATAATACTCAGCACTACAATAGTCCTTCAATGCAGTTTTGTCTTGAGTGTCCATAAAAGAAGAGTTATAGTAATTTCAAAATGGGGGTGTTGCTAATCACAATCTAAAAAAATGTTTTCTTTCTGTAACTGCCCCTTGGCACCCTCTATCATATGTAACTGTTACAGTTCTGTGTATTTTGCTCCTTATGGAATATTAATTTGCATTATGGAGTATCCTTTCGGTGGTGACAATCCTTTCTGTATAATGATTTCTATATATCTTTTGAACAAAATAGAAGAAAACTTTCTTATTGGTTGATGAGGATTTGACTAAACCCTTTAATTACAATTTTGGGGTGAGGAAATTAGGAAAACGTGTTAAATTGGTAATGTTCGGCCGCTATCTTTTCCCAGTTCTAAAACTCCAGCCCTATGAAATTGAAATCAATTTTATGTATTTTGCCAAATGAGCCTTTTATCCAACCTTCATAGCTCCTTCGATGTAGCATGTATTGCTTTTAGACTTCAGTGACTCACTAGTGTGTATCTTGTGTACTTTTCCACTGACAAAGCCTTGAAAATGCTGAAAACTTAAAATGTAATGTGTGATGAAACAACGCCCCCTTTGAGATGTAAAATTGTTTCATTAACAAATTGAGTTCAAAGTTTTATAACCAGTAATCAGTGAGTTGAACCATGTGATCTTTTGTTGTTGTTAAGTAAGGATTTAGTCACGTGAATTCTAGACTTACTTTCTAGGTCAATAAGATCTGTCCTTATTAGCATTTGTAACTTATATAGATTACAAGTTTCTTATTGCAATTTCACATTCTTTTGATGTATGCTATAAATATTTACGTTCTTCTGAGATGAAGATACCACACTCTTTTGTCTTTCTATCTCCAGATAGTATTCTCTTGAGTTGGTGGTGTGGCTTTTGTAGAGAGTCGTCATGTTTGTCCCCTAAATGCTCTTTTACTCGATGGTCACTCTAAACCTCTCACCTATAGAATAATTCTTCCCCACCCTCAACTTGGAGCCATCTCATAAATCTTGACTATATAAGTGAGAGGTGTTTGTGTAAATATATGTGAATGGTGTTTATGCTTTAAAAAGTATCTAAACATGGGTGTTGCCCAACCAAATTTGGCATGCCTATTCAATGGACCCGGGGGGAAGTTTTTAGACAAAAAGTTTTGAGAAAATCTTTTTAAAGAATTTTAGAGGTGGGGTTCTATTTACAATATAACTCTAATGCTAAACTGAAACTTCCACCCATATACATATCTTTTTATTTTATATATATTCTTCAAGGGATGTAAAGTGAAGAGACTCCCCCTTTTAAAGGGTTTAAGTTGAAGGAGACTTTTTCCTAAATTAAACTGAGAAGATTTGAGAAAAAAAGCATTTTTAAACGTTTTTGAGGGTAGTGCTATATTTATACTGTAACTATAATGCAAAACTGGACCCTTACTTTCTGTTTAATATATACATATATGTACTAACCGTGTGATGGGTATTCAGATTGTATTGTTCAAGTGAGATCTAGGAAAATTGCACCACCCTGTTATTTATAATAGAATATGATTATTGCAAATAAACTTATGTACAGGTATGAAAGATTTTATCTTCTGACTGAAACCAAACAATCTCTCCGTCCAAAGTTGTTTCTTAGTAAGGAATGTTCTTAATATAAGAATTGTAGGATTATTTTGATGTTCCAGGGTTTTCATGTTTCTAACTGTGACATAAGTCAACTGTTCTAAGAATGAGTGAAAATTTCATGTTGAGATTCATTTAAATAGCTTAGCGGTGTTTGTGTGGAATTAAGTGACCCCAAGAGAGAGTGGTTAAATAGAGATAGCGTTTGTAACAAAGATAGAAAGCTGTTATATTAAAGATATGATGTAGAGAGTGGGCAGGGAATTTTTTTTTTTTCCCTTCCCATTTTTACGTCATACTGCGTCGTATTATTCCTTTTTTGAAAATCAATTCTTGAGATAAAAAATAGAAAGAAAGAAAGAAAGACTATATAGTGTTGATACTTCATTTATAATTTTTTCGTTTTACAATGTATTATGTTGTATTTTTGATATTTTACGTTTTGTTCTTGATGCAATGATTATTTATTTGAATTAGAAATAGTTTTGTAAAAGAAATAAAAGTCTAATATTGTATATACAACGTTGTGGTGTTCAAACAGTCTGTTATCTTATCCTTCTAATAACGCATAAGACACTGCTTGCTCTTTTCTCTCTTGATAAGTACTAGAGTTTGTATTGTATTAACCTATTGGAATTTTAGATAAATTCATTATCGTTCACATGTGATAGTGACGTGCCCTTTATCATACTGAGTTGAGTTGTAGCACAAAGTGACAGTTTCAATCGTGTGATAACTCTAGTAAAACTCGACCAATTTTGATGAAATCTATATTATCTTGTAGAAAGATTTATTCTGAGTAACTTTTTTTTTTTAAACAGTCACGGAAATTGTTCTAAAAAGAATTGCTAAAAATTTACTATAAGTATGTAATACATGCCTGAACTGCAGTATTGAATTAGAGCGAACTTTGCACTCAACATGACCCTGCAAATGTTTTAGGTTACAAAAAACAAGGATTTTCCCCATTTTAAAAAGGATGTTTGTATGGGAAGAAAAGATTTTGAAAGTCAGGCGCATGTGAATTGGATTTAGAAATAAAAAGGGTCTGGGGTATCATTATTGCTACCTGCCTTTGTGGCGCAATCAGTTGATGTGTTCAGCTGTAAACTGAAAGGTTTGTTAGAATTCATCTGTTTAAAAACAGGAGTGTAAAACACAGTTCATGATATTTTTACACAATTCTTGAGAGGAAGTTCAGGAAATAAAAAAGCAGGTTGCTAATATAAACACTGGATTCAGTAGATGACCTTTCGGTTCACTTATATGTGGGTTCATGCCACTAAAGATAGCTATTTTTTTGTCACTGCTTTAATATTTTTCATCTATTTTATGTTGAAATATTATTTGAAAAAAAATTTGACTACTTTTTACCTTCATCTTAATTTTTTGCTTTTTATTGCAACTTCTTGCTCTGACCATCAGTGAGTAAATAACCTAGATCGGGGAATAAGGAAGGAGCTTTAGGTGAAATTTGATCTTACATCCCTGTAGCCAGTGGAAGCACCAATTTAGCCATCAAAGCTTCAACTGGACACTGAAGTTCAATTAACACCCTCAAACTTATCTTTCATTCCAATCATAGCCATGTTTGTTAACGTTCTGATAGTATCTAATACATTTTTCGTTTTTTTTTTATTCTTTTTTATTAGATGAAGTATTTTGTATCATTATTTGAAAAATTTTTGACCACTTTTTACCTTTATCTTAATTTTATTTTTTATTTTTTAGCTTTTTGGCACAACTTTTTATTCAGTTTTTTTTTGTCTTTTTTTTTTTCTTCAAGTTTTTATAATCATATTTGCACATTGTGCATGTACGTATTTTTTGTTACTGATTTTGAAATGATTACGGAAGTTTTCCTTTGGTAGATTTTTTAAAAATTTTCAATTGAGGAAACTTAGTTCATAAACAAAACTAGATGGATAATCAGAGGAACTTTATCTGTGTTTACCATAAAATAGGCCTACTGAGGCCCATTTAAAAATTTGTAGTGTAATTTTCCTTCCATTGTATTTTAAAAAAAAAATTTTTATTTATCCAGTGATCCAAGTAATTACTACATGCGGTAATTTAGATCACTGTAGATATTTCAATGATTTGCCCAAAATTTTGAAATATCAAATCTAAATACCCTAATATAAATATTATTTCTAATGGAACAGCACTTAGACTGACGCACACACACACAATACCAGAATTACAAAATCAATTGTCCCAGAAAAGAACAAAATTTTATGCTGCATAAATCAACAAGAAGTTGATAAACTATTTAAAAATATCTGCACCTCTGCGAGTTATAGTTGGGTTTGGCAGAAGCTGCACAATACTTACCAAGTCACAGTTGTCAGTCTTCCCTAATGGGACATAATTGATTACAATATCGTGACTTCTGAGGTTATATAAAATGTTTTTCTAAAACTGCATTCCAAATTACAATAGCAATCAACATTTTTTTTTTTTTTTTTTTTTTTTTTTCTAAGATATAGCAATGTAATACTTTATCATCACTCAGTTTGTTTGTAAACTTTTTTTTTTTTTTTTTTTTTTAAACAGTCCTCTTGAAAATTGACATAACAGTACATTTCTTGGAATTTTGGTCACACCACTCTAGAATTGTTTCATTACGAGATTTACAGAGTTCATGTATAATAATACTTTTAATAATATTGGCCATAACACACCATTGGGCTGTCTAGGAGAGACCCTATTTTCAATTTGAGAAAAAAACTGTCAGTTTCTAAAGTTGTATAAGAAAATGCTTTATTAAATAATAAACAGTTTGCGCTATCTGAAAATCTAAGTTCTGGCTCTCATAAAAGTATATTTCAACCCTGTGCAAAAATTTGAATATGCAGCATTTGTTATAGAAATGCAAAGAATGCTGAAAATATGTTGCTTGTTTTTCTTCAATGCTTATTGGCTCAAGTTGCCGGGGCGGTTTAAGGAAGCCCATTTTATGGTAACATAGAAAATTAACTCCGCTAATACTTTCTTATAAAACTGATATTAATTACATCAGTTTTTAAAAAATTATAAATTTGTTCAAAAGGTGCATGTTTGGTAGGGGCTGGACTTGACGGTGTGTGAAGCAGCCTCCCATGTTAATCATTTTGAATAATTTTTCCTCCGTCATCAAAATACTACAGATTCAAAGTGCTTGGTTTGCATCTCTTTAGTGTTGCTAATTCAGATATTTTATATCTAAATTTTGATATTTCTTAAAAACGAAAGTAAAAGGAGATAATTCATAGAAACCATAGAAAGAATCTATAATCTTTAATTTTTTATTCATTTTCATTAGATTTCTCAAGAATTGTTGATCCAAACAACTTGACACTGCCTTGTCTGCTGACTAATGTATCTGGTAAATGTCGACTTCATATAATGGCCAGATGTCAACTAATTGCGGTGTGTACACATAGACACATGCAAATAGACAGAAAGAAAATTCTCCAACTACAATTAAAGAATCCTGAGAAATCTTGAAGAATTTTAAAGTCACATCAGTGGCAGTCAATACAGAAATTTGGTTTGATCAATAAACTAAAGATTTATAGAAATTATTTGGTTTTTATTTTCAACTGCATTTCATGTTAAGACCAGATTTGAATGGTTAAAGATATTTGCATGGAATTAAGTGACCTGAAGAGAGAGTGGTTAACAAGAGCATTTGTAACAAAGAAAGATGTTATCCCCCCACCTCTTGTCAAGATGAGAGAGGAGAAAAAACAATTTCTCTTTTACGTTATACTATGTCATTATTCCTTTTTTTAAAAATCAAATTCTCTTGATGAAAAAATAGAATACAAGAAGGAAAAAAGAAAGCAGACCTAACAATGTTTATACCTAATGTATACTCTTTATATATATATATATATATATATATATATATATATATATATATATATATATATATATATAGTATATTGTGGATTCGCTACATAAACCAGCTCATGTTTCTGCCCTCTTAGGGCCTCATCAGGCGAATATATTATTGATATATTATCAAATTATGTTACACTGCTAGCATGATTTGTACCACATATACTGTGTATTTTACACATATATATATATATATATATATTTATAACATTTTCTTTTGCCGATGAATTATTTTGCCTTCCAGGCAATATTTTTCTTCCAATTTTTAATGCCATGATTATTTATTTTTGTTTTGAATGTTTCACTGGGGATTTACTTGAAAAATCAATTGCAAAACAAGTATTTTTTATTATCATTGATATTTTCATTACAGAAACAAATGCTGTTATAAATTGTATGTACAACATCACAGGTTCTAAACAGTCTGTTCTTTGTTTGTTAGTAGAAGGATTAGGTTATAAACTGAAAATGGTTATATTAATGTCTATAAAAAGAATATTAAGTCACTGCTGTATATAATGGCATATAAGACCACTTCCCCCACCTCCAGCAGGTTGACCCTTTCAAGACTATCCTATTGCTTAATGCCTGAATTAAAATGTTCTAGGAGAATTCTAAAAGATCTAAAGAGACGTAAATATTTTAGCAGTCATAGTGACCTTGGGATATACCATGTCTCAGGAGTCTTGAAGTGGTTAAAACAAAAATTGTTGGATGGTATGTTCAATGTTACTTGAACTTCATCAATGCTCCCTATTCAGCCCAATTCAAAAACATTTTGTTTTCATGCATCTCCCTATGATTTCAGAAGTCTCCATGATTGTGTAGGCACCAAGATAACTCTGCAACTTGCCATTGTGTCAAAGTTATTAGCCAGATATGTTGATTAAGCCATGGACATGGCAACTTCGAATTTGCAATCTTTTGGTTTTATGGTTCCCGAAATGAGGAGGCAATTGATCTCCAATAAAAATTATTCTTGAAATGTTTATAGTTTTTTTTACTCGAATATATTTACTTCACTAGCATTCATGAGCGTAGTTTCATAGATTTAAAATGTTTGGTGAGTATTGAGAGAGGGAGGGGGGTTGTTTACCTGTAATTTCATGAAGGAAGGAAAGTGTAAGACATACTGAATCAAATATGTATTTCTAATCACCAATTGAACTGATGTAATTGATGTCAGGTTCTTTGTTTCACAAGCTGAGAGAAAATGAATACAACGAAACAAAGATGTTTACCACCCTACAGATTTAAATTATGAAAGAATTGAGAGACTTGTATGTGGATAACCAAGATTTCATAAATTTTAAAGCAAAAAAAAAAAAAAATTAATTATAGAAACCCAGACAGGTATCTAGAAACCCAGATTTCTCTCCCTTGTTCAGTACTCATAAAAAAAATCAGGAATATTCACGTATAAATCTGTATTATAGCTAATTATTGAATGAACTTCTTAACTGAAAAAAACAAAACAATATAGGTCCATGATTTCAATTTAAGTGCATCTTAAAAACACGTTAAAAATTGAATGTAGATTTTCATTGTTTAAATTCAGAAAAAAATCGGTCTGATGTCAAAAAATATCTAATTTGACAACCATGTGTTATCATTCTGTCCCCCCTTCCTAATCTCTCCAGCTACATGTTTCAGCTTTGGCCTTTCTTCCCATTTATGTGCAAATTAGAAGAAGGAAAAAAAAATGTTCTGTTAGAGTTTTGTGGTCTTACTTCAAAAATATTTCCCCCCCCCCCCCAATATTAACAGGAAAAACAAAAATGTTTAATTTCATTTTCCATGTGCTCCATGCTTGATCAGGGAGCTTTGGAAATCTTCCAGTGAGAAATTAACATTGCATTGCATTTTATTTCCTCATGTCGACTAATGAAACTCCTTGTTTTCAATTAGAAATCTGTGCTATGACTGAAATACCAAAAGCATGGATGATACGTTTGTCTCTGGATGAATCTGCTGCTATCACCAGAAACTTTCTCCTCCCACTTTCCACCACCTGTCAGCTCATCCAAGCTGGTCTGCTCAAATAAATAGCTTTTTGATTTCCTTTGTCTGGTCATACTCTATTTAATTTAAATTTCCCATTTTCACCTTGTGCTTATGACCACTTGATATTCCAGCATTATCTAATGCCACATTTCATACTCTTATATTTGTTTATCTTTCCAGTCCTATGAAGATGAGGCAGGGGGAGATTTTATGGTTGGCTCATTCCAGGACTTTGGATATGGCACTGTTGACCAGGAAAATGAAGCTGTGGGTTCCAGTTCTGATGAAAAGCCTCGCATCCTGCTGATGGGTCTACGAAGGTAACCAAGAATATTTCTCTCTGCTTGTAGTTTACCCAGTTCCTGGAAATTAGTTGAAAATCCTTGTAATAATTCCTCTTTGATTTCTCATCTGATTCATTATGTCTTCTTTCCTTTGATCCTTTTTTTCAGGAGTGGGAAGTCTTCAATACAAAAAGTCGTATTTCATAAAGTGTCTCCCAATGAAACCTTATTTCTTGAGAGTACCAATAAAATAGTTAAAGATGGTGAGTTCTTTACTTTTTTGATAAATTTTCGGTCAACTGATTCAGACTTGGATTTTTTAAAGGTTACACTGCTAGGACATCTTGGATGAATTAAAGTTTTCTCATTTTCTAAAACCTTTGAAGTCTTGTATCATTTTGAATGTTATAAGATATGGATTTCATTTATGACGGATATGATGGTTATGGGAACTCGTTATGTATACACTAATTTGCAGCCTTTAGGAAGTGACTGAATTGACCTCAGGTCAGTGCCACCTGTCCTATGCTTATACTTTTATCAAGTTACCCTTGTACACAAATTTGCAGGTGTCTCCATTAGATTTGAAAATGCCAAATTAAACCTTTTTTTTAAAAATGCCAAAATTGATCTGACCATGAATTGACCTTCAGACGTCAACATGAGATAGGTTGTGCTAACCTATGTTCATCCGGGATCTAAGTTACATTTGTATGCAAATTTGCAGACATCTTTGTTAGATTTGAAAATGCCTGTCAAAATTGACCTGGCCTCAAATTGAGCTTAAGAGGCCACCATAGATCTGCACCACTTGTTTCTGTGCAAATTTTAAGCTTGTAGGGTGCAATTGTTCTGGAGTCTACATATTCATAAACAAACATTATTCGTTATATAAAAATATATATATATATATATAATTTGATGAAGCTAATGAAATGTTTCCTTTATTCTTTTTTGACAGACATCTCAAACAGTTCATTTGTACAGTTCCAAGTGTGGGATTTGCCAGGCCATATAGATTTCTTTGATGCTACTTTTGATGCTGTGAAAATATTTGGTGGTTGTGGTGCCTTGATTTTTGTCATTGATGCACAGGTAAAACATTTGCATCTTTTTTCTTTTTAAAAAAAAATTCTTTTTCCTCTTTTGTCGATTTATGGTTGCATCTATCTTTTTCTGATTTTTATCAGGTTTTGGAAGTATCCGCTTTTCTCTCTAGACATAATGAGTAAATGTTGAAATCCAGGTAGATTCCCCCACTACAAGATTTTTTTAGTTGGGGGGGGGGGGTAATTTGCCTTTTAAGTTTATACTAAATTGACCCCTTAGTTTGTGTCTGGAAGCATTCACACTTTTTTTTTTTTTTTTTTTTGTAAATTCACATTTTTCCGGTGATCACTACCCAACAAAAGGCCGAGAGAAGTAACTTGTTCATCAATCCATCCCCTTTTTCAATTTTCAAATTAATCACCCCTCAACACTGCACGCTGCCAAAAGACATTAATCACTTGTAAGTTTCTATTGAGTGAATAACCAGACTTTTTCCTTTTTTTTTTTTTTCTTTTTTTGTTTAGGATGACTACATGGAAGCTCTTGATAAGCTCAATATGACTGTGACCCGGGCACATAAAATTAACCCAGATATAAAATTTGAAGTATTCATTCATAAAGTGGATGGATTATCTGATGACCAAAAAATAGAATCCCAACGTGATATTCATCAGCGAGCAAATGATGATCTCTTGGATGCGGGATTTGAAGGGATTTACCTCAGGTATGTGATTTTTCTATGATGTTGCTCCGATCGTGATTCGTGAAGAGGACAATTCTTGTTGATTCAATTTCAACCTTAAATTTCTATCATTAATTCTAATTTATAACCTATTGTGTGGGTTTTCATCCAGTTCCTGCGGAAGGTTGAAATAGGGCTTACTGATATTTCATACAGGAACAAGTAATCATTTATTTAAATGCTTGAATTTGTACTTTTTTGTATGAATGTATTTATTGCAAAAGAAAAAAATCTAAAAGATTATAGCTACAGTTCCTAGTTGTAAAGAAAGAAAAAAATGATACTTTTTTTTTAGGCTTCCATATTTAAAAAAATGTCAACTCTGCAATCGTTGCCAAGTTACAGCCGAGCCAATGAGAAAAGCACTTTTTAGGTTTCTCTACTTCAAAATTATTGATGTTAGTTTTTTGCTGGACAAAGGAAATTCCATTTTCACTTCCAGATTCATGGAAATCTTTGGAAATATTGTTTAAAACCTGCCCCAGTGAAATATCTTGAGAACAAAACACTTACTTGGTGTGAAATGCAATTTTTAGAGAGAATAATTGCTTCAACCACTTGAGACAATTTTCCATTACTATAAGATACAATTGGAAAAAATTTTAGTAAATGCTGGTTAAAAAAATTCTCTCTTGGTTTAGTGAACTCTTGCAAACTATTTTTTTCATGAAATACAACATTGTTCAGTCTCCTTCTTTCTCCCCAATCTCCTGTACCTCGTACAACTTCGACAAGTTGGACTCACATGCCATCATCAACATTTTTGAGGGTCTTGGAATGTTTGAAGAAATTCTTAGTATAAGTTAATGGTAATTTCTTCTCTTTATGCTATTTTGGTTTAAAAGGTTTTAATGGAATGATCTACTTTTAGATTGCAGGGTAAATCTGAATTCTTATTCAACATCAAAATGAGTGTGCCTTTTTTTTTTTCTCTCAAAAGTTGATGTTCAAACTCATCCAATTTTGGGTTGGTGTAATTAACTTTTGAGACAATAAAAGGTTAGAGAATGTTTTTCATTGAATTCCTAAATTCAGAAACTGCTTGAAACAACTCCTAAACACTGGAACTTTTCAATGAATGAAATTTAGGGAAGAAGTCTAACTCCTTATGGATTTTGTGAATTGAATTTGAAGATCGTTTTTGAAAATTACTACAAAATGCAAGGGAAGTAACTTCGATCTGAAGTTATTCCCGTCGATTCAAGATTTGATTTATAAAAAAAAAAAAATGATAATGAGTTAAATACATTATGTACTTATAGTAATAAATAACCCAATTAATTTTGAAATTTTATCTTTACCATTTCTTGACTAAAAATGATTAATAGAGCTGCTGCTACATCATTTGAATAACATCATTAAATATTTATTTTTTTTTTTTTTTGTTTCTCCAGCTTTTACTTGACCAGTATCTACGACCATTCAATATTTGAAGCTTTCAGCAAAGTCGTGCAAAAGTTGATACCTCAGCTGCCAACTCTGGAAAATTTATTAAATATGCTCATTTCTGTAAGTAAAGCTAATATAATAAAGTAGTTTCTTTGCCCCTTTTTCTCTCTGTTATCAGTACACCATTCATTGTACCTCGTTCTTCTGTAACACCCATCCGGATTTTATCCTGCTTTTTGTATTTTAACTTCTGGGGGATAAAGAAATTCTATCGATGATTTACTGTGAAGTGGTGAAAACCTGAAGTATTCAACTCCTCAAAGGAATAACTCTGCCAGAAATCTCAGATTTTAGCAACTATTCTAAGAAAAGTTTTTCAAGTCCAATGGTAAAGAATTACAGCCTGAGGAGTACAGATTTACAAAAAGCAGAATGGATATGTGGATCGACACAATGATTGGTGTACAGGTAATGAAAAAGTACCATTTTCTTCTCTTGATGATTTTGAGAAATGTTATGATTCCAAAAGTTGTTCTGATCATTGAACTCTATTCGTTTGTTATGTATCTGAGGAGAAACCAATTGTCCCCAGAAAGTCAGACTCAGAAACCTAAGGAAGCCATATTCAAAGAGGAAATAGAAATGTCAGGTACAGCAAGCCATATCTAGAAGGAGAATAACTGTCTCTATGATAAGGTCTAAATAATTGAAAGGGAACTATTGCTGGAGAGTTAGAAGATTGAAGGAAGTGGCATACATTGACGTAAATGTCGGTCGATTCCTAGAATCTGTTTGTAAAACGGAGAGGACTCATGTTAGTCTCAAAATGAAGTAAGGATTATCTCCCTTTATCAACAGACTATAACAAAGACATTTACCCACTTGATGTTGAAAATGGCACATCGTACAAAATTTCAACATATCACATAATCGTTGACTTGATCTTAAAATCAGTGCACGAAAAAAAGCATTTTCAATTATTCAAAGCGATAACAAAGTTTTTCTTCCAAGAGGGAGATAATTCTTAATTCATTTTTAGGCCAACAGGAGTTCTCCATTTCATATGCGGATTCAAGGAATCTATGGATTTACCTATGTTACACAAGTTAATGAGAATGGTATTAGCTGTGTGGCTCATATTGCTGGGAATGATCTGATCTGATCTGATCTGATCATTCATGTCACCTTTCCTTCATCCCATTAGCCAGCCTTCTCTTTCTTTTGGAATTGTACACCTGAAGAAGGCTATAGAATGAATCAACCAAAACATAACACAAGGAGTTCAATAGTCCAAACTGTGACCTGACCAATGACCAACAGACATTTGGCCAAAACACATTTCACCAATTTTATTTTATTTCTATTTATTTTATTAGATAAATCCTTATTAATTTTTGCTATTTACCTTCATTTTGATTGTTAGTGTTTTTTTATTGCAACTGAACTCAGATTAGATCCCCTTCTTAAGTGAGTAAATAAATTAACAGTGGCAATTTGAATAAAGAATAAGTTCTATCTGGTTTAATCAAAACTATTCCTGGCTCCTACCTCCTCAATCAACAACTCCCAATCCAACAACTCTCTTCTTAGATTTATTCTGCAATTTTTTATAAAGCAATTAAAATTATCTTCCGATACAGAACTTATAAAAGCATGTCTTATATACTGTAAAATACAATGTCTTTTGCATTTTAACTCTTAAATTCCGTAACCATTAGAAATTAACAGAAGAACTAATCTAAAGTGGTGTGAAACAATGTTGGAACTCTTCTGTGAATTGAAAAGATAAATTGAAAAATTCAGCAAATGGTCAAAGGTAGATAAGTTATTCAGAAGTTATTCCCCTTGAAATTGCTGTTCTATTTTTAAAAAAAAATTTTTGTATGAATTCACGAGTTTAAGTGGAAATAATTGCTTTCTCGTACATGTTAACCATTTTATAAATGTAATTCAGTCAAAAATATCTGTATCCCACATAAATGCATCACCGTAGCCCACGTGTGTACCTGACCTAATTCATCTACAGAAAGTATCTAAAATAAATAGATTACTACAATTATCTAAAATTACCTCGATAAAAAAATATCTTGTATCTAAAATCCAAAAAAGGTCCCAAATTACCAGAAAGACCCTAAAAAGAGCTGGGGGAAAAGACCTTTCTAGATTGTGCTCAATTGGTGCACTCCTGCCATCCTTCAAGTATGAAGCCCCAAAAATGTGACCCCAAGTGCCCAGACACAATGACACTCAAAGAGAAAAGAATCCATTGTCCACTTAGATGGTTTGTTTGCCATTTGTGGGGCTGTTGTGATTCAATAATAATTCAGTATTTTATCTCATTTCAGAATTCTGGTATTGAAAAAGCTTTCCTGTTTGATGTGGTTAGCAAGATCTACATTGCTACGGACAGCTCCCCTGTTGATATGCAGTCATACGAATTGTGTTGTGATATGATTGATGTTGTCCTCGACATATCTTGTATATATGGGTAAGGGCTCTTCTAATATTACATTTTATACCATTGTGTGACGTGTGTGAGTATTAATGGATATGAAGAATCTAAGGATAAGTCAAGAAATCCGTGTATTATACTAGAAGTCTGACTTTTGTGACCTCAAAGTAGCTGAAACTGTGTATTGAAGCCAAAGGTACTGGATTAAAGTACCCGTAAAATGTGCTAACTTAAATGGAAAATCTGGATGATTTGCAACTTGATAATGATATTGTGAGGTCTGCATTTGTGCTCACCTCCATCTTTATTATATTGACTGATTTGTCAACGGAGATAACTACTAGGTTGTAATTATTGATGAGTCCTGCTTATTTGTTTGTTTGCAAATGATTATGAATTGTGTTATATCATATTGAAACTTCATTTGAAATAATTTCCTGTTATTACACGATGAATGTATCATTTAGCCTAGACAACTTGAATAGAATAAACAATTAAGGAAAATGGGGCTACTGCGGGAATCGAACCTGTGACTGATTATTTGCAAATGTTTAAAAAAATTCAGGTTCATCTTGGTCATATCAGGTTGCACTTACTTTTGAAGGGTGACCCAATGAGTTACTGGGTTGTGTAATTACAACTAAAACCTATTTTCAATCTTTGTTGATTGGATCTCGAAATGGGTCTGCTTAATAACCCACTAGGAACTGTCAAGGGACCAATGTCTTTTGGCAGCATGCCATGTTTGGAGTGATCAGTTTTGAAAAAAAAAACGAAACAAAAAAATTTTTTCATATATGATATATATCATGGGTAGTATCTATCTAAAAAAAAGAAAAAATGTAAAAACTTTTATTCCCGTAGACTCCTTATGGAGCATAGGGCTACACCCACACCCACTCTGCTGTGGTCTCTGTAGCAAGAACGTTTCTATGGGTCGAAGTTGCTAGCCATTCTCTCCTCCTTTGCTTGGGCCTGGGATTTGCTTTAGCAACTGACAAGCTGTACTTTTTTTTTTCTTTCTTGTCAGATTAGTCTTCTTTTAGATGGACTGCCTTGCAGGGCTAAAGGGCTACCCATAGCTAGGGGGGAAAAGTGGAATTCCATCCTCCCCATGTGCATTAGTATGAAGTGAACATAAACAGCCTTGGCTGAAACTGTTAACTTGATTTGCTAAGATGATTTTCCTCACAGAAAAGAAACAACCAGTTAAAGAGACAATGCAGCATTACTGATAGAATAGGGCTGATATTATATGTACTAGACTATACCTGTCAAAAATGACACGGTTATTTTTTTATGGATTGACACCAAAGAGCTTAAATCCATTTTATCTAGTAATTTATAATCAATAATTCAAATATTCTAATTTTGAAGTTGGTTTTTTTTTTTGTTTTTTGTTTTTGTCCCCCCCCCCTCCAAGTTTCAACTCATCTCAAGCTGTTTCAATGTGTGCTGATCAGACCATATGTCTTAAGAGTTTCCATGGCGTAATGTCTATCATGTCATGTCAGAGTAAGATCATCTCATTTTAGTGCAAACAAATTAACAAAAGTCAGCATATCAGTACATCATCATATTTGTATAAGGTAAATGCATTGCTGATGACTTTACTGTAGGAATCAATTGAAAATCAGGGAGGTATTGTCAGTGGTCAAGAATAAATAGTGTTACTGACTGAATGGGGTGATTATGTCTGATATGCTGTTTTGTCATTATCATCAATTTTCTGCCACTTCATCTTAATTGTTGTTGCTCTCTTTTTTTATCGCAACTTAGCTCAGGTTGGTTCCCCTTCAGCTGTGAGTAAATCTATTTACAATGCAAAGAGAAATAAAGAATAAGTTCCTGTTGAGAATTGAACTACTGATTCTCTACGCCCGAGGGAGGCTTGCTTAATGCACAACCACTCCTACCATAGAGCTGCAGGAACTCCCGCATTGAGGGTTGTGAATTTGATTCTCTCCAGGTACTCCTTCTAATATTCTGATCCACATTGATTTATTATAACCAGCTGAGTTTAGTTGTGACAAAACAAAGCAACAACAATGAAGATGGAGGTGAATACTAGCAAAACATTATTAATGATGGTTTACAATACTTTATGAAAGAAGAAAAATGAAAGAATTGGTTTGCCTGTTTTGTATTGAACAGGTTGCAGGATGACAATGAACTGAATGCGTTTGATGACAAGTCTGCATCCATCATCAAGCTAAACAACACTACAGTGTTGTACTTGCGAGAAGTCAACAAATACCTGGCCTTGGTGTGTATCTTGCGGGAGGATAACTTTGTTAAACAGGGTAAGTGTTTTCTGTTGCACTACGGTTTGGGACCATCACTTTGAACGTTTAGAACATTCATTTTAGTGTGAAAAAAAGTATTCAAATTGTACATCCAAACTCGCTTCATAACAATTTTACACAATATCTCGGGCCTCCGTTATTTGTGGTATTTTAATAAAGAATTCCTTTTACAATCATTTGCTCTATATAATACTCTGTTAATCTATTCCATAGTTCAATCATTCTATTTTTTGATATTCAGTCTCTCTCTTCGCTTCTACTGAACATGCGTGGCCTCTGTCTTTTGTACTCTCTTTTGGTTATAATCTTAATCTTGGGACATGAGAGAGATTGGTTGCTTTATATACCAGCGTATAAGTAGACCTGCCATGATGGATCATATTAGTCATTTTAGAACAGAGCTTTCCAAACAGTGTTGCAACACTGTAGTAAGTCACTGATGTAGGTGTGTCATAAAATCAAATATTGTTCTGTACCCCTGCGACACAGAAACATTTGAATAAAAAAGAATCTGTATCCCATTTGACTGGCTGGTTGGTCAAGAGGGACATTGGGGCGGGGGGGGGGGGGCTACAGTGATTCAATAATTGAGTTTTCAATCCGAGATTCATATTTGCTTTTGTGATTTCCAAAATGTTTCTTGGCATTTCCTGATTATCATCTTATGATATAAAAGACTTTGTCAGTTTTTCATCTGTTTATTTGTTTGTTGATTGGTTTCTGTCATGCTAAAGCAAACAGGAAGGTAGTGAAGCAAGTCTCTACTGTTTCTCACGTGTTTGTTTCTACATCTACTACTGTTGGCTGGTAGTGTATGGAAAGCAATTCCACCAAATATAGGCTTCTTAGATTATACAAGGTTACATAGAGCAATGTGTTGGCTTGGCAAGTTTGTAAATCAAGCCCCCCCCCAAAAAAAGTGGGAAAAAGACAATTTTAAAATGAATTGAGTTTCACTGATTTTCTATTTATGATTTGGATAATTAGATGGGAATATTTTCTGAAGTTTAATGGTGCCTCACTGAAAACGGCAACATAGAAAAAATTGAGTTCTGTTTAAACGAATTGTAAAAAGTTTGGGAAATCATAGTAGTCATATATAACTACTGCTTCAGACTTTTGACAAAAATTGACCTGTTGATAAAAATGTCAGGAACATGTAATCTATTAATTTTATCATATTTGTTATTGATAAGAAGGAAGGAAAAAAAATTATTATTATAGATAAGATAAACCCAGAGATAATCGTGGTTGAAAACTTGTTCACACTTGCAAATTGGTTCATTATTTGAATTGAAGTACAGGCAACTAGGATGTTGTTATTGTAGATTTATAAAATGTATGGTTTTCATTAATTAGCTCTGTGTGTGTGTGTGTGTGTGTGTGTGTGTATGAGTGAGTGTGTGTATATATATATATATATATATATATATATATATATATATATATATATATATATATATATATATATCCGTACATTAAAAGTAACACAGACAGTTGACCCACATACCCATCATCCAAAAAAAACATCTGATCAAAATAACTACTCCCACACGTCTAAATTGAGAACAATACAATCCAGTTTGGTCATAAAAGACAAAAACATAGGCAATAAATTTAATGTAAAAATCAAGGTTAAGATTAAAACATCCCTTTGAACACAATTCAGCATCCACTTATAGATAACTCCCACACCTACTTCACACCCTTTAACATGTAACTTAGAACCACCAGCAAAACATACACACTACAAAAAAACAAACAAAATAAAAACTCCTCCCACTTATAGCAACACCCACAAGACTCTCACTGAATTCCCCAAACAGGAATCTAAAACACATGGAATCATTTGCCTGATGAGGCCCAAAGAGGGCAGAAACATAAACGTGTTTGTGTAGCAAATCCACCTTCTAGTTTATTTTCGGCTCTACTCAAAACCAACTTAACTCTTGGAATTTTAACTTGAATGTATCGAGCACTCTATGATCAGACATAGCTTTATTATATCATATTATGCTATATTTCGAACCTGATTTGAGATATATATATATATATATATATATATATATATATATATATATGAGAAATTTTTCGTCCTTCTACTGTAATCATCTATTTATTCGTACCTTTACAGTTTGGGTATGGGGGTGGGGTCAGCGAAAATGATTTGCGATTTAGTGCAATTAGGGCCCCCTGATGTTTATAATCTCCTTATGAATGGCAGGGGATAACTGTGCTGCAGCTGAGATTTTCGTGTGTATTACAATGTGTTAAACTTGATTACAGTAATTTCTTTCTGTGTATTTTTCAAACAAATTCTTTTTTTTTTTTTTTTTTTTTTCCTTCCATTGTTGTTTAGGTATCATCAATTACAATTTTCTCTGCTTCCGAAAAGCTATTCAAGAAGTGTTTGAAGTCCGGCAGAAGATGCTAACCGCTCGAATGGAAAATGGCACAGACCACCAGGTGCTCAACGGGATTACGGTCAACAAAGATGAATAAAGACAAGAAAGCGAAAGAAGAAATTGATTTTTTTTTTTTTTTTTTTTTTTTTTTCACCCACCCCCAAAAAACTGGCTTCATACCCTGAATACAACTTTAATTTTCAAAGAAAAAAAAAAATTAATCTTTAGGTTGTAGCAGAAAATTATTTATTTTTTTTTTTTTTTTCAAATCCACTTTGATAATTTTAAAACAAGCTGAAAGCAAATTAAAAAAAAATCTTTTTATCAAAAGGTAATTTTCATCTTCTACAGATCAATTTCTGACCTGGTGTTCTTGTGACAAAGCACATCTCTATCTGCCATGTAGTTATTTATCCAACCCCCACCCCACCCCCTTACGGCAGAATGTGACAGAAGGTCGAGTTTAATGTCTGGGGGCCTACATATGTATGTGTGAACAATATCACAAAGGCGTCAGGGTGACCCTCTGCTTTTTGGCAATGGAGAAATGCTCCCCCCTTAAGACTGGATATTGTATATTTTTTTTTATTTTTTTCATTTTTTTTTTTCTCAGGCCACAGGATGAATCCTTGGCCGAACCTCTACCATATATAAAGTGGATTTCTACTACATTGTATTATGGAGATGTGACTACTCCATTTTCCAATATTTTCTGCTCTTATGAAATCAAAATTGAGTAAATTAAAATTTTTAAGAATTTCACGACCTTGAAAAGATAATGTTCTGGGAAGTTATTCTTGAATGTATATTCATAATACGAAGTCAGGTAAAAAAAAAAAAACAATTTCTTTCTTCCTTTTTGTTTCATCTTTGCCCACACACATCTGTGACATTAGGATGACTGTTGAATATTTTGAAAATTGAAGAGAAAAAAAAATATATATATATGAAAATACAATTCTAAAAGCAAAAAATCTGGTATTCTCTAAATATTAAGAATGAATCTTAAAAAGAACAAAACCAGATACCCCCGGACCCCAACCTCGAAGGAGGGAAAAAACCAACTCTCCCCACCCCCTCTGGCACAGCCTCTGTCCAGCTTCTGTGACCACGTGTGGCTCTCTTGAAAAGACCCTGGAATTCCTTCTTCTTCATCCGTTATCCTTCCTTCTCCAGAATTTTTCAGCGGTGTTGCCGCATTGGCATACATGGGGAGGTACCCCAAACTTTATCTCCAAGTCTTGCCCATCACAGGCATTTGATGCTATTCCAATAACTGTGGCTTGGGGGGAGCTTGAGGATAAATTTTGGATTACCTCCCCTTGCGGCCAAATCTGGCAAACCTTGATTAAATACAGTATATACTCGTGTAATGTTTAACTTTTTGAGACCAATTTTTTATGCTATAATTAGTTGGTTGAACGTTACACGAGATATGCTTCTGAAACAGTGAAAATTTTGGGCCTAGGCCAGGCCTGTGGGCTCGGGATGTGATCACTCTCCCCCTCTCAATTAAAAATTCAAAATTTTGTATCAAAAAGTCAACCATTACACAAGTATATATGGTAACTACTTCTTTTTTTTTTTTTTTTTTCCTCTCTTTCCTCCCCCCAAAAAAGACCCCTCACGGATTTTCTTTCGTTTGGTCTTACTTTCAAATCAGCAGGTGACCCATTCTGATGATACAAGACTGACTGCTGCTGATGTTGGGGCTGGGCTCAATAATTTGGATATTCAGGGAGGAAGTGCGTATGCAGTGGGAGAGATAGAGGAGCCAGTGGGGGCCGAAACAGCGTTGCCAGATTTGGCCAGAATGGGAGATAATCCGAGCTTTACCTTGGAGCAAGGGAATAGCATTGTATTTGGAAATCAAGCCTCTTGAAGCTAAGGAGTCTAGAGGAAGAGGTTAATGAACCTCTGCCCCCAGACTCCCAAATACGACGCTATTCCAATGCCTGTGCTGGGTGAGTCTCTGAGATGGAGGTTGGATTGTCTCCCCTTCTGTCCGAATCCAGTAACGCTGGGTCAGTCTCCCTCATCTCTAAACTCCTCTCTTGTCACTTCATACCTGTCCTTTCCTGTCACCTGACCTCTTAAGATAATAATAATAATAATAAAAATGGTTATTATTAGGAGGATGAAGAAGATGTGATGATTATGATATTAATTTTTTAATGATGAAAAAAAAAAAAAAATCTTTGTGAAATCTTTGTGGCTGCCAATGTGTGTATATCTGTGCGTGCGTGCATGTATGTGTGTATATATGAAGGGATGTGTGTGTATATGTGTGTGTATGTACACAGTGGACTCCGTTCAGGTGGAACGCATCTGAATTATATAATTTGTTCTCTATGAACGGTCTTTCCGTTTAAATGAAATTGCATAGAAAGGACAAAATATTACTTGCGTTTGATTCTGTTCTTGCACAATTTGGGCCCATTAAGTGGCTATTGTAACTGATGCTCCATTTAAGCAGAATCCATTATTTTTTATATATATATATATATATATATATAATATATATATATAATATATAAAATTTGTGTATGTATGTATGGCTGTATCGGTGTGTGAGAACTTGTTTGTTTATGTGTTTGTTCACAAGCACTCTGTAAATGTTCATTCAGTTGTGTATCTGTGTATGCATATATATGTACTTATGCATGTGTGTATTGTTTGCAGTTTGGGCCTTTCTCCTTGGCTGTTAGCTTTACACACTCTTGTGGTTAGTGTGCTACCAGTGAGACACCAGCTCGAGCCTCCCAAGCTGCTATAACCCTTTGTCTGCTACTAATTGTTCTCTCTCTCTCTCTTTCTCTCTCCCCCCTCCCCCTTAATAAGTCACCTCGGAGTGCAAGTGAGGAAGCAAGAGATTTGGTTCGACTTCCGCAAGTGAAAGTGGATCAAGATGTCGTTCATAACGATCAGATAAAAACTAACATCTACAAAAAAAAAACAAAACATTTACACAACATTTCTGCTGCTCGCATTCTCATTTTTTTTCTTTTTTCTTTTTCTTTTTTAAAAATTTTTTTAAAAATTTTAATATCTTTTTTTAATTTTAATATCTTTTAAAAAAAATTTTATTTTGTATGAACTTCGGGTTTTTTATATTTGAACTCGATCTTTTATCCTTTGAATGAAATGGTTTTGATTAGTTGGTTGATCATCGTTCCGACGTCTATGGCTCTGCCGTCATCGATGAACCTGAATGTGATCGTTTGTGATTGCACGCTCTCGGACGTACTTCTGGCCATCACCATATTTTTTGTCTAATCCTGATGATGGCCAAAAGTACGGTAGAAAGCGCTCGATTACAAACCTTTGGCCAATATTCACACTCACTCGATCCCCCCATCTGTTCCCTGATACATAAACAAGAAAAATTAACTAAAAAATTGCAAAAAAACATTCCTTGTCTATTGTCTTTTATCAAACTTGCATTAATGAAAGATTGCTGCCTAAATACATTACATTTGAGTAGCCACAAATGATAAGAGCCCAACGAACCATTTTTGAAGACTTGATATTTTCTTATTTTTATTGCTACTATGCTCAGATTTTTTGTTGTTTTTTTTAAATTCATTTTGAAGCTTAAACTCTCTCTGAAACATAATGCAGTGTTAAAGCTTCGAAATAAAATACCCTGTGCATTGTAGCTCAAAAGATAACAAAAACATCATCTTTTAACATATGGTTTGTTGGGCACCTATCATGTGCAGCCACTCATATATAATCAGTTCACATATTTGATTTATTTGACTATGGTGTTGAAAAGACCAGAATGCAAATTTGTTGTTGAAAATGAAACCCGTTTATTCCATTGACATATTTCCTTGCGTTCCATTTTCAACAACTGAATTGCTTTTCACATTGTCTTTTTAACATACACTCACATATTTATGTGGGTGTGTGCTTGCACATATCCACACTTGTCAAAGACAGTCTTTGTGGCACTTGATCTTCAAAGTCATCATTGGCTGACTCTTAAGAGTTATGTACAACACTGTCAGAACATGTTTCATCTATTTAAGTCTTCTGATGACAACTGCACTGAACGGAGGAGAAGGTGTCCCAAAAATTAATGATAGTTGACAATTCTTCTAATAGAAAAATCCTTCAGTATAATGAGACTTTCCATTTAGTGGCATTGAGGCTTGGTATGAAGTGCTACCTCAGTCCCATAATATTCGTCACAATTAGTGTATGAAATGTAACAATTATTATGGGACAGAGGTTCAATTTATTCCAAAAGATACGTTCCTGTTTCTCTTCGTCCCTTTTTCCCAAAAGAGGTAGTGATCTCACTTGAGAAAGGAAAAAAAAAAAGAAGCAATTGTTACTTTTCCTTTTTTAAAATGGCTTCAGAATGACACCCTGATGACATATTTAAAATCAAAAAAGCAGATGCCAAAATTCTTCAAAACTACATTTTTCTGGTTTATTTATTTTTTTTTTTTTATCATTAGGTAATTTCATGTAGTTTGAAGGAGTAGTATTTTTTTTTTGTTGTATTTTTTCCCCCCTCTCTATAACAAAATTTGTAAAAAAAAAACTTGATAAATTCAGAGAATCGGTACAGGTCATCCATGCCTGTTATTCTGCTGCTAGAATGATACAATGAAACGGGGGAAGGTAACAATTGCTGAAGAAAAATGTACTTTGTTAAAGTCGAGGTTGGTGAATAATAGAAGATTTGATAACTATTCTAGAATAGTTATTTTCTTGAATTTCTACCTTCTTCTCCCATCCTGTTGTTGATTCTCTTGAAAGCATCAGTTGATGGGTAACCATCCTGTGTACGTGATTAATCAACTCAATTGAACTATGATGTTGGTAGGGATTCCAATGTAGCAACTGCACACTAACAGGACTCTCCTCATTTTGATCCCTTTTTATTGCCCGTTTCCTGTCTTGGTAGAGTGATCTGTTGATATTTACCTAATCCTTGGTAATGATGTTCTGCCAGTGTTGTCTAGGTCGGCCTTTGAGACATTTCTGACCAAACTTTTTTGGGTGCTGGTCAAAGACATCCTTTGCTGGATAACCAGGCTCATTCTCTATTAGGGATTCAAACCATTCAAGCCTTCACTGGTTGGTTGATGCTAAAATGGGAACCCATTTGCTTCATTGGTGAATGGTTCAATTCCTCACAAACTGAAACCATCTGACAGCAAGGAGAGTCCGCAGGCAATGCATGTCAAATACAATTTGTTTGTAGTCCTCTTGCCTTACTCACCTGGTCCCACTGCCATATGAGAACAGACAGGACAAGAGAGTTGTCCATGCATGTGCCATAGGGTGCCAGTGTGTGCTGATCTTAAATCATATTGGGTTCTCTTTAAAATGTATATGGACTCTTTTCTCACCGTTCAGGTCAGTGGTGTAGTCTTTACCATCATATCATCATACCAATTGAAGGTATGGCTTCTACCCACATACCATCACTTAAGGCCCCTGCTTCTCTGACTTTTCTACCGGTGCCCACCTTCTCAGACTTTGTCCGCTTGGAAACCATTTTCCAATTATTATTTTGAAGAACTCGAATCTTACAAAAACTCATGAAAAAAACGGCACGAAAAGGTGGTTCGCTTGTTCGTTGATTTTGTTTATTTACTTTTTCACGAAGATTGATATCTCTGGTGCAACCGACTGTGCCAATGCCAGTCTTGTGTCCTATTCTGCGTTAGGTCTTTGCTGTGATTTTTTTCATTAGCGTTGAAGCCGAGAATCCTGCTCCGCACAAGCGTGTTGTTGGACATGGAAGTAGGATCTTCACCGCTTGCGATGCAGTTACTCGGAACTTTGAATCGCTGACTATCTTCAACTGAAGGTCCAAGTACTTTAATCTGCGAAGTTCTCGTAACAAAGATTTTGGAGCTGACTGAGTACTGGCTGTAAACGGTGACGCGATTCACTCGTACTTAGTGTCTTCTGTCTCGTCACCAAAGTTCTTCGATAAGTTGAAGCTCAGTTGCTGCTAATGCTTTTGTATCATCCCCCCCCCCCGCCTTGGACCCCCCCCCCCATCTCATCATTGTCAATAAATGCTTTTAAGATGGTGGGGAGGAACCTCAAAATCACTTCTTAGTAATTTTGCATGCCACGACCAAAATCTGTGAAATTGATAAAAACTAGGCCGCCAGCATCTTGAAGGCAGGTGCGTACTTTAGAAAAAATAGCTTCAGTTCACACCATTTTATGATTTTTGTCATCTGTTTTCCTTGAAAGAAATTCTCATTCATTCAGCTTTCCCAGGCCCCTCTCAGATATCCTTAGAGACCCCCCCCCTACACACACCTTGAGAAACAATGCTTCAGGGTCCACTGTTTGTAATGCATGGTCTTTTAGCTGAAAACCTGTCAAGTCTTTCCTATTTAGAGATGAAGTTGGGGGGAAACCAGAAGTTGTTTTTTTTTTTGTTTTTTCTTTTTTTCTCCCCTTTATGGCAGGTTGATTTTACTGAGGTGAGTCGTAGGCCATGGCTTGAATTCCCTCTAATCCATCTCTTATTCTTTCAAAGCTTCCAATTAACTCTTCTGGAAATTGAGCCCTTTTTTTTTCTTCTTCTTTCTTGAGCTTCTAATATTCTTGATTGGTTACTCATCCATCTAATAACCAGAAATGACATTGCTTATCTTGGATGATTTGGCGTGAACCATTGTTTCCAATATGACATCACCACACATTTCTTGAGAATTTTTTGGTTTTTTGTTTTTAAATAAACATCAATTATATTGTTCCCTAATTTAACCCTTCGGAGACTAACTTCATTAAAGTGCTCAATGCCTGAATTAAAATGTTTCGGTAGATTTCTAAAAGAAATCCATGGGATATATATGTCCCAGTAATCTTCGAAACATCTATGCCCCAGGAGTTTCAGATGGGTTTTTGAAATTTTTTTTATTCTTTAACACTTTTTTTGTATCTTTGAATTTTGTAAACTTCAACCATTTTCCTTTTACTGGATTGTTTATACTTACACACACGTGCACACACACACACACACTCACACAGCACTACAGTTCTGTAGCGCTGGGTTCCTCTAACAACCCTTATGTCTACCATCTAACGTTGAAACCTCACTTGACTCCTCATTCTTCATCCCAAGCTGGGTTGACCCTTTCAAGACTAACCTATTAAGGTGCTTAATGCCTGGACTTTAATGTCCTAGTATATGTATTGTCTATAACTTCTAGAAGAGTCGTTAACATACCAACTTGGTTTTTGGACGTTTCAAACTTTTCTTTTCATTGTCAATGTAGTTGCAATGTTTTTGGCCTAAAGAGGGTCCTAGAAATGAATCGGTGGAAACTTTATGACTACATTGGAAATGAAAAGTGGAATTCAAAATGTCCAATAGTTGGTATGTCCCAGGAGACTTTTAAAAGATATATATATATATATCGCAGGAGTCTCAAAAGGGTTAACTACAAATTGGCATTTCAATTTTATTCACTAACATTGAATTTACACTGACAAATTTACGCATATATATATATATATATATATGTATATATATATATGTGTGTATGTATGTATGTATGTATGTATATATATATATATATATAAAATATTGAGTGTTGACAGATGTCGATCTTCACAAAACAGCCATAATTTACTGGGGTGCTAACAAAAACTAATTCAACTTGGAAATCTTTCCATTGTTGAAAAGCCAAAGGTGACTGGACTCCTATGCAAGGATCATACTGTGATAGAACAATGACTTAATACTATTACGAATATTGATTAATAATGATAATCGTGCTATTAACTAGTCTATTACTGTGGCTGCTTTTACTTTTCTTTTCTGTGGGGAGGACCTGTTACTTGCCTGGCATCTCTCTTTGTGTTCTCAAAACAGAAAACTTGAAAGAAAATAAACTTGACCAAATCTTCCTGTGGTTTTGTGTGTTCTCATCTTGCTTGCTTGTTCTTTTTAAGGATATAACCTTTTATATATATATATATATATATATATATATATATATATATATAATTGCTTAAATGCCAGCTTTGGTGGCCTTTAAGCTTGATATCATGTCACTTCCTTCATATTTAAGGAATTATAATTATTTGCTTATTCCTCTTATTTTCTTATTGAAAAAAAAAACTCCAACTAATTAGCTGTTAATACAAGTGGGATTATTATAAATAATACTTTGATTAAATACTCAGAAACCTGTTGCCTGATGGGACCAGAAATTGTTTTATTCTTCAAGTTACAGCATTTTAATAATATTGTACCAACAAAAGTTGTGCTGTTTTTGCATTATTATGGTAACAAATCCACACCCAGAAACTAGATCATTGTAAGAGATGAAATGCAAGCGAGTTAGTCAACTCTACAACATTGTGACTACAATCTCTCAGGGTGGAGCCTAGGGAAGAAGTGGATGGTGGTGCTTGATAATCACAATTGTTGAAATGCTTTTGAGAGACAAATTTTGGATTTGAATTTGGCTGCTTTTGGTGAATCTTTTCAGTGCAATATAATCAATAATTTTAATACATGGTCATTAAGTCCTTTTCTCTTTGGATTATTTTGGAAGTTGATTCTTTGGTTTTGTGGTCTGGAAATTTAGGACCATAAAACTGAAAGAACTACTGTTTAATATGCATTCTGCTCAGCTTTGTTTGAGCAGTGGATCAAATACTTGGTGCTGGGTTGATGAGATTCATTATTACGATTTTTTTAGAAGGAAATCTCATTTTAAACCAAAACAGAAGATTCTTTTTCTTAGGATTAAGTCTTGCAAGAAAATCTTTTTTTTTCTTTTTCATTATCTATTTTTTGAAATTTATTTGTGAAAATACTTCTGCTGTAAATGGTTAGTTTATTCTCAAAAGTTGAAGTCATTGATTTTCCAAATTTATATTCACAAACAAATCTCTCTTTCGCATCCTTATTGACTATGTTTCAGCTGGTACATTCTCCATTCTTTGTCAGGTGTATAATTTCAAAAAAGAGGTAAGCTTTTTTCTTTTTTTTTTTTTTTCTTCATAATGAATTGACTGAATGAAGGAAAGAAAAAAAAAGGATTGCCTCGTTTCTCAAATTATACTCCTGATGAGGGATAAGAAATGACTCCATCAGAATAAAACCTTCTCCTCCACCTTTACTGACTTTTTGGGGGAATGGGGTCACTAAACTAATCTGAAGATTTTTAAATATGTCTGTTTGGTTTACCTGATGGACACATAGTAAGGGACCAGTTTAGGCAGAAAAGAACAAAAAAAAAATAACTGAAAAAGTTTTGGAAATTTTCAAAAATTAATCCGCTAAAAAATATGCTCCAGGGTCCCATTAGTAATCATGACATTTTGTGGCCATAGCTCTTGCTGTCCTTGAGTTATGCAATGACAGACTGATGGACATTTGGTGAATTACAGTTTTGTTTTTTTTTTTTTTGTTTTGGTTTTTTATCTCATAGCAATGTTTATATCAACCAGAGCTTAACTCTTAGATTCATAGACCATTTGTAACTACTGCGGAACTCTTTAAGAATTGAAAAAAAAAGGTGTAATTCCCTTGTGAATAGAATCAATGAAAACTTGAAGAGATTACAAGAAAGTAACTCTTATCCAAAGTTACTCCCCTTGAATTACTATTTGAATTCCTCTGTATGAATTTGAGAGTCAAAGTTTGAAGAGAAGACATTACCCAGGATGATTGTATATGGATTCTGTTGAAGTAATTGCTTTGAAGTTGCTTGGGGCCCCCTCCTCCTTTATCTTTCCTCTTTAGTCTCTGTATATTCTGATTATTAATTTAAAAAGAAAAAAGCTCATGGTAAGTGCTGGTGTTAAGTAGCATGTCTGCAGATGAGCTAATGTCTAGCTGCTGCTGCTGTTCACTGTATGATAAAATTGTATTTGTTCCTCTATGGCTGGCGGCTCTTGTCTCTTTTTATTATTATCCAATCGAAATGCTTTGAAAAAAAAAAATCAAATCAGCCAATCAAAGAAGAACGATCAAGATATGACAATGACAGAATTGACCTGCTAAGGTTTATTACCTGTATTTTATTATACTGCTTGTACATAGCCTTTTCTGCCTTTCAACTTATCAAGTTTTCTAAGTTCCTCGGTATTGTATAGAAATTTTTGTGAAGAAACAACATGATCATAAATTTTAATAAAGATCATACAATCTATTCTTGCTTTTTATTGCCTTTTTTTTTTTTCACATTTTTTTCCCAAAATCTATTTGGCTAAAACATTCATCTCACCCAATCACTGACCTCACATAAAACCACTAATGTGGGACACCCAGTGAGGTTTGAACTCGTTAGTAGTGGTGGGTCTATGAGAACAACTACTTGAATCTGCTGGTTTGTAAAATGTTTTTAGGAATTTAAGCTTGACGTCTAATCATTTTCTCATTTAGAATACTTATTTTCCTCTCAGGAACTGTAATTAGCAGTTATTAGATTGGGAGTTCTTTTCTCTTGGATTATTTTTTTTTTCTTCTTCCTATTATCCAACTCCATCCCAAGTTGACTTTGTACCTCCTAAGAACAAACTCTTCACTGCCTATCCCATGTTTAACCATATGATAAATATAATAATAAAATGAATATTTCCTTATGTTTTGCAATCACGACCATGTGATTGGAAGGTGGCCCTTTTACCAACTGAGCTTATGTGACAAGTCTTACATCCCAACAAATTCATTTAATTTATGATTGCCTTCGTTGCGTTATACCTGTGCTGCCAATGGAATGTCCATGGAGCCTATGCTGGGAGAAGCATATGATGATCCTAGGATTTTCAACCGTCAGAATCCTCCTCTTGGCCTTGCTGATGTTAGCCCAGAGGAAAGCCAAGAGTGATACGTCTGACATTGACTTGGCTGCAGGAGTTGCTGGAAGGACATTAAATTGGGTGTCACCGCCTCAAGAGGGTTCTAGTTGTGAATAATACCAGTCTTTCCCCAGGACTGGTTGCCTTCCCTAGGCTAGAGAGCCCAATCTGCAGAGCTATTTTATTTAGGGCTTGGAGGAAGGGCATATAGGTTCATGCCTTTCCCAAGTGCATTAGTATGAAGTGAACATAACCAGGCCTGAGCAGAGTTTGAACTTGGGTTGCCAATTCCTTTGTCTGAGTTGTTACCTACAACACCAAAATTATACTTTTGATTATATATTAGCAATGATACTTGGCAAACTGTTGGCCTTGAAATAGCTTAATTCTTCAACTTATAGTGTTTTAATGATGTGTCGTTTTTTTTGTTATGTTACGGTAAATACCTCATAAAACTAACATTCAGATATTGGATTTTCATGATATAGATAACACATTAATGAAACTTGGGTTATTCCCATTCCAAAAGTGCAGATTTTATGGTGTGCATGTGTGGAGTATCCTACCAAGATTGTCTTGTAAAATAATTTTCTGTCCATTATACAAAACTATGGCTTCCTAGTATTTTGTTTACTTCTCTTCATTCTCGATAATTTATATCTAAATTTAAATTATTGTAAATGTTTTATTCATTTCTATTTCTCGAGAACCATCAAACTCAACACTGCACTGCCTTGTGTGTTGACCAATATATATGGTGAATATCAACTTCATACAATGGTGAAGTATTCACAGTGCACACACACTATTTCTTTAATAGTAAGATTGGTATAGTTCAATTTTAGGGTGATTGATTCAAATCTCTTTAAAGGCTTACAGAGTTACCCCTCTTGAACCCTAGTTCTCAGGATTATTTCTGTGTTGCTCAGATCCTAGTTTTCATCTGTAAAAATGTGTTTTTCGATTTGAGTATGTAACCATTTTGAAAGCTAACATAATTAAAAGCCCTACTCTTGTCTGTTATAGAATTTTCTCTGGACAAACTCTAGTGAATAGCTTCGGAAGAGGGGGTGGCAGATGTTTTGAGTTTCATCACTCAGTAAGCCTAACCAATTGGTTTTAAATTTTTTGAATTAAACTATATTCAACCCTAGTTAATGTAAAAGGGTGATAACTCTTTAAGCTTTAGTTTTTTTTAATTCATTGATAGAAATTCAATGTAATTTTGTTCATAATGAGAAAATAGAATGGATTGAGAAAGGAGTGGAAACCTCCGTCAGAAGTAAAACTAACATGGTTTAATCAAGGCAAAAATGGATAGTTCAAATATACTCGGACCTTTGTTTTTTTTTTTTTGCGTATGCCTCTTCTCTGCTAAAACTACTAGGCCTTATTGATATTTAGTATGGGTAATCAATAAAAATTGACTTTCCCACCATGAATTTGAACATTACCAAAGGTTCCCAAGTACTGTGTTTTCTGTTCCTGCTCAACTAAAGAAAAAAATTGTCTATTATTTTCTGTGTTGAAAAAAAGGAAATCCAGCATAAATCTTTAACCTAGAAAGTACAAAGAGAATTGATCCGCCTTTGAATGTATCTCCCCTACCTGATTTTGACATTGCCAGAGTTATGGGCAGTCAGGGTAGGTAATTGGTTGTGAATCTGCCCCAAATTTGAATCACTTCTACTGTAGCCAATTGTTTAATTGGATTGAGAACTTCTGGATTGGTTGGCAGACACGAGCGCATACATAAATGTCTGAACAAGGGAAAAAAATCTCTATAAAAAAAAGATGCTTGATCTGCCTTCAAAATTTAACTTCCTCTTTCTTGCCACGTTGCCCGTACCTCCACAAAAATTTCATTGATATCCATTGTGTACTTTTGGAGATATATCACTGTGGAAAGACAGACAGAAGGAAAGATAGATGTGACCGAATGCATACATCTCTCCAAATTGGATGGACAAGATTAATCATTACTAGAATCAAATAAATGCACTTTGCATACAATCAGGAAAAAAATATAACGTTTTGGATGGTTTTGAAAATATAAGAGTGTTTGAAGTACACTGGTTTTCCTGACTGTGGAGTTTGGCTTTTTTCAACGAGATCCTGGGTTTACAGGAGTCAAATGTCAAGTTTGCTTTTTGACTTGAGTGTACACAGTTTCAGTTAAAGCGAAATCGTATTCTGTTTTGAAAAAATATTCTAACAAAATGTATCCTTGGTTTTGTGTAGAAAATTGATGTATAAAAAGCACAAATTGTCGCTTGAAAATTCACCAGACCACAGGAAATGAAGTGTCTGAAACTCAAAATTATCCACGGAAGAGCTTCATTCGTGTCCCCCAGGGATGGGGCCGCTGGCCAGACGTCCCTTATTTTTCCACATTGAAAGGTGCAAAACCTAGATCTTGTTATTTTCTCCAGACTCATTCATATTCAAAGTTAATAACAAACAATGATATTTACAGTAGCCTCGATTTCCCAAGTGTGCTGCTTTATTTCTACGGTCTGGCTTCTCTCGTACAATGGCTATAGAAATATCTACCTACCTTGGATTCAAGTCTAATGGGTGAAGGGTGAAGATAGTCTACGATTCTGAGAATACTGGTATATATTGATATCTGTTCCAAAGTTTTCCACACTGCTTTTTATTATAATTTTTTTTTTTCTTTTCCAGCTTACACTTCGTTACATTAATTTTTACAGTAATACTCTAACTCTACGACATCAAAACCCAACTATTCAAGGTATGGCTGTTGTCATACTTCCATGAAGTATTCCAACTCTTGCTTTTGTTGACAGCGCAATGATTTGGTTTCAACAAGGAAGAAGAGGAGGGGGAATCTCTGTACACTTGTTATATTGTTTTTACACTGAAATTTTAATTCCTCTGCATTTTTAGAATTTATTCAAATTATTTCCACAGAGTACATTTAATCATTTTTCTGATGAGCCATCCTCTGGTGATTTTCACACCAAAGAAGTTTTTAAGGATTTATTCAAAAGAAAACTTTATGGAACCAATTGAATCCCCCATTAAAAATCCATTTCAGAAGGGAATTTTCAAAAAATAAAAAATGTTTTTTTTCTCTTTAGACCTTAATAATGAGTAAATGTTCAAGTTTTTAGCCCTCTAGCTCCGTTGGTGGGACCTGCACACACCAAGGTTGCTAATTTAGATTTTCTTTGGTTTTGTTTTTTTATTCCTTAAGTTTTCCAGTCCAGTGTAGACAATATTTAGATTTTAGAGAATTTTTTATTTTTGTTTTTTTTTTTAGTTAGCTAATTGGCCACCCCACACCTCCCTTTCCAAAAATAACAAGATAATAAAAAGTAAAAAAAAAAAACACCAAAGAAAAAAACAAAAAAACAACGAACAAACAAAAGAAATAGAACAGACTTGAAAAACTTCTATGTTATATCTACATTTTTCGGCAGCATTTGTTTCTAAATTAATCTTTGTTGAAAAAAAAACATTCGAATCTCTATATGGTATCTTTCTATCTTTACTACACTAGGAACTTGAAGAAAGAAAGCTGTCAATTTCTCTTCAACCACTTCGTAAGAAATTGAGTAATCCCACAAACACTGTTAACCGATTTGAAAATTGGTCCAACATGGAATTTTCCTAGTTCGCAGTTAAAAACAAAGGAAGAAAAACAAGGAAAAAATTATTAAAAATGCAACAAGATTTTATTGACTATGACTGTAGATATTTTTTTTTCTTTTTTTTACCTATGTCATATATAATAATGATAATAATAGAAGAAAAAAAATACAAGGATAATCTGAAAATGAAGAGCCTCTGCAAATAATAAAGTTGGAATATTTGATAAAAAGGGTATTTCTAAAATCAAAAATATAATATCAAATAAATTATGTAAATCTGTAACACTTTTCAATGACTGCACAGATACTACCCTCTGATCTTAGAGTTGTCAATCCACATGTAAATAATCCCAACGTTTTTGTCCACAGATACCATGCTAGTTTTGGAATGAAAACTAAATTCAAATTTGTCAGAACTCCATTAGTATAACTTAATTTGTCCAATATAATTAACTTTTTGGTCGAATGGTGGGATATTTGATATCTTGAGTTAGTGTAGAGCAAGCAACACTGTTTGGGGCCCTGATATGTTGAAAGTGCAAAGTATTGACCATTTATTACTGAAGATTTTTGTTACTCAATTGGTAGTTGCAATCTGAATTTCAGGAGAAGGGATATTGACATATATAAGAAAAGAAAAAAAAAAAAAAAAAAAAAAAAAAAAGATTGTTTCAGGGTCAAATTCTACTCTGAAGCTCAAATAATTTAGCTTATAAGTTTTGAAAATAATAAAATTTGTGAAAACACTTTCAACTAAAGAAGAAATTCTTTAAGTTTGGCCGGGGAAGAGAAATAAAATAGTAACAAGATATTTTTCTAGATATAATTTGAAGCCAAGTTAAACTAGAGGAAAGGTAAGAGGGTTCTTGATCTTTCTTTATAAATCTTCTAGTGGAGTTGAAATAATAAAATCGACAAATTTTGTTTTGGTATGTCAGTCCATTAGTAAAAGGATGGTCATTAATACTATTGATGTTTGCACAGTTGAAAAATTGGTATTAAAAATTCCACCACTTCATAAGTGGGATAAAAATTGACTCACAATGCTTTAAAAAGTTGAAAAGAAATATACGAGAATAAAGAGTATCATTTTGGGGTATTAAAAATAGAAAATCTAATAAAAACTATAAGAATCCATTTATATAATGAACAAAGAGACTCTTTCTATATGTTTCTCTGTCTGTAAAAATGAACTCTTCCACTTTCAAGTAACAATTTTGCTGATAAAAATAGTTAATTTTTTTTTGTAAAGCATCTCATAGAAATTCAAATATATATATATATGAATTTTTTTCACGGGGATTGACTGATTAACTAGTTATAATATAAAGATAATTCAACAACAGTTTCTCTAGGTTTCTCGTAGCCATTGTAGATGTAGTAAAGTTGGAATGTAGAGATAAGAGTTGAGAGAACATCGTGGCTGAACAAGGAATAATGTTTTATTGTCGATCCTTTGAAAGTTTTTAGGAGTTTAGAAGTCGAGTCCTTTGTGGATGAACTTTCCTCAAATTTTTTTTGTAAAAGCCTTGTATTTATGAATTCAATTACAAGCATTTATAATTGGTTTTCATCAGCACACTAATCCACTATTTTAACTCTTAAATTCATTCATTCAAAAAATAAATAAAAATGTCAATTTTTAAGGGAATAACTTCTGATTAAAATTATCTTCCTTGGATTATTTGATGATTTTTTTTTTTATTTCCATTCAATTCACAGAAGAGTTCCACTATTAATCACAAGCAGTCTATAATTTGAAGAGTTAATACACTTGATGATATCAGTATATAGCTATTTTACCAACTTTAATACTATTTTTATCAGATAAACCATGCCTAATACTAGGAAGGAAAACAGAGTAATCTGATATAATGTATGTAATAGATTTTAACATTTATGAATACTTGATAAATTTTGAATATGGGATTTCTCAAATGGATGCCATTAATTTGTTCAGTTGTTTAATTGCAAAGGGTAGAAAAAATGAAACGAGTGTCTCTTGAGAGATGACATTAAATGTTCCCAGTCTGGTTGAGATACAGACTTTATTCTTATCAGGATGTAAGATCACAAAAGGGATACCTCCACTCTAATCACACAGCTTAGCGGGTAATCAATTAGTTCCTGAGTGAACAGGTAAATTTGTCTTAAGAGTTTCCTACACTCTTCGATCATACAGAAATTCATTTCCATTCTTATAAAGTAATCATATGAAGAGTAGTTATTTTAGTGGACATTGCATTTTATCAATCGCAGGGAATTTTTGACTAAGGATTAAAGTATCTTTCAGCTTGAAAAGTGAAAAAAATAAATAAAAATGAAAATTTTTTTAACAAATAATGGAAAATTGATTTAGGAAGAAAAAAAAAAAAAAAAGAACTGAATTTTGTGCAACCTGATTATTTCTCCTTTAAAACAGTGTTTCCAAAACTCCTGGTTGCGACCCAAAGTGGCAACAATAATCCTGGGATGGGGGGGGGGGGATTAAAAAAATGTAAGAAATTGAGAAAAAAAAACCCAAAAAAAACGAAAACTAAAAAAAACTTTCAGGATATAAAGTGTCATTGAGACTTCAGAACAAGAAAATTAGTAGTGAAAAATAAAGATGGATGTATGAAAACTCCAGATATATTCCAATCTGTACGCATCCTATACTTATATTCTAACTTAATAATAAAGTAGAAATCAGTAAAATTATTCGATAAAACCAAACAAACAAAAAAACACCGAAATTATGTTTCTATCCTGGCGGGTCAAAAAAAATTCTGTTCTCAGGATTGCATTCCAAAAAGTTTGGAAAACACTGCTCTAAAACGAAGAAAATTCCTTCAAAAAACCCTCTATTGCCAAATACTCCAACTTTTGACCTGAATGCAGATTTCATCTTAATGTTTCTTGTTCAAATTGATTTGACAGCAGATAACAAAAAGCAACAATAAAAACAAGAGATGTCACCATCGAATTTGAACAAAAAAGAAAAGAAAAGATAAATAAATAAAAGAAAAAGAAATAAGAAATAAAAAAATAAGTAAATAAAAAAAAAAGACAAAAAAAAAAAATCATTCTGTACAATCATTCGTACATAATTGCAGCTTTTTATACATTTTTTTTTTTTCCAATACTTCTATACAATAACTTTTATATACTTATATACAAATAGTCCGGTGCTACTATAGTGTGCAGTCTACCACAGCATCTTTAGTTAAAAGAAATGTAATGTGTGGTCTACCAAGACCTCACCTGAGCTGATTACTAAGCATAGACAACTAGCAAGGGACACTTAACTTGTATTTTCCAACTAAGCATGAAGATAAGTAACTTTTTTCAGTTAAAACTTGAATTGGATACAACTTGTACACTGCAAAAGTGACCTGACTGCCCTGAATACTAAAGCAGATGACACTGATTTTAGATGGTGCCTTTTGGTGTACATTTACAAATTTTCAAGGTTGTAGTCGTCCAGTGTAAATGTCCTTGTAGACCACACGCTATTGTAGCACCAATACTTATTGAACATACATCTGCAATTTACACAAATAACATTCGCATTGGCTTGCATTTATCAGTCTGTATGTGAGTGACTGTGTTTTTGGAGCTCAAGTTAAGATAAGAAAGAATATAGATCTTTTGATAACCATAGGAATAAAAAAAAAAATCTTTAATTTTTTTTCACCTGACCTCATATTCCAAATATCTTTATTAAAAAAAAAAAAAAAAAAAAATCTTGAGATAGCAAGAGATTATTAAAAAAAGCCGCCTAAATTTTCATAATTAAAATTCATAAAACAGAATTTTTATTTTCTTTATTCTTCGATTTTTTCCACTATTTATATCTGTATTTGCAAAAATCCAATTATGTTTTTTTTGTTTTTGTTTTTTTATTAAAAATTGCTGGATGAAAAATATCAAAAGGTTGTGCTTTTTTTAGCACAACCTTTTGGAAGTACCAAATATTTCTACAGATGAAGCAACCTTCAGATAATTTCAGTCAGAATTCCATGGATTTAGCTCACTGTTTAGTCTCTTTTTTTGTATTTGACCTACAGGATGACCTTATTTCTAGAGGTTGTTTTTTTTTTTAATACTTTGAGCACAGCCTTATCCGCTAAAATATATGGTAATCTGAACTACCAAAATCTAAACGCTGCTCAAAGTTAAGGAAGATTGTATTTTTTTTTCTTTCTTTACAGAATGCTCAACTAACATCCTAATGAAGATACATCAGATAATCCCAAAAGCGCTTAAAATCTTTTAAAAAGCACACTATACTGTGTAATATTTTCTAGTCTTGATAGCATATGAGATACCAGCAACCAGCATGAAATCACGCTCTACAGTCTTTCCTTCATGTGTATCTTCTTGGTTAAGACCTGCAAATATATCTTAGTATGTATATTTTTATAGGTACTATACTGCAGATCCCAGTAGAGGACCATACAGTAAAGTACTTACATTTTTATTAAGAATGATATTTAGACGTGCATGTACTATGTAGATGTTTGGGTGAATATATATGCATCAAGGTATCTAATGTTGTGTACAGGTATATTTCACTTCACTTTATAATGGTCAACTTATGCCCAGATCCAGTTATGTCCATCGTACAAGAATGTAATCTGGACGCAAGTTGACACTGGCCTGTCCAGTATCACAACAGGATTTCATTTCATTGGATTTTTTTTTTAATAAATTTGTTTTCAATCTCAGAAGAACTTTATGCAATAAAAGTTGTTTGGTTTTTTTTTTCAAAGAATCAGATTCTATCAGTGAGACTAAACTGCAAAGTTGATCTTGTGTATAGGTCAAACCCACCGGTTATGGTCATAAAATCATCAGTTTATGATTTTTAAAAAATAAAAAAAATTTATTTAAAATCAAGGGTTGCTTGGAGTCCTTCAAATTATGTTAGAATTTCAACGTTACAAAATTATTACAGAATTTTCGCTTCAAAATTTAGTCTTCTAAATTTTAGCCATACACAAGTATGTACAGTACTTATCAGTAGCAGGAAATTAGGATCAGTAAGCTGAATATGGCAAGTGACAAATACTATAGAAAGATGGTCACACTTATATCAAGTTGGTTGTTTACAATTACTTCCACTAAGGTCAGGTGTTAAAAAAAGACTACTTCCTTTTTCTATTTTGAATGGAAACATAGCATTTCATCTGTTTTGCATTTCTGCTGCTAAAGGATTAATTATTTTGGTAATCCTTGGTTTTACAGATATAAAAAATGGGAGTTGTACTTTTTGGAGCCTTTGTTTGCTGGTTCTAATTATACAGGTATACCTTGATTAATGCAGTTAATACATTAAAAATTTCTTTTCCCCCAGCTTAAGCTCGGTTACATCAATTTGTACAGAAATAACCCCAACCGTGCTATATCGAAACTGTACTATTCAAGGTATTCATGTAATATGTATTGATCCAATATAAACACAATATGGAAGCTAAAGGCCATTTATTTGTTCTTTATCAGAATTTTGTGCACCAAGGATTCTTTTAGGTACAATGGAAACCAAGCATCCAATGTGCCAAAATCTTAGAGTAATTACTTTTTGAGGCGCGTCTGGGGATTTGACATTCGGGGAGTTCAACTACCATTTTTGACATCAGTTAGAGCAAGGACTACCATCAGCTTCCTATTCAGAGTTACAGAGGAGATAACGATAGGTGGACAGGCGTCAATTATGCTGGATTGTCATGTGAGAATTTGTGAACAAATCAAGATTTGATTAGAATTCTTGAGATCAGCCCCAAATGAGGGATTTTCTTGAAAGCCAGTCAATATTCATTTAAAATCAAAAAGAAATAAAAAAGTTTATGTCAGAGTGGAAAATCAAAAAGTTAACAGTTGGGACTGGTATATTCATGTTTTCTCTTGGACTTCATAAAATTCTGGCTTTAATGTACTTCAGTATCCTCTTCAAAAATATTGCATTGACTTACCTCCCTTATATTTTTTCTTAATCTAAATGTAATAGGCATATATGCAAATTTCTTTTCTATTTGTGGTAATGCACCTGATAAAACCTAACTTGGATGGATTGGTTAATTTACCTTCCTATTAAGAAGACACTCAAGACTGAATGTCTGATCACCATTTAAAACAACTTGACTTCAGTCGAAACATTTTAAAAAAACCCAAAAAGACTCAAAATATAGATAATTAAATAATTATAAATAAATTACCAAATAAAATTATTTAGTATCAATCCATACATAAATAAACCCGTCATTTTCGACAGGTATATTCTAGTAAATAATATCAAATTTTGGAAGCATTTTTTCGTTTCATTCAATGATGTAAGAATTATTTATTTAAGCTAATTGTTATAATATGAAGGAAATAAATTATTTAGAACTTTGGACGCCATTTTTCTTATGTAAGACTTTTCAAATCTGACCTTTTTTTAATTATCTATTCCTGTTCTGGAAACAAAGTCTTCTTGGTCATAATGGTTGAATTAAATTATAACAAATTAATCCCTGTTAAAATTTCTGAAACAAAAATGAGTAATCGTTGCATCAGAAGTGAAAGAAAAATAACAAAATACTCCCAAAATGCAATTTAATTTATCATAAAAATATAAAGGAGGTAACTCAATGTGATATTAATGAAAATAATACTCGAGTAAACCGAGGCCGAATTTTTCTTAACTTGTAGGATGTGATATAACAGTTGAAGGTTACGTTGAAGAGAAGCAGCTTGGTAATTGATTGGATTGGTTCATCAAAAACATTATGTTGATATTAAACAAGGTAGATAACCCAAACAGACACTGTACATGATAAAACGGTGATGATGGTTATTTAATTATTTGATTTTAATCAGAAGAAATTGTTTTAACACAACTTTTTCACCACAACACAATTTATTGTTGCTGGATCTTTCTATTGATTACAAAAAAAACCCTAACACTAAGTAGTAACCCTTCGCAGAGAAATTTGAGAAAATAGTTTTGAATGTTCAGAGTTTTCTGCTTTCATTTGTTCTGTAATAGTTCAACAACAGTAGCAACTGATTGTCTGCTGAAAATTTATCTTCCTTGCAAAATATCAAGTTAATGTTTTGGTGGACCTATTCCAAACCATTACCACAAGACTCTTCATCAACTGAGGGTTTTTTTTTTTCTTATCAGTCTTCATCAACCCCCCCCCCCCTCCGTCCTTATCGCCTTAAGCACTCTGCAGGCGACTTTGCCTACCGAACAAGATATAACGTGTTTGAATTCTGTGGTTGTGTAGTGATATCAATTTCAGTCATACATAAACAGGCACACTAAAAAATTACTTCAAGAATGCAGAGTGCAAATGGTTAAATTCTGAAAAGAATGTCAAAAACATTTTTGGAGTGTTTTGGGAACATGAGATCGGGTTTCAAAATAAGTCCTTGGAAAATGGTTGTGTACGCACCCTTGTTAAAGTCCCATGCAGGTTTGATCGGATAGCAGTGTGGGATTTGGAATGGTAAAAAATACCAAAGACAAATATCACGGATCTACAGCCAAAATACACAATAAACAGATTTGATTAAATTAAGAGCATTCCCGATTAATTTGACTTCCAATCATTTGAAGTCAGCCATTTTTAAAAAGGATTTGTAAAAATGAGCAAAGTTTTTGTCAAAAAGTGTTTTTTTATACTGTTTATGCTGGCATAGGAGATGGACATTACATTTACAAAAAAAAAAAAAACTAAGCAAATATAACACTGCGTCCAAGCACTGGTAATATTAATGGGGGACTTTCTACCTAAGCTCGATATGGACTATAATCCTCCAAATACACTTTTAGTCTGACCGGTACAGCATTTTTTTTTGACATCCAAGTAGGCATTAAAAAGCTGGAGTTATTCTTAGCTTGAAAAAGCTTCTTGTTTTCATTTTTATGAATTTAGACTAGATTAGTAGAATAGAAGTTTAGTGCATATAGAATATACATAGCATTTTGTCACTGTTTGCTAAATAAGAAGGGTTCCGTTTCTTTCAAATATGAACAAAGGCAGTAGAAATATTTCTATCAAGTATTGGTGATTAAAGAGGTTCCACTCAGCATTTGGGCACACAATAACTGGTTTAGTTAAAAATAAAATAAATAAAAATTATCGGAATGAATATAAACTTGACAGATACATCCCCTCCCCTAATCAGGTCTTTCCAATTGTTCAAACAAATATTTTTTAACGCAAATCAAATATAACCATCTTAGATTTAGTGGAGGAAAAGAGTTGGGATATTTATTAAATCATTTTTACATATCCTAATATCCCATACATACTCAGAGGGTGTATAAGAAAAGAATGCAAGATTAAAGATTAAAATAACTCAAGAAAAAAAAAAAAAAGAAGTGAGGAGAGAGAGAGAGAGAAAAAAAGTTTAGAATGGGCTCTCTTAGCGTATCAGATGACTTTAAATTCAAGGGAGTCATCTCTAAAAAGTTATTTTCCTTTTAAATGTTGCATTTTTTCTCATACACCCTGCATATATATATTTTTTCCATTTAACATCATTTCTTTGCTTTTTTAGATTCTTCTGAATTGTCCCATAAAGAATCAGCCAAACTGAAATTTCTCTTGGAAATTTGTGTTTTTGTTTGTTTCATATAAACATCAAAGTCTTTTTTATTTTTGTTCCTCCCACAAAACAAGTGGGTGGGGAGGTCCTCATGCAAACCTTGCTGCCATTAAAAGAACATTCGCTTTCCTATATATCCAAATCGACCTCCGTGTAAGGGCTTTGAAGAATTGTCCGGTTACAAAGAAAAAAAAAAACAAAACAGGAATGCTGGCATCTTTTGAGGCGACTGCACAATGAATTGCTGGGAGAAACTTCAACTCTTAAGTATATCATCAATAAATTTGAATGGTAATATCAAAGGAAATAACTACTGATCCAAGTTATCTCCCTTTAAGATTAAGGTAATTTTTTTTTCAAAAAAAAAAAAAAAAAAAAAAAAAAAAATTCAATTTGCAAAAAAGTTCCATTATTTTTCATTCATTCAGAATCATACAGGAGTGGTTTCAAGCGGTCCATGAAGTCAAGAGTTAAACACTGGAGGTAATTATTGGTATTCATTTTTTGGTTCATCAAAGCTGGGATGGGTTTCTTCTGAATCAAAGCCGAGTAGTTTCACCAATCACAGAGCGATTAAAAAAAAAAAAGGGGAGGGGAGATCACATAGATCCCAAGCAGCTTGTCCAATCACATTTCAAGAGGCATGGCTTTGAATGATTTCAAAATGCCTCATCCAATCACATTAACAAAGGTGTAATTCGCATAAATGCAGAATACCTCATCCAATCATAATGCTAAAGGATGTTTAAATTGAAGCGTCCTGTTCGATCACAAGTATCAGAGGGTGTGGTTTGTAGAAATTCCAAGCACCGAGCCCCAATCACAATCTTTAAAGGGTGTGGCTTTTTGTGTCAATCTGAAGGAAAACGTCCAATCACAATGTTTAAGAAATGTGGTTTTATATTGATCTTCAGTTGGCTCATTCAATCACATCAGGGAATAATGGCTTTGTTTACCAGAACTGACTTCTTGCCCCAATATATATATATATGTATATACATATATCTGATGAGTAAAACTTGTATTTCTTTGGAAAAGGAATCACAGATTTCTTTATCTACTTCAGAATGTAAGTAATAAAAAAAAAATATTATTTTAAATTAGCCTTTAGCACTCTGTAAGCGACTTTGTTCACAGAGCAAAAAGTTTGTCCCTCCACAGGTGACTCCAATCAAATCTGAGACAGTTTTTTTCTTTTGAATTTTTCACTTGTGTTGTCATGTCAATTTCCAATACACATGAACAGACACACAAGTAACGAGCTTTCACAGTCACTAAGTGCGCAAAATCTTGGCGTCCTTGAAAAAGAAGTACGGAGTGATAAAGGTTAAAAAAAAATAAATAAAAATAACACTTAGCAGAGAGTTTCTGGTCTTCAGCTCCGGGAAGGAAAGTCTTGAATCAATAATTTAAGACGGAACAAAACAGAAATTGTGTCGAATAAAAAAAAAAAAAAAAATCCTTTGGAGTAAGATTGGAATTGATGCAAGTCAAAATAATAAATTATCCGAACTTTGTGTTGGAACACTTGAGACACTGCAGAAGCATCTATGAAAGCCGCTTCTGATTGGTTATGTACATGATACGCTCTGTGTATTTATCACAGAACAGAGTGTACCATTCTTTTTGGGATAAATCATTGAGCGTCTCACATGACACACACTATATATGTATATACAGTTCACACATATATCAGTCTTCTTTTGTCTTTCCTTTATACATAATACAAACAATTATTTATATCATTATGCACAAGTGTGAGCTGACTGTGGGTGTTGTTGTCCTTCTCATCTTCTCTTGGAGAGCAGCTTGCAGCCATGAGCATATCGTGACCCACATCAGCGCTGCAGTGGGGCCCAACAAGAAAAGAGGGTGTAGGAGAAGGACGAGGTGGTTTTCTTTCTTTTTTTTTTCTTTTCAACTGTATAAAGAGTTAGGGAAGGAAATATGTGGACACTTGTCCCTTGGGGACAAAATCCTCCCTTGTATCCACCCCAGGAGCATAGTTGCCAGAACAAGATTCACTTAATGACCCTGGCAGTCACCTCTTCTGTTTGACGGTGTCTTTCGATTTCGGTTTGACTGCATCTTTATTTTCGCCAAATTTAAGTTTGTCAATGTCAGCTTCCGAGAGCGGTAGAATCGGCTCTCGCCAATAGATGGGGCTGCTGTATTCGATAGCAACTTGCTGATCTTTCTGCAGCTTGTTGCCTTTGTCTGCACGGCGGAGAGGAGGAAAGAAGTGGTCTGTAATATCACTCAGACGGGAATACCTAAAATAAAAAAAAGAGAAAAAAAAAGAAATCAATCAATATCTAATGATATGAAAGCTCAAGCTTTTTTGTCTGTTAGTTTGTTACATGAAAGCAAACAGAAAGAGAGGAAGTGGGTGAAGCAAGGCTCTACTGTGTGTGTGCGTGTTTTGTTTTAGCAGAATTGATTTCTGATTTTTATGAATAAAACTGATTTTCTTCTCATTGAAGGAATTCTGTTGCCTTACTGTTTTGAAATTATCAAAAACAAAAACAAACAGCCCCCCCCCCCAAAAAAAACAACAACAACAAAAAACAAAAAAACAAACAGAAAATATAAAGAGCAGCAGAATATTGACAAAAAAGTAAATTTGGTTCAAGGTATGCATTTATACTAAAAGACAGTGATGCATCCTTTAACGAGGACAATACATTCCACCATACGTCTCATAATTAATCCGATTGGATTTCAGAAATTTATTCAAAAATGAAAAATATCTGACCCTTAAAACCTTAATAAAAACCTTGCAAATAATGTATAATGTACTAATCACTTTCTCCAAGTGTGCAATAACCTTCAAGTTTCATCACTCTTGAAGTAGCATCTGTTCGATTTTTTTTTTTTTTTCAGAATGTCTTTTTTGGAATAGCACAAATGGTACCTGTTAGCCATGCTGTAATCTTTGCTAAGTTTTGTTGTAGTGACGACATATTTACTTCAATGAACAATTTCCTGTTTGATTCGGGATTGTAATAGTCATTCTAGACGTTTTTGGTGGATTACCTGCAGCAGATGCATCAGGATGCATTGTTTAATGATTACTGCAAAAAATAATCCATAATAACAAATAGTTTACGAGATGAGAATGGTAGCAACATAGCTCAACATTCCACAAGGAAATGTACAGATAAAATATATGCGAAGCAGCATACAAGTATACACGTGTCTTTACTGTTTATGTTTTCAGGCTCACATTGTCTTGAAATATTTTATTTTGTAGCCAAGAAATTTGATGTTGGAAATCGAGGACCACTTGCTCAATGAAATTTTGTAGCTTTTTTTTTCTTGCCTACTGAAAAGATTTCACTAAGGGAGTTTTTTTAGCAATTATTATGAAACACCTTCACTATGAGACGTACCACTTTATATATAATTTATCCACCTGTAAATAATCAGGGGTTATACTTGTGTGTGTGTGTGTATATATATATATATATAATTATATAAATATAAAGAAAAAGAAAATATAAAATTAGATTACGAGGAAGATCTTACACCCAAGAAAAATAGACCCCACTAAAAAAGAGTCCTAAATAGGGATCTGAAATAAATCAAACCATCCACCTGAAGAAGCCCAAACAGGGCAGAAATGAATATATATATATGAAGAAATGGATATATAATCCGACAGAAATAATCATAAATGGTTATATTAATTTAAAACTCTTTGAAATGACCTCCAGTTGATACACAGTGAATGTATCATTTGGCCAAGACAGTGTAAATAGAGCCCATTTTCTTTAATTGTTTACCCCATTTATGCTGTCTAGGCCAAATGATGCATTCACCGTGTATGATGTGTACATGCAAATAAAGAAAACAACCACCCCAAAAAATACAGAGGAACCTCAGTTATTTGAACCTCGATTATCCAAACTTTGAATCATCAGAACAAGATTTCAAGGTCCCATAATTGTGTTCAGTTTGGTTTCTTATCTTATGATCAGATTAGTTATCCAAACAAAACTCCCTGCCCGGTCTTGTTTGGATAATTAGGGTTTCTCTGTAGTTTAAGATTTCACCATCCAGTAAAGCCAGTCAAGTCAATCCACACCATTCTTTATCATATGGTACTATCACCATCGTACCGATCACTGTAGCCTAGTGGTAGAATTCTTGCCTCCTGTTTGGTAGGTTGTGGTTCAATCTGCTGCTGATTAGTCATCCAAAAATTTCTTAAAATGGTACTCAATGCCTCTTTGCTGAACACTCAGCACTAGGACTAGGATTCAGGAATCTCTCTCCGAGGCTCAGGGGTTTTAGCCAAATTACATTGGATACATATTTTACCAAAGTTAAGCATCATCAAACCTGATCAGTATCTAGATAGATGACCTTGGGGAATACCAGATGTTTTCACAGAATGAAGCCAAGACAGACCTGGCAAGCCAGAAGTGGGTCTTACTAACAATTGCCTTTATTAACCTAATCCCATGACACCCTTGATAAAGATATAAGCAGAAAACGATGACACTTTCACCATCTTTGACACATTGACTTTTGTTCAAATTTTTGCAGAAATCATTATTTGTTTATATAGTCTATACACTTGAGAGGGGGGATCAATAAGTCTGTAGACTGACATATAGTTATTAGCTAATTTTGATCTGAATTTTCGACTGTATAATGGTTAATCTGTCTGGTTAATGAAGCATAGGGTTAGGTGCATTGCCAAGGAAGGAGATTGTTAGAAAATTGATATTTGTTATTTGAAAAAAAAAAAGAAAAGAAGCTCCCCCCCCCTCATTGAGCTAAGGACTTATTGATCAACCTATGTAGATATTTCTAATCTTCTCTAGTCAGACACAGGGGCCACAATACTGAGGCACCCATTTCTAGAGTACCAGAACAAATCATCTAAAAAAGTTATTAAAAAAAAAAAAAAAAAAAAAAAAGGGAGAAAAAGAAAAAAAAGAAAGAGAAAAAAAAGAAAAAAAATCTTTCATCAAGAAAATACCAGCAAAAGGTTCGTAGAGACCGAAAAAGCACTCTTAAAAAAAAACAAAAAAAACCCCAACTTTGTACATAGTCACAAGTGGTGTAACCATGAACATTTTCATAGTTGTAGCCTCAAAAAATGGGACGAAGAGTACCCGGAGAAACCTACAGCCACTCAAAGGGCTCATGGGGCTACGGTGATTCAAGAAGGTGGAGAATCCCAAGACGCGAGAAAAGAAAATAAAGAAAAACTGGGTCTTCATGCGAACAGTAGCGAAGAAGAAGAAGTCAGCAAAGAGTAATGATGATGATGATGATGATTGCTAGACGACTTACTTGGCTTCAAAAATAGATTAAATAAACAAGCCATGCCAGAAATAACCAGACAAACAGGGAAGGTAAACACATATCAACTGAGATCAAAGTGTAGATCCGGGATAGGAGAACCCCTGACACATGTTGCCTAGAACAGAATTGAAAACGAAGCAGAAGAGGCAAAAATTAATGCTAAGCACTTACAGAATGAGGCAAAGTGGTAAGCTAGGTAGTCAGCACTGGGCAGTTGTTTCCCTCCCAACTCCCACCAATTTTAGGGATCCCAAAATTCAATTTGAAAAATTAAAAAAAAAAATATATAAATTAAGGTTCCTATCATTAAAGAGCTGACACAGAACCTGAACTAACCCTATGTTTACATTCATGTTTGAAAATCAGTTTTTAACTCTTTATTGAATCCAGATTTTAAATCAAGGTTGGCACTACAAGTCATAAGCTGAATACAGTATTTGGCTTTGCTGGGGCCCTTGAATATTCTTAACTCCAAAATTTGTGAACTGCCTGAAACACAGTGAAACAAAACAATGTAAGTTACTTATTTATGGATTTTGCTCATTGACTGAGTCAGTATAATGTAGTAGCTGATGTCACCGGTATCTTGACAAAAAGTGACCTTGTGGAATGAGCTGAATCTTGGTTCAAAATGAGTCAGAATCACCAGATTTATTTACATTGATTCCAGAGTTCAGATGATCCTGGTGATAAGCAATGGCCAGGGGGTGGGGACTGGGGTGATTTTGATTTTAATTAGGAGTGGGTTTGGGCTGAACTAGCCCTGGAATTTTGATGATGATAATGAAGGATGTACCTTAGAAGTACAAATTATGTTTCAACATTATTACGTAATGCCAGGCATCAGATTTAGCCACCCCTAGAAAAATATTAGTACACGGCCCCTGGGGGTGAACAGTGATCACTTTCAATAAACAGTGGTAATAAAAGAACAAATAGTACCAAGTTATCACACCAAAAAGCAACCTAAAGTAGGGTTCTTCAATGTGTGGGTCTTGACCTATTACTGAATAAGAAGGTTCTGCTGACTGGGGTCAGAAGTTCATAATAGATAAAGAGAAAGTCACCAATATTTTTCTCACTATAATAATTGGGATTTGAAACACGAATATAACGATACCTAGTGGATTTTGATAGAGTACAGATAAGGTATTGCAGTAAAAATTAATGTAATAAAGAATAAGCGAAAAAAAACAAAAAACAACCAAACAAACAAGAAAAAAAAAACAAAAAAAAACAAACAAACACATTGAATTATAATAAGACCTCAAACAGTGCGGTTTTGAACAGTACAGAAAATTAACCATACTAATCAAGGTATATACACTAGTGTCTAATAATCTTATTATCTTTGTCATCAATAATTTAAACTTATTAAAAAATAACATTAATAGTGGCCTTGGGATGTGTTTGATGAGAAAAGGAGGGAGGGAGTTATGGTAGGCCAGGTATGAATCATGCGTGTATGTTTCACTAATCCTCATCTTTAGAATAAGAATGAGTTCAGTTGTATTGGAACTTCAAAAGTGTTTTTTTTCTTTTCTTTCTTTCCCCATCATACAGTGGTACCTCATAGTGAAGAGTTTTCATAATGGAATTTTACTTAATGAGAGGTCCTAATTGAAAAAGAAATAATCCATTATTTTCTGTTTAGGAGAGAAAATGATAAAATTTCATAAAAATATCCAGAATTATCTAGATTTAATTTACAATTATCTAGACTTATATCTAGTATGTAGTATTGGACAGACATTTGGTGAATTATAATAAGATTTATTTATTACATTATTTACATGTTTATTTGTATTTATTACATTATTATTTAGAAAGTGATTATTACATGAAACATCATTTACAAGCTCATTAATTAAGGTCTTAGGAATCCTATAGGCTTGATTTTTCACTCTTCAACAAGACGCTTTGAGGAACAGATTGTCCTCATTAAGAGAGGGACCACTTTATTGAGTTCATGCCCTAACTGCGAGATGGAATGGATCATTTACTATCAATCAGCTTGTTGAGAAGTTCTTAGATAAAAATCACTCTGGGTTGCTGGATACATAAATAAACGCATGCAAAAAACACACCCACACACTGACTTTGAAAAAAAAAACAAAAACCCAAACATTTTCTTCACTTACGAGGAATGGAAGGTATGGATGAGCTCATGTCGAAGTTCTCCACGATGGTTGATTGTGAAGATACGAGAGTCAGGAATGTTTAAGGCTTTATAAGCATAGACATCCTGAAAACAGAAAAAAAAAAAAATTAGTTTATAAAAAAAAAAAAAAAAGAAAATCAGAGAACAATGGACATCTCCACATAATAAAATGCAATTTTTATTTATTTATTCATTCTTTGTCACACGCAACTCATCTATATTTTAGTCAAGTAGTTTACCAAATAATGATGTAGTAAAAATAGAATTTAATGTTCTGATGACATAAAAAAAGGCTGAACTTTGAGAACAATAAAAAATTTTGAAAGTGATAGAACAACAGAAAGAAAAAAATTTTTTTGAAGCCAACAATGCAAACGTCTTATCTGTGTATGTCATTTTTGATGGCATAGATGAACTGGTTGAAAGTATAATCTGGAACTCCACTATCTGAGACATAAATTTCAATTCCTTTTTTTAAAAGAAAAAAACTTTATATTTTATAAACAGCTGTAAAAAGAAGACAGCCACTAGTCTTTTTTGGTTGGTAAAAATTCTCATGCTTCTAGTGGCAAATGCCACCAAGAAAGGACTGCAACTCGTGGCATAAAAAAGCCTCAAATGAAGCAAAAATCAGGTGCAAGATTTTCATGGACCCTTGAAAAAAGTTCTGCCAAAACCCTAGGGTCCCCAGAATTCTAGTGGAGAAAGGCTAATTAAAAGTCTCCCAAATGCCAGATCAACGTGTGTAAAATATTTTTTGAGACTCTGAAGTATAAAATTCATCGGAACTTACTGTGATTTTATTTCCAAATCCAGCATAAAAAGGATTCGTGGGGAATAAAGCAGCAATATCTTTCAGGCAACTAATTTTGAATTCTTCAGGATTTTTGTTCACCACTTCCCTGAAAATAAAGAGAAATAGAGAGTTAATAGAATGAAATAGAAAGGATACTTTCCTGAATATCTGGGTCCATAATTAACACAAAAATATATAAAAAAAAAAAAAAAAAATTTAGTTCGTACCTGTGAAGAGCACTGATTAGAGATGTCGGGTTAAGTAACAATGGACCATCTGGGAGAACCAAGTCTCCCTGTTTAATATTTTTAAGCAATTCTTTGGTTATCCGCGATTGTCCTATAGCACGAGCACTTAGGTAGACAAATTTGTAGCTGTTGCCATAAATGCGTGTGAAAAGCTGAGCCACGCCACTCTGAGACCAGTCGTGCCCAAGAATTGGCAGGATGTGTCCAAGTACATCAGACCTAGGAAAAGAAAAAGAAAAAAAAATTATTGACTGAATAGGATTTTCTTATTGTTTATCATTGTCAATGAATTGTCTGTCTGTCCACATGATAACTCCAGAAGTTCTCATTGAATTTTGATTAAATTTTGTGGAAGGATGGGCCATTCAAAAGCCAGTTTTGGATTAGCTGTTGAGTTGTGGGTTGTATCAATAATTAGTTCAAGAATAACACTGTGCGATGCAGTTTCTGTCCCTGGGTATCAGAGTTATTTGCTTGTGTGTAAAAAGTATAGAAAACGGCTATTATTTCCTTCAATCTTTGCTTTTGTGACTAGGAAAGTGATATTCATCAGTAATTGCTTTCCTAGCTTTAATGTGCAAATTTGCTCGTTGTCCAATTGAAATAAGATTTCAAATTATTGCTGTCCTGGTCAAAAAAGCAAAGTCTGAAGTAGTCTGTACTTTTTAGACATAATTAGAAAATAATATTCATTTTTCAGGGAGAAAAAAAAAGTTTAATAGGTTGGGCTGCACTCCCCTTTTCATCAAAATCTTGAAAATGTAACCAAAATAGAATTCATTTCTTCATACAATGTTATTCCAAAAACATGTCCATTTCAACTCCTTTATTAGTACTTCCTGTAAATAGGATTTGAAAACTTCTGCAAAACCAGTCAATGATATGGGATTTTGAAGTAGAAGTGATTTCATCAGTTTTTGCAAATGTCACTGAGTCACAGTTATTCATGCATGATGTCACTAGTTTTTAGTGTGGTCATTGTCATCCAATGTTACGTACAAAAAAAAAAATTCAAAACTCAATAGTAAGTGTTCAACAAAAAATTTTGATAAATTATTTTCTTTTAAATAGCAGCACTGACAAATCTAGAAATGGTCTGTATGCTACTTACTTGGTAATCGTTCCATCAATATCAGAAATAACAATTTTTTCATTATGCTTCCAGAGGTAGATGTGGGAGGTACAGCGGCAAGTGCCTTGGTACTGAGTTGTCACAGAGAATGTCACTTCATTTCGACCTTCATTCAGGCCAAGTTTACGCTATAAAAAATTTAAAAAATTTTTTTTCAAAAATTAGTATACAAATAAATAATGATTCGACTAAGAAATTTCAGTCAAGATTCATTTTTTTTTTTAATGTTGCTATTCCCCCAGAAGAAATTTTTTTCTTTCAATTTTTGTTGCTTTAGACTCTAGAACCATCCAGAGATTTGTTAGTTTTTTAGGAAAAAAATCTTTAAAAAATGCATTACAAGGTTTTTTTAAAATTTACAATGTAACTATAATGATAGAATGAGTACTTTACTTTCCAACATTTTCACAGGGATATTTTTTTTTAGATGCCATCAACCAATCCCCCCATTTAAAATTATTAAAGAAATTAGAATTTTAAATTTTTGCAGCATTTTTCACATCAAAACGGAGATTTCTATTGATATTCGGACCATCCTCATCTTGGTTGTTTTTCATACAACGTTTCGGCCTAGTGTGAGACAATATAACAATACCACTAATGCTAAGAGGGGAGTACGGTCAATATACCCCGTCGGATAAATAAAGGGTTCAGTTTGTTACTTACCCAAATCTACCAGATGATACCTGACGAAGGCCGTAGAGTGCAACGGCCGAAACGTTGTATGAAAAACAACCAAGATGAGGATGGTCCGAATATCAAAAAATAATAATACCTCATCTCGAAAATTCCGAGATATAAGAACGGAGATAATACAAAATGGGGAGCTGAATAGCTGTGAAAATGGTAGAGAGTAAATTCTCTCCAAATCATTTTGGTTACATTGTAAATAAAAATCCCTTTTTAATACCATGAGAATTCTCTTTTCTAAGACTAACAAATTTCCGGATGGTTGTAGAGTCTTATAGAAAAAAAAAAAAAAAGTAATACATTAGCATAAAATAGTTATTCTGGTTTACTGAATTGAATCTCTACTCTAATTCTCTCCCCCCCCTTACAAACTTACAATTCTGTAACCGAACAACGATAAAACATTTATGTTGTCTGCTATATTTGTTACAAAATTCAATGCTCTTACATGTTAGGTGTCAATGAGACCAATATAATGCAGTGAAAGATTTGTTACAAAATTTCATACTATTTGTGCCCTACATGGTAATATGTGCCTTTATTGTAAGAAGGCCTTATGATACATGAGGGGCCTTACAGCCCTTTCGTAGTATGGAGGCAAGGCGACAAGACCCTAATCAAAGAACACGAATTGAAATGAAAAAAAAAAAAAAAACAAAACATAACACTCACAATTTCTTCAGATGTGAGACGTAAAGATTTCTTAAATCTGTCTTTTTTGATTCCATTTGATGTTAGTAGCTCTGAGGAATTTGAAGGTGTACCGGACTGTATGCACTCACGCTCAGATATATCAGTTTCAGCGTCACTGAAGAGAACAGGCTCACCTCGAAGTGATATTCCTCCATCCATATCATCTGTGTGAAGCTCCTGATCGGTGTAAAAGATTGAAAATGATTCACAATCCAGAGAGGGTAAAAACATTCAAAATCAACGACAGATTCTTTCAAGTACAAGAACAAAAGAATAGAAGAGTTTCTTCTTTGTTGAAATGAAAGAATAGAAATGAATTCGAAATCTTTTCAGAAGAAACTTAACCATAAAATATCAACCATTATTTTGATATTTAATCTGTTCACATTAAATGGATAGTCTATAGCCACACTGAAGAGTTGTAATACAACGAAACAGCTGTCTGTGGATGACACAATTATATATATATATATATATATATATATATATATATGCTACACTGAATCAGCAAAATTGACTTTGGCAAAATTTCAATTTGTTGTACAAAAAATTTATAGTTTTAATTTGAAAGTTTATTTAACCAAAACAAAGATATAAAATAACCATCTTTTTTACAATGAAACGTTTATATAATCTAAGTGAAACCAAACTCTTCATTGGGACCAATTTCCCTATGCACCCAGCAGTTAATAGAGTACATCCTAAGCTGTGTGATTTTTAAAAAAAATTGAGAATGGAGTCCCGCCCTCCCCTATTCAAAAGGATGGTAGCAAATGAGACCTTCGAGTCACCTCCTACTGCCAGCCCAGTACAAGTCTTTAATGTGGACTGATAGGCATTGACTAATAGGATTGCAATAATCATAATACAATAAGGCAAAAGAATTGGGTAAAAAAATGAAACCGAGACATCATCATCAGTAGCAGTAGTAGTAGTAGTAGTAGTGTTATCATCAACAGTAGTTGCTGGTGTACTTTCAGCAAACATGCACACCGATAAAATGGGCATCTGTTGTTCACCAGCAGCAGTTTATTTTGTCTCAGTGTGTTCACAGAACTCACATCCTCTCATTCTATTTGCTTTTAAGTGACAAGACAAAAAAAAAAAAAAAAAAATGACAATGACTTTTGTAGTTCAAGATTTATTCTACCTTTGGCTTCTGAATGATGAGCTCTTCCAATGTATGGGAGACTTCTGGTAGACTGGATGACGTCAGTACAATTTGTGGTTGGGGAGGAAGCAATGCTCCTTCACTGGTTGCAGTAGAACTTGTATCGCTGACAACACCTCCCACCATGTTTACGGCAGGGCTGACAGTGGTAGTTGTAGTAGTAGATGTAGTAATAGTTGTGGTGACACCAATGGTTGTAGCTGTGATTGTACTGGTGGTAGATGCCAGGTTCCCTGTAATAGGTGGTGGTGGGGGAGGTGGTGGTATAACCTGTTGAGAGTCTTGGACCCCAGTAGAGGCTCGGCCCCATTTGAACCAAGAACTCACACCCCCACTACTTTTTTTCTTGTCTACTTTTTTGGGCATATTGTCTTTGACCAAGTTGTCTACGACTGGCTGTAAAAGGAAAAAAAAAAAAAAAAAAAAAAAAAAAGAAAGAAAAGGTTTGGTTAGTCAGGTGTTAGGGATGATCAATTTGAAAAAAACAAACAAAAAAAAAAAAAACACAAACTAAGGTACCAATTTTGTACAAACTTACATTGTATACTGAAATCCCTACTAAAAAACTTATTTTGGGGGAAAAATACAAAAAAAAAAAAAAAAAAAAATTACCCCCCCCCCCGCCGCAAAATATAAGAAGTAATTGACTAAATTTTCAGTCCTCTAGCTCCATTGATACAGCCTGTACATTTGACGTATGATATGAATAGATACCCAACCAGTCAAAATCACTTGAAAATTGCAGAAATCTATGTCGACCAGTGGACAGATTTTGGGTGGTGGTTGACATTTTCTAATATGTAGTGATGACCAGAAGTTTGAATGGGAAAATGAGAAAATGTTTGTTTCTCTGCACCCAAAATAATCTAAAATGCTTAAAGAATACCTTTTAAGGTAAGCCTGTCAAAAAACAGTTTGTAATGTACAGCAATACCTGGCACAGTGCAGCTTCAATCAGTGGGATCCATTCTAGTGTGATTTACAATTTGCACCTCAAGATTTGATAAGTGTGGAATGAATCACTATACTGCGAATATTTCTTGAAGATATTTATTATTCAACAGAATCTATTGACTTTAAAATACAATTTTCTGTTATCTTATTTACGTTCTGAAAATCATGGCCATCATCGCTTTGGGCGACATATTCAGTGTTTGGCATCTGGTTTTCATACAAAACATTTTATCTTGTTGCGACTTTTGATCAAAAAATAAAAATTTAAAATTCTCTTATTTCTGTATGTTGTATCAAAATCATAATTTTTGAATTCAATATTGGAGAATCAAGTTTTTTTTTCATTTCCTTTTTACAGTTTGTATAACCTGTTCAGCCCCTAGTTTCCGTACATCTGTGCTACTGACAGGGCTGAATTCAGCATTCATGGGCCCTGTATTTGACAGTTCTTAGAGGTCTCTTTATTTTTATATTTAACATATATTTTGGGGGACAAATGTAACAAGAACCAGAAGGTTGTTGTGAATTGTGAAGGTTTGACATGTGAAGGAATCACGTTTTGGAAATTGGGGTTCATGGTCAAAACATCTTTTGACAAAAATAAATTTCAATGGAGACTTGAACCAATTATCATTTTAACGATTGAAAAAATTCCCAGACCAGAGTGGATTCAAATTGAGTAACACTTCTGCTGAATGTATTAAATGCACTATGCGAGCTATTGCTGCATATATATGGTGTTTTCATGAAAGATATGAGGGTAGAATTAATGCACATGTAAATTTTATGCTATAATATTAGTAACATGGCAACACTGCACTCAACAGTATTTAGCGGCTGAAATGATTGCATCATGCGCTAACTTCATTCAAGCATCCATCCCTTTGTTTTGTATCAGTCATTTTCCAATGAAATGAAAAGTTTATGCAATGGAATTGGTATGAACCTACATCCATCGTAAAATTGAGACGTATTTGTAATTAGCGTCTCTTCTTTGGAATATTTTTGAAATTTGTACCTTTAAAAATGGTTTTTAGATTCAAAAAAGTTTAATCAGAAGTTTTCAGAAAGATGGTCGCAACTTTTTCAAAACACCCAGTAGATATTCAACTCTTACATTCATATAAAAAATTTATATCTTAGATCAATGGAGATAACTTCTGATCATAGTTATTTCCCCTTGCACCTTTAGGTAAATTTTTCAAATAAAAAAAGAAATAAGAATAATTTCACAAAAGAGTTTCATTTTTCAAAGATTCCAATCATTGGAGAGTTCCACTGTGTTTGGGAGTGGCTTCAAATGGTTCATGAATTTAAGAGTTGAAGCATCCACTCTCCTGCAGAAAGCACATGTCAGGTGATCGAGCCATGTCAAGCGTATGACTGATAATTGACTACCTAACAGCTTTGGAGAAAAAAAAACAAAAGGCAAAAACAGAAACGTTTCAAGGACTGCTTAAAAACCTGCCTCCAAGTCCTGGATGTGGAAGTCTACTCCTTGTAGTGCATGGCCTAGAACAATCATGTGTGACAGAATAAGATCACAAAAGGGGAGCCAATGCAGAAGAAGCCAGGAGAATTCCTGAAGCTGAGAGAAAACGCACAGCATTTGCAATCATGTATTCAGAGTAATCAGTCACATCTGAACTCAATGCAGCTGCAGCACCCCTAAGACCTGAAGGCACGATCATCTTTGACTATGAAGGACAATCACCATTGCCAGATATTTGGGAAACATGCAAAGCACACAAACATGTATACATACACACAGAATGTCTGAAAAATAATACTGATCTTTCTGAGATTTAAAAAACTTAGTGAATGAATGTAATTTAAATGAATGCTTCTAATTATTTGATAAATTTAATTTTTCATGAATTTAATAGATTTTTTTAATAGAATTTTTGAAAATTCAATGCAATTTGATAAGTGCAAATTTATCATTTTATAAATATTATGAAAATAAATCAAGTTAAAATTTTACATTAGCCATTTGGGAACAACTGGGGAGATATCTTGCAAGAAATTTCTTTGTTCTTGGTCTTTTTACTCTGCTGGATTGCATTTCAAGATAGGTGTGGTTAGTCACTCAATAGAAACCATCACGTGACCAATGTCTTTTGGCAGCATGCCATGTTAGGGATAAACGATTAAAAAAAAAAAAGGGGGGGTGATCAGTGAATAAGTTACTTCTCTTGCCTTTTGTTGAGCAGTGATCATAAAAGTTTGAATTTGAAAAAAAAAGAAAACAAACAAGTGTGGTTGCTGCACAAACAAAAGGGACCAATTTAGCATAAAATTACACTGAAAAACTCATTTTGGGAATTAACAAGAAAAAAAAAAACAACAAAAAAGCAAACAAAAAATTTTTTTTTCGATTCGTAATTAGGAATGGATGTTTTAATTTCCAGCCCCCTAGCCCCATTGATATAGCTTGTATGAGCAACACATACATACATACATACATAGCCACCCAGGCAGAATCACTCAAAAACTGAAGAAACATAGGTTGACAGTTACTCATTGTTCCTTGATGGTAATGTAGGCAGTGAAAGCAAGGATTTCCATTTGCTGATGAAATATTTCCCCATAATGACATCACACATTAGTCAGCTCCTTCCAAGCAGTAAATGTAAAACTTGAATTTCAATTCTTAATCATTATACAGGTACACCACCATGGGATCATGCAGAGAGCCTTCTGTGGTGATCCCGTTAATCCTCTGAGGAGGAGACTGATCTCTGAAATTATGGTCAATAAGCCAAAGCACCCCACCGCCCCTGCCATAACAGGCATAGCTGCGAGTGGAACGGGGAAAAAAAAAAAAAAAAAAAAAAAAAAAAGGATAAGGTACACCATTGATTTTCTTGAAACTTATGGTCCGTCAGCTCGTTTGATCCAGAAAAACTATACCCAGATGATTTATCACAGCTCTCACACTTGTGGCTACAAAGGTGGCATTGTGTGTGGAGGCACTGAAACAACTGGAGACATCAAAGATAGCAAAGGTTGTAATTTTTTCCCAGCACACCTAGCCATACCATTTTGTCTACAGACTTGAAAACTGGTATCAGAACTCCCCTGCTTTTTTTTCTTGGGGGGGGGCATTTTGATAACATCCAGATTCTTTTTACTCTATTTTAGAGGTATTCCAGAGGAAAACACTGATGAAGACATAGATGAAATTCAATCGAAGAATAGATTCTTCTCACATGACTTCAAAACTTGGCACTACGGTTGTTCAATTATTGGCTGTGAGGGAGAGTCTTAATTGTTTATACCGCAATGGTTTTTCCTACTCCATCAATGTTGTGAATTCCTAGCCTAATTTGCTTAGGGTCTACCTCTAATGTTGGCTTCCAAGCAAAGTGCAGGTGTTAGTGGTCCCGCAAAGCGCAAACACAAATCCATATTGATGGAAGAAAACGTTAAAAAAACTCAACCGCAATGTTCCGATACAGAGGCTATATAACACGTATGTTATAGGTTCATGAACTGTACACTGTGTGTTATGAAAGAATATGTTTAATGAGAATTCTCAATAACTTTTCATTGCATTAAGATTTTGAACAGAAATTTCAACTGTTATATGCTAAAACTTTTCCACTAAATCAGAGTTCTTATGCTTCAGTAATGTGAACACACGAACAATCTAACAAAAGCTTAGTTCCAGAGCTGGATACGGATCAGGCACCAATTAATACTAGCCGATCCAAACTATGCACATCACACACCATCACCACAAGGAGAATCAGCTTCTGGGTCGTGGCTGAACCATCGCCTTACAAAGTATGTCCCGAGTTTGTTTGAACCCAAAATTCAAGTGGTTCTTTCTTCTTGATCGTCGACGTACAGTTGAAAGACTTGGGACCCAATATTACAAACGCTCGGAGAATGTCATTTGATTTTTCCACATGGTGATTGGATGTGATGAAAGTTAAGTCAAATCAGCAAGTGCAGGTTCGTACCAGCTCTGTAACCGGCCCCGCCCGAATCCTTTCCAGTAGGAACCAAGCTTTTTCAAATTGTGTGGAGACACAAGGGAAGCGTAAGAACTAAAAGTTTGCGGAACAGTTTTGGCGTATATGTAGTCTGTACAATTAAAATTTTTGTTCAAAATTTCCATGCAATAGAAAGTTTTTCAGAATTTTCATTGTTCGTGTTTTTTTTCGGAACGCGCAATCTGATACAACAATAAGCAAAGGGAGATAATTATTGCAATTATTTAAAGAGAGTGAATCAAGCAAGCATTAGAGAAATTAAAAAACTACTACGTCAGAGGACGGAGTTTAATTCAACTTTCTAACAGTCCTAATGCTTTTAAGATATGAGAGGTGCATAATTAGTGGGTCAGAGGTGTATTATTGTTATTACGTGACATCTGTTGATCCGGCAAAATGGATAATCCGACACAGTTCTGGAACCATGGGTGCCGGAAAATTGGTGGTGTACCTGTATTTACAAAATTATAGATTGCATCTATATACAAATTGTATTGAATTTTTAATTTTCTTTCAAAAAAGTATTTTCATTAGTAATGAAAAAGTATTTATATAAATAGCAGTATTTATAAATCAAGTTTTGAAATTAGAGTTATTTTAATTTATTTATTCATTTATTTACTTATTTATTTATTTTTTTTTAGACATTTTGCTTGTGTTGGTATTTATAGGTTTCATATATTTTTGAATAACTATATACGTGGGTGGATCAAAAAGTTCACAGCTTGACATGTAGTTATTAGCTGAATTTTTCAGAAGTTTTCTGGGATGATGTGCAAGATAAGTTTTCTATGAGAAAACTAGGAAACAGAAAAATTATTAGAATTTTCAGAGTTTATATAAAGTAAACCACAGTCTTGGAATCAGATTCTAATAAACCTTGTTTTCTTATTGCATTTGTGAACCACAAAGAAATTTTTTTTTTTTCTTGCAGAAGATGCATAAATAACTGAGTAAATTGAGTCATTCAACCCCCAAATAATTTCATTCACTCTTGGGCGGATCATTCACCTGTTCAAGAAGCACAGTTTAGAGTCATCCACGATGTAATGATGGGTAACAACATAGAGAATGGACTCGACAGTCCGAGTTCACTTTGCACAAATACTCCTGGGAAAAGCATCAATCCACTTCTCCCTCTAGGCTATGGGTAAAATAGGAATAGGTGAAATGAGGGACGCCACTTTGGGTGCCCCTTTGTCCATTGCACACATCACAAACAGGCCAAATGAGTAGTAACATGATATGTGGAGCCCAGGCAGGCCATAGCCAGCGTAAGGGCATAACTCACCATTTTTTAAATGAATATATGCACAAGAATATGTTGATGATCAATATAGCCACAGCTTAGATTCCCAACAGAGTTATGTGCCCCTGATTGAGGAAAAATAAATGGCCTATCTCTGTTCAGTAAGGTACTCACAATTACTTTTATTGTAACTCAATAAACAGAACGGATAGAATGAAAATTTGATAAAAATAGAAAAAAAAACACTTACTTGAGGTAGATTTTTCTGAAAGGAAATCATTGATAGAACAATTGGGGCTGCAGTTTGCCAGTTGTAAAAACTGAAAGAAAGGGATATAAAGAAAAATAAAGGCTTGCACAAAATGAAAAGAGGAATAAAGCCAAAGCTGTTCTACAAAGAGAAAAAAAAAAGAAAAGTGATTTAATGTATTTTAACATGATTATTTGTGTAAAGAGATTTTTTCCAAAATCCTGTTGAGACCAGGGTAAGATTCGGTTAGAAGTGGGCTGGGAATAATTAAAGCTTTATTCAAGGACTTACCCAATACAGACAATCGAATTTGGGAATGGAGCAAGTCTGGAGGCAGAGGTTGAATAAAAACTGATTATTGAACCTTTGCCCTCATACTTTAAAACCGTATTTTATCAAATTTAATTATAATGGATATAATCTAATTTCAGGGGTTATTTTAAGGTTATTCAATGAATTTTCATTATTATTTACTAGTGTATATTCTTTTTAATTTTATGAAAAGAAAAAAAAATTGTTAAATGTAAATCCTTTACAATAGAATTTAATAAAATACAGTTTTAAATGGTCAAGTCCTCTGCTTTCATTTATTCCTTAATGTTAGTAGAAGCCATCTAAGTCAGTGTTATTTGTCATCTCCCTCTGATATTTTAGTTTGTGAACCAGTAACAAACTTTTACCAATCCTCTTTATTTCATTTTGCTATTTATAAATTAAGAGCTTTTATAGGTAAAATTGGAAAAGATTTGATAAAGCTAAATATTCTATAAAAAAAATTTTTTTGAAGTTTTTGAGTACTTAAGTTCTTTCAACCTATAATACCTAACTTTTTTTTTCTTTTGGGAAAAATAATTTCTTTAGGTTTTATGAAGGTTATGAAGGTTTTTTTCATTTACAGTGTAACTGTAATGCTGAACTGAACTCAAACTTTCAGCCATTTTTTCATCAAGTAAGGCCTCGAAGTATGCAGTTCACCAAGAGAGAAAAAAAAAAAAAAAAAAAAAAAAAAAAATTATGAACCACATACATCGGAGTCTCACTTGAAAATAGTAGAAAAGATGTGCTTGGTTCAGAATTACAGTTACACAATTGATAGTACCCACTTTTTAAGACCTAAAAGAATTATTTCTACTCAAAAATGACAAGTTTACAGAGGTAATTAGAGTATCATGAATTGAAAGAACAAAAAAATTTCTAGGGAGAACTTTTTATTTTTTTTAATTGAATATAAGTAAATCTAAACTGCAAAGTTAGTTAGTTTTGTTTGTATTCTTTTTAGATCAAAATGTATTTTCCAAAGATAATTTGTCAAAAAGGTAAACATGCGAAAAAAGGGGTCAAATGAGTGAAAGTAACAGTATTTTAGAATGTTATATCAACCGATTCAGTTCGCATGCTGATTTAGCGTGAAGCAGCTTTTATTCTCAACAATATTTTATGGACCTCGATGATCACGTTATAAATAGGTCACATAGTACTTATGGACTGGGCCAGCCCATCCATTTGGCAAACTAACATTTCGGTATGTCAGTGAGTGATGGCAAACCCTGCTAGAGATGCTATCACCTCTAAAAATGATGAATTAGTCAAATAATTATATTGATATATTAATAGTAAAGATTTATAAATAATAAAAAAAGAAGCGAGAGACAATTAAGGAAGGAAAACAAATCCAAACCGAGATGAAGTGTTAAACAAAGCAAAATTTTCCTCGTCTATACGTTCATTTGTTCACAATGTTTTGGCCGTTTACCCTCCAGCCTTCATCAGATGATGTTGGATCTAGGATGTGGAGTCACTGCTCAGAACGCATACTCGATTGGACTTGACACATCACATCCGGATTGTGTTTGCATATATAACTCTTTGGAAGGAAGCAGCACAGTTTAGAGTCATCCCCATGTTGAACCAATCAGCCAAAAGAGCATTGATATCAATAGAATATGGAAATTGCTCATCATAAGGGACTTCTCGGAAAAAGCTTACAGAATATCCAATGCAAGAGAAGCAACTCAAGAAACGACACCGAAAACACAACCTAGATACACAAAAAAAAAAACTGAGGAGATTTGAAGAGTTCAATCAAACATGTGCACTAAGTATTGATTCTGCATTCTAGAACTGGGAACATCTGATGAAGGCCGGAAGGTACAAAACCGAAACAATGTGAACACAGAGATGAGAAAAATTGTCCGACCATATCATACGTTATGATTAACTTACTTTTTGGTCGTATCATCCCACATATGGTTATGGACTTGGCCAGGGAAAAAAGGGGGTAATGTTTAGCTCTTGTGTATAATAGGCACCAACAAGCTATAAGTTTAAAAATCTAGAAGAATGCGTATTATATACAAATATACAAAGGTAAATATATTGTTAGGGACAGTTGATAGGGACATCTCTCCACAGGGTGATAGTTAGCAGCAAGGTGGTTTTGCAGTTCATTACTACTAAGTAGGGAGTTCGGTGCTAAAACTGTGCTGCATTGAAAAAATAACTCTAAAATTTCAAGTAAAAAATGATTTAAGGTTTGAACCTTAATCATTGTACGGGGTTTGTTTGGACTTTTTTTGCTTTTTTCCGTTTTTCATTTTTCACATATCGGGCGTTGACACAGTGGAACTTTAAGACACAACAGTAATCAAGGGGAAGGTTGGGTGAAACACAGATGAATCATTGTGAAAAATTAATAAAAAAAGACGAGGAAAATAGTAGGATTAGATCAGGATGTTTTGATTCGTACGCATATTTCTTATAGATTAAGGGCTGCTTTAAAACACATGGTACAGGCCCAACACTGGCCTGATCCGGTCAAAGGGAGGTAACTTCAATCAGGAGTCATTTCCCTTGATATTAACCATCAATTTTTTTTTTTTTTAGATGAATTAGGGCCCCTTTATAACATATGCTACAGCCCCCCCCCTCTAGTTTAATCAGTCCCTAACAATGTGGGGAAGTTCTGGATAATCTTCTCTCTTTTCAAGATCAGAAGTAGAAAGAACGTCAATGGAGAAAACTCACTTGTCATGTATTTTGACAACTAGATCTGGATTGTTGAGAATAGTCGGGGTATCACAAAGGTCATCAAAGGTCAGCACTTTCTGCATGAATTTGTCCAGGGTGACGCCTTCTGGGTCGCCTAATCCTCCACATAAGGAGAGAGAGACTTCTCCCAGGTGTCTGACTTCAGACTCTAGGAAATTCACGGGTGGACCCCCAATTGCTCCCTCAACAGAGTGAGGGGATTGAGGTAGAGAAGCGCCACGCCCAGACTCATTGTCCTCTTCTTTGTCCTTGATTGATTCAAAATGGCTGTAGGGAAAAAGGCCAAAGAAAAGAAAAGAAAAAAAAAAAAAAAAAAGAAAAACTTGCAATTAAAAAGGTAAAAAACAAACAACATGCAGAAGAAAAAACATGGCAGTACAGAAGAATGATTGGTTGATGAGAAAACAAAAACCAAATTATTAATCAAAACGTTAACAGCAAATGACTTGAATTTCAGTCGCTGCAGTAATAGCATCATGGACCATATGTAGAAAAAGCACCCCAATTTAGATTAAAGTCATTAGGTCAAAATTTTCAGTCACTAGTTGTCACGTGGAATGTCAGCCATTCTTACACTCTCAACCACGAAAAAAGAGGAAAAAAAAACCCCAAAAAGCTGTGATAAAGTTATCCCTGTTTCAATTCAATTTTGATTAAATTTTCACTATATTTTTATTTTTTTTCATATAAGAAAAATTCAGCTAACAAATTTTATAAGGAATTCGTTTGAGTAAGAATGGCTGTCGACCAAGTGACCAATGGTGACAAGTCAAATTTTGACCAAATGACTAATTGAATTTGGGATGCCTTTTCCATAAATGATCCATAATAACTATTACTCTTCATCACTCTGAAGTCTGTTGAAATTGTGTAGTTGAAAGGGAAAGAAATAAGGGGAGGGGTGAAGCGAAGGAAGAGGAAAGGAGTTTTCAATGCCTTAAATTTTAGACAGAAAGGTCTCCTTATATTTCATGGAGACAAATTGTGAAACTAGTGATTTTGTGAAATCCCTGAACATTTCAGTGATTTCATGAAATCCCTCGGCTAGTGTAGTAATGGTTAACAAGCTGGTGATGTTGTCCATAACTACCATACGAGCTCAATCCTCACTGGATGTCTCACTACTGTGGCCTTGTGTCTAACCAACCCGTATATACATTGTGAACACTGAAGCAGAATAAACCTGATATTTACCAAGTTTAATTTAGTCTGACAAAAGGTTATGGTATTGAGGCACCCAGTTAGGATTGAACTCAGAGTAGTAATGGGCAGCATCACAAGCTTGTTAACAGAGTATTTCTTTTCAGATTAAAAGTTCAACTTTCACTGGAAAAGTAATGTTAGGAAAAACATGTTAAATTAATAGTCAAATTAGGAATATCAACAGGCAACAAAATTTTATTTTTAAAATCGAGAAGTAGAACTAAAATAAAATTGAACAATGAAAGAATTAAATATTTTGAAAAATAATGTTAGGAGGAAAATGACCGTTAGGTAGTCATCAAGCCTTGAGTAAGACTTGTAAAAACTAGAAGAACCTAGCTAGGGTATCCAGACTGGGCTAAGAGGGGAGATACTCTGCACATTATTTCCAAAACTCACTCAACACTGGCATTGGAATAGCATCGAATTTGGAAAGCTGCAAGAAGCAGATATCGAATGTACCTTCAGACTAGCTCCATTTCCAAATTCAACAGTATTCCAATGACTGTGTTGGAGGAGTCTCCGGAGATGAATTGTAGCACAATCTGGCAACCCCGAGCCTAGAAGGACACAAGATGTTAGCATGGAATGTGAGTCGTACGCATGAATTAAGAAATAAAGAAAAAAGGTTGCAATCAGTCAATCTAGATGAGAGCTTTTATCGATTAATACCAATTGATTTTATTTGAATATAGAGTAAATAAAAACTCGATTGTTCATTTGACCTGTTTGCTGCCAATTGTTAATGTTATAACACCTGTGCCAGGTTTTCTTGTTTATGGCACAGGACTGGCAGCCAACAGGTTAAATACTACATGGTTTATACGAAAAAGTAATCTGCACATGCGCATAAAGTGGTGTGAAAACTATATACAGTGGTACCTCTCAGAGAAAAGAACTGTAAAAGAAAAAGAAACAAAATCTCCTGGCTTTTAATGAACAAGGGGAAAAAAAAAAATTTCATAAAATCATCCAAAATCATCTCAATTTCATTTATAATTATCTAGATTTATATCTAGTATCTAGACACTTTTTTTCCCAGACAGACAGACACACAGTTGGTGAATTATACTGGAATTATTCATTCATTCATTACGGTTTTATTTATTTAGAAAATAATTAGTATATTATAGATTATTTATAAGGTTGTTATCAAAGTTTTACGGGTCCAATAATTTTTTTGGAATGAATTATTCACTTGAATTTTAATTTACCAAGACTTTTGTGAAATGGATCGCACTCGTTTAGAAAAAGCCTACTGTATGTAAATTCCCTTTGTTTGCACAAGATGTCACGTGGAAATTTTTTTTTAAAAAAATACTTCAAACGGGATTTATTTTTCTCAATTTTCCACAACTCAACATATTTTCTGTTTTTTTAATAATAATTTCAAAAGAATAAGGCAACATGATTGGGTAAAAAAAAAAAAAAAAAAAAAGAAGGAAAACTGAAACCTAATTAGCACCACCAATAGTAGTTAGTAGCAGTTATAATACCAGCAACAGTTGACTGTGTACTTTCAGAAAATATATAGAAACGACAGCAGCTCATTGTGTCTACGTATTTGCAATACCCCACCTTTTTTTCTTGCTTTAGCTTGACAGAAAACCAACAAACATACAAAAATGCGACATCTTTCATGTAAGAGGATTAAATAAGTGAAATATATTCTTTAAAAGTCCTGTTAGTATTGTGGTTTTATTCAATATTTATATAACATTTAAATAATTGCCGGATAAAAGTTCAGTAAAATTTAAGCAAAAGTTGAATTATGTGCAAATAACAATTTGATTCACCTCAGAATTCCCCAATTATTTGGAAGAAAAAAAGAAAGAAAGAAAAAAAAGTTCAGTAATTAAGTTTAGTTGTTACAAACTTCGTAAAAAGCAAATTTATAACTTCATCTTTTTTTGCTCTGTTCACATCAGAGTTGCCAGATTTGCTCAAAAGAGGAGATAATCCAAGCTTTATCTCAGAGACTTAGCCCAACAAAGAGATTCAATACCTGCCAAGAAGCATGTATAGAACCTCTGCCACCAGATTTGCTTAATTTCTACATACAAAGTTATTCCAATGCCCGTTTTAGGTAAGTCTCTCTGATAAAGCTTGGATTATCTCTTTCCTATTCTGCCTGATCAGAGAACAAATTTAAAAAAAAAAACCCAGAGTTATTAATTTTCAATGGATTTCTAATGAAAATCAGAAAATAACACAAAATTTACTGTATTTCCTTCTTTAAAAGATGCTATCCCCCAAAAAAGATAAGTAAAAAAATTCATGCTGCCGATAGGACATGGTTACTTCATTTTTGCCCTTATTCATTTTGCAAGTCAGAATCAAAGTTTGTTCTTGATGCCAGGAAATACAGTAAGTTGAGTGAAATTTTGCCAATTGATGAGACTGTATTTCACATTTATAAAATAATTTCACAATAGAAGAAAGTGAAACAAAATAATAAAATTAGAAATAAAAAATCTTTGATTCAAGTTGTCTCAACTTTCAAATCTAAAAAGGAAGAAAAAAAATCTACCAAAAGGAGAAAGATTGCAATTATGCACATTTTGGCCTTTTGAATTTAATATCCTTTTCAAATTTTGCATTCAAAATACTGAATGACCTCCCTTATTTACAATTTCTTTCTCAATAGATCATATTGCATTTTTGGTGCTTTTATGTTTTTCACTAGTTGTTATAATATGATTTAACACTCGAGTTTAATAAGACTTAATTTGTAAAAACAAAAATGAATAATTAGAAAAAGTTAGACTTACCTCCTTTGGATTTAAAAAGTTTTGAATCAAAAGTATAACCAGAAATATTTTCCGAAATTTAATACAATTTATTTCATCTATACCAACTGATTAATCCCTGATAAAACATCTAAAACTAAAATGAACAATCATTGCATCAGAGATAAGATTAGAAAAATTGCACCCAAGATACAATATAATTCATTAGGAAGGGGAGATATATATATATATATATATATATATATATATATATATATATACATATACATATATAATGTATGTATAAAGGAGGTATTTCAGTGTTTGGAATGTAAAATTTGAAAAGGATACTTTACTTTATTTAAGCCAACATTTCCTAATCTTTTATTTCTGGTTTAAAGAGTGAAGGAAAAATGTTTGAACGATACAGGCACAAATAGTCACACTAAAACATAAACAGTCAAATACACTTTTGATCTAGCAGCCATCATCTAAACAAACATGAAACATTCAATAAAAACAAACAGTAACATAAGAAATTGAAGGAAAAACAAAAAAAAAAAAAACACAACAATCTGTGTTCACATATTGGGGTAGTGCAAAAAGGTTTTTATCTGCTTCTTGAAATTTGAATAGGATTTTGAAAAATGAAATATTAGGGTGTATCAGAAATATTTTGATTTTTTTGACTTAAAAGCTTATTTCATGTATACATCTAAAGACTATCTATAACTCATATATTCATATGGGCTACAAATTTTTCTCTCTTTGCCTATGAGTATGTATGTGTGTGTCCATAGGCCCCTGGTGACCATTTTAGGCTACATTCTTGAAAATTTGTATTAGTACACCACTAGAAAAAAACCATCAAAATATTTTAGTCCCCCCCTTCCCCACTACTTTTTGGGGTCTCTATGGTCATTTTAGACCATAGTATGCCTGAATCTTGTGCTAACATTTTTTAGATTTTTCGTAGATCAAAGATAATTTTAGATAATTTTTTTTTTTTTTTCAGATAATTACTTCTAGTACATGTGTGGGTTACAGTGATTCATTTAGGGAGGGTACGGATATATATATATACATCATTATCAATAATAAACAACTGAAACCTTTTGTTCCACATGTTATAATGACAGATACAAGTATTGAGATTCTGGCTATTTTGAGGCATGATCTTAAACTGGACCTGAAAGCTGCTCACAGAATTCGTAAAGTGGAAGGAAAAGAAAAAATATCTGACCGTATTGCCAAAAACTGGTTCAAGTGTTTTAAGGGTGGTAACTTGTTCCTTGTATAAAGCCCAAAAGTGGACGACCGTCAGTTGTTGATTATTTAAAATGCAGGGTAGAGGGGAACCAGGCCATCAACACTTGAAAACTTCTTTAATAATATAGTGGACTCAGAGATAGTCTTTAGATGTGTACATGAAATAAGCATTAGAATAAAGGTATGTAAAATAAAAAACAAATACACCTTTGATATACCCTAATAGTTTGACTAAGTGCCAGAGATATTGGTGTTTGGTGCAAATTATTATTCAATTAAAATAATAAACATTCAAGACTGACAATATTACATTTCAACCATGGATGGTTTTTGACTAGCATTTTCTTTCATCTTCAATTTTTCTTAGTTACTTTTTATTGCAACTTACTACTGTAGAGTGACAGTCTGAGTGAGTAAACAGTATTGATCGAAAAATAAAGAATAAACTAGGAGATTGAATTTGCATACCTTTTACCTCGGAAAGCTTCTTATGTATGGCATTGAGCTACCAACTGAGCTACTGAAGCTCTTATGGCTGGCAGAAGATCAAATCTTTTGCTAAAATCAAATGCTGAATATTCTAAAAGATGGCTTCTCAAAGTAGTGGTCAGGACCCCTATGGAAAGGGGTTGTGTGAAAATTATAGGGGTTCGCAGGAATATTTGGAAATAATTTTTTTTTCAAAGAATGGTTCAGTAACTAATTTAAAAAAAAATACTTTAAACAAAAATGTATTCCATCTGGTGCTCAGAGTGCAATGTTGGCAGAAATACGCACTCTCTAGGTGCTTTCCACTTATTTAATTGATTAAGAATGTTACAGATAAAAAATAAATATACAAGTGGCATATCATTGTAGTTGGTCAGAATTTCTGGCTAGATTCTGAAAATATCAGATAATGACAGTACACCAGAACTAACAAATATACATATTTCTCTGAGCTATCATCTACGTTTTCACTTCAATATTTATAATATATGCATCTGCACAGGCAACAGTACTTTTGGCTTACTCCTCTAAAGAGGTGAAAGACACATATAGCTAGCTAAAGCATCTGTTGGGAGAAGGAAACTCCCGTCAAATCTACGATCATGGAGTTTTGCTCCTATCCACGCTACCCAAGTGGACCATGATTGAAAGGATGGGGGTTGGCTACGTGCATGTCACCTTGAAACTTCATCAAACAGGCTGAAGGGTGATTTCACGTATATGGACCCACCATCTAAGGATCCCATTGTAATGGAAAATCCTCCCTAAATCTTCGCCCACAAAATCATACATGGCAAATGAGAACTGGAATTACTTCAGACCTTTTTGGATAATTTCTCCATCTACGAATCCATCGATTCTTTGTTCTTATAATACATCTAAGCTACTAATTCTGGCACAAAACAGTACTAATCTACTGCTTCATGAAATTAAAGTACAATCAACACATGTACAACTGTTTAGATATAGGAATACACACTACACAACAAATCATACAGATTTGGCAGGCTTAACACAGACACTATAACTCAAAATAGGAAAACTAACACCTCCAGATGTCACCTCCTAGGGAAGAAGTCAGTCAACTATGACAATCTTAATATTTTGAGTCAATTTGAAATCTTTATAAAAGAAAAAATAACTCAACTCTTAAATTCATAAAAGAAAAAAAAATCCAAATCTTCCAATCAAAGTTTCTTCCCTTGCACTTTTAGGAAATTTAAAAAAAAAAAAAAAAAAAAAAAAAAAATACAAAAAAAATTTTGATTTAAAGAAAAAAGATTTTATTCAATGAAGAGTTCTACTATACTTATGAGCAATTGGAAATGGTTCATGAATTTGAGAGTCAATTATTAACTTATGAATATACAGTTATCCATTGCTAAATCGCAGGGGTTAGGAATGCCAGGGGGGCACAAATGAGCCAAATCAGTGAATAATTTTTGTAGCCCCCCCTACTTTTGGCCCCCCCAACCATAAATCTTTTGATAAACAAACACTTCATCATTCCCAAATTGTAAAAGCACAAATAAATAAATAATACAGTAAAGTATACTGTAAAAAAAATGTACAGTTGATTAATGAAAACCAAATTTTTCATAAAATTACAGTACAGAAGATTCAAACTGAGGAAAAAGATTTTAAAGTTCAAGTTTTCAATCACGATTATCCCTGGGTTTACATTGTCTACACAAGTAATTTTTAGTTGATAATTTTCTTTTTATTAATAAAACAAAGATTATTTGTGTTATTGATGAGTTTTTTTTTCTTTTCATCAAAAGAAAAACATTGAACAAAGTTGATTCTACCGATTTTACTTGTTTCTGATATTATATGGTTTAAGAAAATTGAATCAAGTTTTAACGATTTCTCCTGAAATCTCAATATCAAGTCTTCAATTCTTAAAGACTTATGAAGAAAAAAGGCAAAAATTGTTGGTGATATGAAGGGCTGAGAGTTATACATTAGGCGATCACCAAGGGCACTAAAATCTTGGGATGGCATATGAATTCCGAAAACATACACAATATTTCTAAATCTAACTAAAAACATGAAAACTTAGCAATGAATAGCGCAGAGGTTAATACCGTTGTTAGATATGTTGAGAAAAAACAAAAAAAACAGATTTCATTAATAAAGAATGAAATAATTGAATTCTCGTAAGAAATGATTCTTAGGGTGGAGTGGAACTTGCACCCTCTCCCCTGCTCCACACTCACACACAATTTTGTCCTCCGCCCTCCTGTCGTTGCAGGAGAGGCCACTTGTGGGGGACAGGAAGAGAATAGAGAAAAAGACGATAAAACATGGGTGGGTCAAGATTAGGGACACGTATTGTAGGGCAGCACTAAGGTGATGAATATGCTAGAGTAGGCCTAAGGTGCTGAATACCCTGCCGTCAGTGTATTGAATAGCTTGGCACCCACCCTAGTGATAAGTCTAAAGTAAATTGACAAAAGAGAAATATGACAGTATAGGAGACATTCAAATGGATAAATATCCATACTAACTCAGTTTTCTCCAAGTTGTGAGAACATGCACACGTTTTGCAACCAGCTCACATGGGAAATTAATGAGCGCACCAATAATTATCTAAAACAGCATAGTAATTAACGATAATAGTAATACTTTTAATACATAAGGGTATATGTTCGTAGAGCCAGAGACATTCCCTAATGTGTTTCAGTTTACTGTCCGATGATGAGTAACAAGCCCAAACAGTATACGAATAAGTGCATACTGTCCAGGACCCAGAGACATTTGCCAACAAGTCAGAGTCCATTGTTTGATGAAAGCAACAAGTGAATTACATCAATAATTTGCTATTCTGGTTTGTAGAGCACAAGAGAGAGTTTTGGCAAGGCCTATCGAGAACTTATTTATACTTTATACTTGAACAAGCATTAAGGGCACACATACTCTATTCACAGAATAACAATCTGCACAACATGAGATTTTTATGCACGCTGTCTACTAAATGAAAATAGTAAACATTTCTGTTTAATCTATCAATAGAAACCTATATGTGACCAACATCTTTTGGCAGCATTCCGTGGTGGTTGGGGGTGATAAACAGAAAAAAATTTGAAAAACAAGGGAAGTGGAGTCAATGAATGCTACGTCATTTGTGTTTTGTTGGGTAGTGGTCAAAAAAAACAAAAACAAAAAAAAAACACATGTGAATGTTGACGGGCACAGATTATGGGACGAATTCAGCATAAACTTATATTGCAATTTAACCCCCCACCCCACTAAAAACCCCTTTGAGGGAGGGGATTTAAAACAAAAAAAAATAAAGAAAATGAAAAAAAAAAAAAAAAAGAAAAGAAATACGACAATTCTTTTTTTACATAAAATATTAAAATTCTAAGCCATCTAGCTCCATTTTTGCTGCCTGCACGATCATATATACATAGCTAGCCAGACCAGCTTGAAAACTGCAGAAACCCAGGTTGACAGTTTTTGATAAAATAGAGGGAACGTTGCTAGACAACCATTTCTGGTACAAAAGAGACAAAAATCAATTCTTTGAATGATTTTGTTGGTAGGCAGACTGGGTCATCATGACATTCTCTAGACTGATGATTTGAGAAGTTGGAAAGTTGAAAGACAGCCAAAATTAAACGAAAATAATCCAGTAGATTTGAATGGAGACATTTCAGAAAATTAAGTTATAGGGACAACAGGAGGTTTTTTTTTTGTTAAAAACAGAAAAAAAAAACAACGAACTAACACATTCCATAAATAATTTAAATAAATAATGAAAAAAAAAATAAAATCGCGCAAATTGACTTACCTGAAAATGTTAAATCTAAAATTTAATAAAGTTAAATATCTTAAGATGGAGTTAGGGAGAAAAAAAAAAAAAGAAAAAAAAAGAAAAATCTATGCATGCTAGATCTTTTAACCGTTAATAATTTTTGACCAGTATTTCTTTCATCTTAATTTCAATTGCTTTTAATCATAACTACTCAGACCGTCAGTCAATCAAGATGTTCAACTTTTAAAGGAAATACAGTAGGACCTCAACATCCGCAGAATTGCCAACCAGGGTTTCACTCCTTTATGGTTGACTCAATTTAGATGTTTTTCAGCTGCATTTAGAGGTCAGAAATAGCTATTCAGATGATTTTTAATTAATATGTTTATTTAATCCATAGCAACTAAATCACTAATATCTTAAAGTAAATGCTCACATTCAAAGTCATATTTAATTCATTAATGATATGAGATACATTTCCGAGATTTAGATATTAAATATTTATAATTTTAGATATAAATCTCAAGACAAATTTGGCATCACAGCCAGTATGTATCGTTTGGTATTATTTGTGGATTTCACCATTTGCGGTTGGAGGGTATTGGAACCTATCTTCTGCGGATAATGAGGGCCTCCTGTTATGTTTTTAAACAATTTAGTTTGATTTCAGTGGGCAATCTCAAAAGAAATGCTTGAATTAAAACCTCAAATTCAAAATCTTAATCACTAGACAAATAAAAAAAAAACAAAAACAAAAAAAAAAACAAACTAAAAGATGCAATATGATTTTTCGTTTTTGGGTAATGAGTGTTATTTTCTGATTGTCTACGTCTGAAAAGTATACAAAATGATTATCATTCTCTCCAAACTTTGTCCTCATGATCAGGACAGTGATATTCATAATTGTTTTTCTTTCTTTGGGCGATTAAAACTGCATAAATTTGTCCGATAAAAATAAAGTAGATCTAAAATTATCAAAAGCAAAGTTCGAAAGGAATAAGTGACATTTTCTATACTATTTAGATGCAATCAATTAGGAAATAATACTTATTACCCAGGATCCAAAAACATTTTTTAAAAACTTGCACAGTGGTATCTTTCTGATAGGGAAAGCAGTCAGACATTGTATCATCTTGGAATTTCCCATTTACATGGAGTTAAAAAAAATTGATAAAAAAGAAATTAGAGAGAAAAAAATCTGACACAACACATTGCGGAAGGGCTTTTTATTGTCCGATATATTCAAAAGTTTTCTTGATGTTCTACAACAGTTACCAATGAGAAGAAAAATTGAACATTTTTTCATTATTATTTAAAAATTTGACAACTACTTTTTACTTTCATCTTAATTTTATTAGTTAGTTTTTATCGCAACTTTTTGCTCGGGACGATTACTCTCCGGCAGTGCGTAAATAGTGTTGATCAGGAAATAAAGAATAAGCCATGGGTGGGATTTGAACACACATCTCCATAACCAGGGGAAGCATGATTTAGCCTGGCTTGCTTTATCAATTCAGCCACCAGACGTAAATTGGATTTAAAGCTCAAATAACATCCTTAAACCTTTTCTTTGTTCTAATCTTAGCCATTTCTGTTAACATTCTGGTATTTACAATTCAATAAATTGAAGAAAAAAAAAAAAAAAAAAAAAAAAAAAATTTGAGAAAGATCAAGTTGCACTTCAATTTTTTTTAATGAAAATACCCTAAATGCAGGGTGTTCGTTTTATCAATCCCCCACCACGACAACAGACACACTAACTCTTAATGACGAAAAAAAACTTATCATTTCACATTTTGATCTGGTGAAGTCTAACAAAAAAGCACAAAAATGGTATGCCCTATATTGATAATTTTTTTATTATTCCAAACTTTTGACAGCATTAGCTTCTTCAGGCAAAGCTGCTGGGCAAAAAATACGTCAATTAAATGATCTATAGACTAGCTAAAAGGATATACGAGACTGACCATTTAGAGTCATTTTAACTATTATTTTTACATTTGACCATTTTTGTGAGTTTTTGGCCAGAAACATCCCTAACTCTTTGCAACCGAGAAAAAAAAGGAGAAATAATGACTCACTGAATTAGTCTCATTCTCTGAAAACCCTTTTTTTAAAAATCCAGCATATCTGTGACCTGTCTACTGTCATCCCTTTCATTGATTTTTCTTAGCTGTGTTAATCTATTTCACATGGACGAATCCATTAAAGCTTTTAGATTATACCAGACAAATAGACATACAACCATACAATTAAACATACTAATTGGTATATATGGCTTATATATATATATATATATATATATATATATATATATATATATATATATATATATATATATGATATGTTTTATTTTAGAGACATGTAAATATGCTGTATGAATGAATTATGTATCAGCAAAAAGAAAAAAAGAAAAGAAAAAGAGGTAGAGAAAGACATTATAAATCATTGGTGGGGGAGGGGTAATGTAGGAAAACATTTTCAGGAAGGGGGAAAAAAAAAAAAGACATGTTTTTCCATGGGGCAGGGGTGGAAATATTGGTGGTTGGGGGTGGATAAAGTACAGAGACATTCTCGGAAAGAGCAGAGAGGAATTTTCAAGGTAGAGAATATATAATTGTAGGAGAAGAAGGAAAAAAAAGAGAAAAAAAATCAATCAAGCAACGGAAAAGTTAAAGAATGCCAATTAAATTTACTTCCACCTACCTTTTAGGGAAATACTTTGCGATTTCTGGATCATCCAACTTATTGATCTCTTCCAAATATATTCCCTCCTGTTCTGGTTTGTTCGGTGCTGTTGTCGTCTTTGGTTTGCTACTAATGAAACCAAAAATACCTCCGGCTTCGGTCTCTCCTGGCTTTCCACCTGGAAAATAAACAAAATAACTGGTCTGAATCATCGTTCAATAGAAACCGTCAAGTGGCAAACATCTCTTGGCAGCGCACAGTGTTGGGGGGGGATCAATTTAAGAATAAGGAGTAAATGTGTAAATTTTCAGCCCTTTAGCTCAATTGGCGTAGCATTTTCAGGAAGTGTGCATAAGGGAATAGTTTATATTGGATGCTACACCTGTTGAGCAGTGATGTGTATATATTCATTCAGCACTGAACTGACCAATTTGGGGGTGGGGGTGATCACTGAAAAGACCAAGTTTACCTCCCCCCCAAACATTTTTTTCTAGACATAAGGAGTGATTGTTTAAATTTTTGACATTGTAGTTCCACTGGTATGGTGTATACATATTATATGCATCGATAGATAGCCAACGGGGCTGAGGCACTTGACTGGTGGACAGTTTTATGGGGAAAAAGAAGTCATTTTTCAAAATCAAATTACTGAAACATTACAAAAAATTCACTTAAAAAAAAAAAAAAAAAAAAAAGAAATTATTGAATAGCATTAGGCCATTTTACAATATGCACCAGAAGGAGTAAATAAAAAAAGAAAATGTTCCCTCCACCTCACTAGTAACATAATTATGAAAGGGGGGGGGAGAGAAAAAAAGGAAAAAGAAGAAAAAAAAGAAAAAAAAGGAAAAAGAAGAAAAAAAAGAAAAAAAAGGAAAAAGAAGAAAAAAAAGAAAAAAAAGGAAAAAGAAAAAAAAGAAAAAAAAGGAAAAAAAGGAAAAAAAGGAAAAAGAAGAAAAAAAAGAAAAAAAAGGAAAAAGAAGAAAAGAAAAAAGGAAAAAGAAGAAAAGAAAAAAGGAAAAAGAAGAAAAGAAAAAAGGAAAAAGAAGAAAAGAAAAAAGGAAAAAGAAGAAAAGAAAAAAGGAAAAAGAAGAAAAAAAAAGAAAAGGAAAAAGAAAAAAAAGAAAAAAGGAAAAAGAAGAAAAAAAAGGAAAAAGAAAAGAAAAAAAAGGTAAAAGAAAAAAAGGAAAAAAAAGAAAAAGAAAAAAAAAAGGAAAAAGAAGAAAAAAAAAGGAAAAAGAAAAAAAAGAAAAAAAAGGTAAAAGAAGAAAAAAAAGAAAAAAAGGAAAAAGAAAAAAGGAAAAAGAAAAAAAGGAAAAAGAAAAAAGGAAAAAAAGGAAAAAGAAAAAAAGGAAAAAAAAGAAAAAGAAAAAAAAGGAAAAAAAGGAAAAAAAGGAAAAAGAAAAAAAAGGAAAAAAAGGAAAAAGAAAAAAAGAAAAAAGAGAAAAAAAAGAAAAAAGAGAAAAAAAAGAAAAAGAAAAAAGAAAAAAAGAAAAAAGAGAAAAGAAAAAAAAAAAAAGAAAAAGAAAAAAGAGAAAATTAAGAAAAAGAAAAAATGAAAAAAAGAAAAAAAAAAAGAAAAGAAAAAGAAGAAAAAAAGGAAAAGAAGAAAAGAAAAAAAAAGAAAAAAGATTTTCAAGTATTTCTGCGACTTATGGAGGGGTTCCTACTCCTTGAAATACAAGATGCATGCCATTGAGAAGGGAAGTAACTCTCACTTACTAGTAGTGACTGGGTTTGCGCTACTGGTCACTGTAGTAGCTTCTGTGAGTTTTGGAAGGTCACCCCATTCCCATGTCGGTTGATCTCCAGCAATCATATCAGATGTTAAACTGGGTTTGTGGGATTTGTCAACTTCTGTGTCACTTTTCACTTCCTTCATACTATCTTCTTGCAGACTGAAAAGAATTGGCACAATGCTTTTAAGTCAAAGAATCATGTCAAAGTTATAGACATATTGATAAAACAAATAGATCTTTCAGTAAGAACAAACAAGTAATAGATAGAGAAGAAGCACTTTATTCAAAAAGAATGAAAAAGTATATTAAAATATTTATATATATTTATTTCATTATAAATATTTTAAAATAATTCTAAGTTGTTTATAATGAATTTATTTGCAAAAAAATGAATTTATAACAGTAAATATAAATTTATAATAGTGAATGTAAATTTATAAAAGTGAATGTAAATTTTTGACGGTGAACGTAAATTTTTGACGGTGAACGTAAATTTTTGATGGTGAACGTAAATTTATAAAAGTGAATGTAAATTGTTCCAATACTTATATCCTTTGCTTAATGTTATCAGTCGGTTATTATTATCTAAAAAGACCCTGTCCCAAAGTGATCACACATACTCACTGCTTTAGACTGGACAGTCTGAGTGATTGTGATGTAAAGCAACTAAAATCAAGATGAAAGAAGTACAAGTCAAACATTAACAATGGATAATCATGTTTATGACATTCATTATTCTGGTAGACATGTTAATGGACTTTGAGAATTCCACTGGGAAACTTTACTTGAGCTTTGAAAAAAAAATGTTTATTCACTTAAATGATTGCTTCAACTTCAATTACGTCTTTTATATTTTACAAAAATATTTTACTACCATATAGGGGTGTCAAAATATACAAATTTTGAACATTGGGGGCGAGGCCATGTGTTGGAACTCTGCTCTAGCTAAGCAGCCACATCTACCACCATTTCAGCATGTTGCCTTGCTCCCAACATTCAAAACCTGCACATTTTGACTACCAAGTAGTTAATGATAATATTTTTGATAAAATAAGTAATATTTTTTATTCACTTAACTTACGGTATAAAAAAAGTTATACATTTTCATGAAAAAATTACTCTGGTTTGCTAAAGCGATTCTCAACCTAAATTTTTTTTATAAACATGTAATTCCGCAATGTAACAAAGAAGAGAACAAAGATATCCATTTATGTCGTCTGCTATATTTGTTACAAAATTCAACGCTCTCACACGCTTGGTATTAATGAGACCAATATAATACAGTGAAAGATTTGCTACAAAATTCCACACTATTCTACCCCTATCGTAAGAGAACATTTATGATACTTGAAGGGCTCTATTGACCTGTTATAGTATGGGGCGATGACAAGGCAATAAGCCCCAAATAAATTCTTGTACCCGAGAAATAGTTCGAATTTTCTGCATGATGTGGCCTTATGAACTCTATGTTCTGATTGAAATCTGAAATCCAGATGATTTGAGCTTAAAACTTGTCTTTCTGAACCCGACTCATGGGAGCAAGTGTTTCAGCTCTATAGCTCCCAGACTTTGGAATCAGTTATCCCATGATATCCGGATCAAACATTAACTGGCTTTAAATCAAGAATAAAGACTTTCTTGTTTTGAGACTTTTATGATTATATGAAGTATAAATGTATATATCATTCAAAAGCTGTAACCATCAAAACTGGCGAAGAGTTTTATCTTTTTTTTTTTTAATATGTGCCTGCGTTCATGCATTTGCATTCCAGGCGATGACGTCATGTCTACAAACTTAAAAAATGGCATCAGTATTCCTCTAGACTCCCTTCCTAAGAAATCTTTATCAATTTTTTGAAAAAAAAAAAAAAAACTTTTTCAACCTTCTTGGGGGACTTATTTTGATGGGTTTATTAATATCATCTAGATTCTCCAGAATCTAGATGTTTCTAGATGTTTTTCTTTTTCCACCCCATTCTAGATGTTTTTGAGTGGGAAATGCCAATGATATCATAAACAGAATTCATTCAGATCGTATTTATTCTTTGAGAAATTTTTTTTTTTTTACTTCAAATTTTGATGCTACAGTTGATCAATCATTGACTGTGAAAGCAAGTAATTATTACTGTTAAGCATACAAAACTCACAAATTATTGTAAGCAAAAAGTTTTACAAGCTTGGCTTCAGTTTGATTTAGTTGAACAAATATCTACAAAGGATAGAAATTATACAAAATAAAAACAACTAGAAAAAAAATCCCGACCCTACAAAGAATTTTAAAATACTCACTCATGGGGTAAGGCTTCTGTGTCACTCATTGGGTGAGAAAACTGATACTGCTTGCTGGCCCAGTCATCTGTACGGTTCATTTTGTCCTCCACAGTAATAGAACTTAAAGAGGGGTTTCGAATCACATGACAGTCTTCATCAGTGGACACATCTTCAATATCAAAGATGTCCTCCTCGTTGTGCTTTTTGCCATCCGCAGCCTTGCTCACTGCCTTGCGTCTCATGTTCTTTCGCTTCCTGCGTTTTTTTGTATGGCCGCGTCCCTCGCTCTCACTAGTGCCACCTTCAGGAGAGCTCTCTCGCCCGCTAATGGCCGACGACAAGACAGTATGGCCAGCAGATATTTCTGACAGAGTTCGTCCATCCCCAAAAGAGTTCTCGTCAGAAAGTGAACGGCTTTCAGATTGTAAAAGTTCTTTCAAGCCTTGCTTCATCAACTCTGCTCCAGATCGAATCGGAGACGTAGCCAAGTAGGGAGGAAACTGAAAGCAAAAGACAGACCCAGTTAGTCACTCGATAGAAAACGTAACTTGATCAATTAGAAAATTGGAATAATGAATAAGATACTTTTCCCAACAAAAAGGAGGGAGGTCTGGATTTTCAACAAGCAAGTGTGACTGTTGCCGGACACAAACTAAGGGACCAAATTAGTATAAACTTACAATGCAAATTGACCACCCACTCAAAACCTATTTGGGGGCAGAGTAACAAAAAAAAAAAAAAAAAGGTCTAGAAGAAAAACAGTGATTTTGGGGGCCAAGTTAAGTAGTAAATGTTAGAATTTTCAATCTTTTTTTTCGCTTCATTGGTGCAGTCTGTACTTGTTATACATACACAAACAGTTTGACCAACTTGATAATCAAAAGAAACCTACATTGATGTTGACAGTTTTCAATTATGTAATAAGTTAAACAAAACTGATAAAAAGATTTGATGAAGCAGACATGGATAAAGTTTGGACAAAAGAAAAGAAAAAAAACAAAAAAAAAAAAAAAACAAAAAAAAACCAATGTTTGTTGTAAAAGTAAAGTTGCTCATAGGCTTTTTGCTCCCATGCAGGCCATGATAAAATTAGAGGGAACTTTGGTCCAGACCCCAACCTCTACTCAGACAAAGTACAATTAAATTTTTATTTTTTGTTTTGAATATTTAGATAAAGAAATTTTAAACATGAAAAATTAAAATATTTTATATTTTGCTATTCATCTAATGAGTGACTTCCATCTTATTTTTTGTGAATTTTTCCTTTATTGATTCTCTGATAAAATGAATAGAAATTTTTTTCTTAATGTCCTTCCTAGTGCTGAAAGGAGGCAGGTACACTAGAAAGGAGGCAGGCACACTAGAAAGGAGGCAGGCACACTAGAAAGGAGGCAGGCACACTAGAAAGGAGGCAGGCACACTAGAAAGGAGGCAGGCACACTAGAAAGGAGACAGGCACACTAGAAAGGAGACAGACAGACTAGAAAGGAGACAGACAGACTAGAAAGGAGACAGACAGACTAGAAAGGAGACAGACAGACTAGAAAGGAGACAGACAGACTAGAAAGGAGACAGACAGACTAGAAAGGAGACAGACAGACTAGAAAGGAGACAGACAGACTAGAAAGGAGAGACGGATAAATAATAAAACATACTTCTTCGGCAGGTCCCTCAACTTCCTGGACAAAGAAGGCTTCACCTGCCTCTCCCAATTTCATGTGAAGGTCTACAGCTTTGCCATTGATCGTGATGTCCACCTGTGTAGAGAAACAAAGAACATTTTATTCTGTATGTAAGATAATCAAACAAAGATCAGATATCAAACGATAATAAATGAAATTCGGGTGTCACAAATCAGATACAAGATTCAGCGAGTTTCATAGAACACGGTTTCTCAAACTGAGTTCCGTGGAACCCTTGGTTTCCACATCATATACTTTTGGTTCTGTGGCCGATTTTGAGAAATAAACTGTTCAGTTTTGAGTGAAATATCATGTGGAAAAAAAAAAAAAATCAAAAAGTCTCAGTTGTGCGAACAAATGATTTTATATACAGAAGAATTTTGCATTCAACTGTGAAATAGATATAAAATTTTTATTTAGGTCTTCCATGCATAAAACATTACCTTCAGTAAATTCTGAAAGTTTTGGATGGGTGGCGGGAAGAAAAGTAAATAAATGTAGAAGGGAAGAGAAAGTATAACCCTTATTTTCCTCAAAAATTTGGAGAAAAAAAAATCATTCAATGGGAATAACTTTATTGTCTTCAAAGTTGGACCCCACTCTTACACAAGTACCCAATTCAGAAACTCTTTAATCTGGTAATATCGGGATTTGGCCATTGCCAGACTTAACAAATTGACCTTTAAAACCAATTTGTTTTTTTCAATAAAAAACTAAAATATTTTGTTTCTTTAAATCAAACACAATAGCTGATCTGATCCCATAATCCTCACTGAAAATCTTTACCCATGTTCCTTCCTTTCATTCTTTCAGTAATTCCACCTTTTTCGAGCATAGATGATGTTTTATGCTTATATCTTTTAGCGCTATCATCATTTTTGCACGAGTTTTAGCAGAAAAAAATTGAAACTCAGTGTTGCCAACTCGAAAAATATTTTTGTGCTAGACTGACTCACAAAAAGTGCCGAATTGAAAAAAGACTAGCCAAAAAACACTAAAAAGATGCAGAAAATGGCCAAAATATCTAAGCACTTCATTGCTAATTTTTGCATCAATCTCAGGAACTCATATTTTATTTGTCAAAAACGGAATTCCAGCTGAAGACAGTATAAATAACCATATCTCATATCATATATGTACCTCTTGGTCACTTGGATGATATCCTGAAGGGCTGAAATACAGCTGAATGAATACATGAAATTAACAGGAATGTCTCATCAAACACTCAGCTAAAGTGCACCTCATAGTATTGCCCAGGAGGCAAATTAATGAATTAATGGCAGCAGATTCAAAATACATCAGACCATGAGAGTTACCAGACCACAGAATAACAAATTGAAGTTCAACCAGTGTCAAAAAATACATACCACTTTTTCTCTGGCTCGAAGGACACCAATCTTTCCAAAACGTACATGGAACGGAGAACAGTGATAGATGCCATCTTCTTGCTGGATGATGACAACATCTATGGAGCCAGTCAAAGTAGCTGGATTGATTTCTTTACAGAAGCCAAACAATTTGTTTATTAGGCCACTCATCTTTCAATGGGATTCTGGAAAAAAATAAAAAAAATTCATTCAAATTAATTTAAATAAAATATCATTAAAAAAAAGGAAGAAAAAAAAACTTTTAGAAAGAAAAGAACAAAATTTATAGTTGTAACAATTTGTCAAATAACAAAATCCAGAAAATCTGATTCACAAAAATCGAATCACTGTAGCCACACAAATCGTCCGACCAACCAGCCAAATGGGCTACAGATTTCGTATCCCTTTTGCTTGTCTGTCCATTTGCATGTGTTTCCAGGCACTCCTTGGTCACATTTTTGGGGCTACCACCTTGAAAATTTGCATGAGTACACCACTAAGCACCAACTAAAAATATACCCCCCCCAATTGCTTTTTTGGGTGTCTATGGTCCTTTAGGGCCCCAAAATCTTGTACGGGTATTTTTAGATAATTTTAGATTAAAGATCTACAAGCTATGGTGATTCATTTGTGTAAGGTATGGATATTCCTATAAACTTTTAGTCAGTGAGCACAAAAATCTCATGTTGCACACTTTCGTCCTCAGAAAAAAAACAAAAAAAACTCATGTTCACACTGAATACTAGTGCTAACACAAACTTGAAATTGTTTCAAGACGATATTAACCCAGCCGATCTCTAATGGCTAATAAAACTGTATTGGCATATGGTACAAATACAATTGTATTAGTGAAGATTTCATTCTATACTTTCAACTACTGTATTCAATTTGTTATTAGATTAAATATGACATTATCTCCCGCTTTTACATGATGCAATGTGGGAATTAATTCATAGCAATAGCATCCATCAATTCACAGACTATCATCTGCTGAAAAGGGTTGAATAAAAACTCAACTAATCAATTCATTATTTTAGATGACTAACCTTTTGTGTACACATCAATTTCCTTTGTTTGCTAGTTGTAATACATATGAGAGAATGTACAGCACACAGCTTAGAGAGAATTACGTCCATGAGAATACTAGCAAGAAAACATCAAGCCTTGTTTACAAGTTAAGAATCAATCAGTGGTGTGTTGACTTTTAAATTCATTAGATTATAAAAAATTTTAAAAAGGTATGTCACTATCAAGGGAAAAATTTTTTATTTTATTCATTGAAACAGAGATAGCATAAAATATAGAGAGAAGAACCAATATCAAAAACCATTAGAGCAGCCACGTTGGCTGTAATTGAAACAGTGACCCTCCCATCAAAATGATTACTGGTGTAAGCAAACAAGTAATTATATTGAATTTCATCCACATACTTATTAGTATCATATCGTACATTTACATACTTTTCTCCTGGCAGATCTTTACTGTTAACAAATTTTAGGGGCCCCTGGTTGCAGTCCTCTTAGCACCCTTTTAATCTGGCACTGTATCCAGTGGATCTCTTTTAGAAGTTTACTGGGACATATTTACTTTATTTTCGGTGATACACAAGATTTTCCCAGCTTGTACAGTCACAGACAATGACGTCATCATTGTAGGAAACCCGAAATTAGTTTGTATTACGTGACTGAACAGGAAAGACATGTAGGTTAAATGATTTGCTAATAACTTGTTTATTATCTGTCCCGGGACAAAGTCTAAGGGGACATATGTGTCCCATTATGATACTGCTTCTTTATAATATGGAAAATCTTTGATAAGAACCCCGCCCCCCCCCCAAAAAAAACAGTTTTTCTTCTAACATTAAATAAAAATTTAAAAAAAAAAACAAAAAAAAAACAAAAAAAAAACTCAAACATTTTTAGCTTTTTTGTACCTTTTCAAAAAATCAACCAACAAACAACTTGATTGGTTAGTGTTGAAAGTATCAAAGTTGGAATTTTCCCTGATATTGTAAGTGGTGACTATGAATGGCTTCACTCAGCATCAAGTTTTGAAAAAGATGAACCTTTCCGTATTTAGCTCAATATTCTAACCATTGAACTATTCGTCAGGGGCAATTTTCACCAGAGATGAGTAGGCGACTTAATCTAACAGTATGTCAAGTAGGTTATAAAAAAAAGATATTTCTTTATATGACCTGTTGGTAAGTACCATCTTTAAAATCATAAAGAGCTCACAACTTCAAACCTTAGGTTTACATTACTTCCAAAATAATAACCCATGTATCTGCCACAATACGTTTAGTTTCTATACAATAGAAAATATTTACAATAAAACCATCTACAAAAAGAAAAAGATACTTTGTATTTGTTGCAAATATCAATTTTCTGGTATTTAAACAAATCTGAATCTTAATTATTTTATTTTAATGGCTGAAAACAAAGAAAAACCAAAAACAAACTATGTCTTCCTGGAGATGATCTGGTGTAAAGTCCAGGAAAACAAAAATAAATAGCAAAAGAACTTTGCTCTTTGGTAGTAACCGATTTTGATTTATTCGCAATAATTTTCTGTCAAGCATTAGTCCACAACCCGTGGACTTTGCAGATGGTTAGCATAAGTGAACAACCGGTTTGGTGGATAGCTGCTACTATAAGAGTGACACCCGAGAGGGGTAGGGGAGAAAAGAAAGTTAGCCACTTTAATTGGAGGGTAGGAAGGGAGAGGGGCTGGCGGCTACAAATGATACCATGAGTCAACACAAAAATGAGATCCACAAAGGACACGATACAAATATTCACGAACAACAGATAATAAAATGTTTCTTCATAAGTGGAATGATATTTCCGAGAATATATAAGTTATTGGAAAAATTAATCATATTCATGATTTTATTTCCAATAATGCATTTCGTTGACATCATCAGATCAGTTTTAAAACCAATCTGATGATGTTGCTTGACAAATTAATGCATTATTGGAAATAAATATATGAAAACAACTAGTTCCTACAATTTGTTACATCATATGAGATAAAAGAATAGGTATTTTAATCGGGTTTTCATGCAAGCTTAGTCTGATGATGGATTTTAAATTATTTGGTTATTTCGGTACTGATGTCACTTAATTTGATTCCAAGACCATACAAATTCGGGCTTGCGCAGCAAAGGACATCTGGCAACTTTGGCCTGGATTAAAGGCGAATATATGCAGATGGCAGTCCCACAATAGGCAAAGGAGACAGTAAACAACTAAAAGGGTCATTAAAATTCCTATTCAGACATAAAAGATTAAAATAAAAGTGTTCAGATTTAAAATGGCAACTAAGGACGATCAGAATCATGCGTAATCTTTCCACTAGGCCAGTAGCTCAATCAGATGCTAATCCTTGGTAGATTATTTGTCGGTTAATCCCTCGGATTATCTCTGTTAAATAAAGATATCCAAAAACAATTTAATCATGGAATTGCTGATAACAAGATAAAAATAGTGAAAAAAAACGATGGCTACAGATAAAAAATAAGATTAGATCTCTCGAGTTCATAAACTGCTTGTAATTGATAGTGGAACTTTTCAATGAATGGCATAAAAAAAAACTCTTCTGTGAATTGAATAGAAAAGGAAAAAGAAAAATCTGCCAAAGAGTCAAAAGGAAATGATTTTAAACAGAATTTATCTGCCTTGAAATTGACATTATATTTTCCTATATGATTTCAAGAGTTAAAAAATACTATTTGCAATAGCGCAATTAAGTCCAGCAAGCTCCAAATAGATATTTACTGAACCTAACAAAGTGAATGTCCATTAGCACAGAACTAACAATCTTCCAAATGGAGAGATCCTGCCAGTCTTGAAATTTAGCAACTGAAGCAAAGAATCATTCTAGGATTTCAAACCTTTGGCAGTGCAAGCTAAACCTTCAAAAACAAGAAGATCCCACTAGTCCTAAAAAGAAGGGTATACGACCAATGCATCCTCACTTATGGAGCTGAAACATGGAACCAAACCAAGAGACAGACCCACAGACTTAGAACCATACAATATATACATGAGAGAATCCTGCTCAATCTCACATGGAGAGATCACAAGACAGCGCAGTATATCATGGAGAAAACAGGAGTCCGAGACATCATAGAATCTATTAGAAAACTTAAATAACAATGGGCAGGTCATGTTGCAAGAATGGCAGACAACCGATGGACATCACGATTCACAACATGGATCCCCAGAGATCACATGTACAACCGAGGCTGACAGAATACTAGATGGAGAGAGAAACTAGACAAATTCAGAAAGTATTGGCTCTGTGACGCCCATGAGAGAGAAGTTTGGCCTATCCTAGGGAAGGTCTACGTCCAATGACGGATGTTAAAATACTGATGATGAGGATACTGATCTATGTTTCCAACAGAGTGAACACTGATGCCTGGTGGTAAAACTCTAATAATAAATTAGTTTTGAATAAGGTTCAAGGGAAGTGAAATAATTTAACTCATTCAGGTCTGGGTTTTTTAAGGATCAAAAAGCAAGGACACCAAGGATGTGATTGATAGGAAGTCACGTATCATTTTTAAGGTTAAAAGATAGGGTTTTCTTTTATGGTAAAATTATACAAATATAATTGTCATGTGATCTTGTGATGTATTCAAAATGCCTACAGGTAGGATTTTCAACTAGTTCTTGCAGAAGGCTTATAATAGGACCTTTGGCCCAATGAAGAGACCAAAACTGCAAACAGTACCTTTTAACTTTTATATTCATACAGGGAAAATAAGACGTCAATTACAAGAGAGATAACTTCTGATTCCATATCTCAGGCTACAAAGCCTCATTTTGGTTACATGCAGATAAACAGAATCAGACTTGATATCATATCGATGGATAGGTGTATGGAATTCAGATCATTATTGGGGGAGAGCACAAAAGCAGACCCCACATTATTATTTTTCATTTTCAAAGACTAATATGCAAAAATATGCCCTGGGTTCCTATTAGTGAGCACAAATAACTTGTTATGCTAACACAGACATATGGAGAAACATTGGGTGAATTGAATTAATAGTAAATTTTTTGGTAAGTGTGAATGTAACTGGTCACAAACAAAAAACATTCTTACGTCAAACAGCTCTACTGTAAATGAATCTTTTCAGACCTTTTTATTCATTATCATTATGTGCCCAGAGATACAAAGGAAGCTGTTTATCATAATCACATGGTCATCAACATTGATAATTTAAAATGAATTAGAAAGTATCATTAATTACCCGCTTACTGTGATCAAATATTTTCATTATGTAATGTTGTCCATGACAATGAACTTAAAAGCACAGCAATGAATTTCTAACAATGAATGTAAATTGTCCAAAGTTTTATATCCTTTGCTAAATGTTATCAGGTGGGTATTGTTATGGAAAGCTAATATTAGTCACAGCAGTATGTGAAGGACAAGATGAAGACAAGGAGCGAAATTAAAGAGGAATTTAAAAGAGGAAGTCATGTAATTGACGTGGTTCGGAATGCTATTGGACACAAAAAAAAAAAAAAAAAAAAAAAAAAATGGCTAAAACAATGATTAACATTCCTGAGCAATAATTATCTTAATAAATGAATCAGGAGAGATAAATCTATACATCAGCATTACTTACTGACCACAAAATCAGGAAATCCACAGACCAATACTCTAACAATAAGAATTTCCTACAAGTCCATCACCACACTAACCAGGTAATAAGACATGTTCTCTCTCCTGATGCAATGCTAATAAATTATGCATACTATTCATTATATACCTTCAGATTTTTCATGACTTCTGAGAGAATGGTCATTGGAAGAAGTAGAAACTGACTTGGTCGGATGCTTTTTATGGTTTGGGACTAACTAGGGCAGTGCCCGTTCCAAAGATGCATGTTTAGAAAGGGCTGGACTATGAAGCGTGTTGACATGACTGCCATAAGTTATAATAAATTTCTGTCTGTCATACAAAACTACAGCTTTGAAGTATATCAGTTACTCTTTTTCAGTGATACTAATTTAGATATGAAATATCTAAGTTAATGTCTATAATTTTAGATAAGAAAGATCTTTAATCTGAAATTTTAAGTTTATTTTTATCAAATTTACACACAAACGCATACACTTCTTCAATCATAATTACACAGCCAGTTACTGTAGCAGATTTCAGTATAGAATAAGGTATCCTTCAGAGAGGAAAAGACCCCAATTTCAGTCTGAATTCCATAGTTTTACTCACTGTCTATGTATCTGGCATAGAAGGTATAAGGTAAAGTGGGATAAAAAACTAAAAAAACAAACTTGTTTTCTGCCACCACCAAGGACCAATTTAACACAAGCTTACATTGCAAATTGAACCTGCACTAAAAACCTCAGAATGTTTTTCTACACATAACAAGGAGTATACGTCAAAATTTCCAGACCTTCCACCTCCATTGGTACAGCCTGTGCGCCTGAGAGACAAACTTAAAAACTGAAGAAACCTATGTTGATGCTTTCTAATACTAATTAAACTATTTTTATGACCCAAATCATCAAAATCGAGATAGTCACTCCCAGATCTAATCGAGGACAAAGGATTTTCCTATAAACAACATCCTATTTGGGTTACTTTCTCCACTCCCAGTAAAACATACAGAGGGAGGCTTTTAGTTAACAATAGCCGGCTGATGACATTAGTCAAACGATATACAAATAGGAAACCTCTACATCCATGGACATAAAATTCATGGCTTTTCTTTTTTTTTAATTAAATTCAATGCAATAGATAACTTAACATTATCACAAGAACCAAAAGTTCAATGAGGTGTCCACTATAAAGTTTAAATGCCATTATTGCCAGATCACATGATCCTGAGTAGGAGATAATTTTAGGTAAGACGCATCTTATCAAGGAACACTTTTCTATCCAATTACCAGTAAATCTGACTTAAAACAGCTGAGAAAACCTTTTTTAAAAACACAGTTTAAATGCCATTATTGCCAGGTAAAAAGCATCTTATCAAGGGACACCTTATTTCTTCAGAGTTTCAAGTGGAATCTGATTTGAACCAGCGAAGGAACAAGATAGGGACAGACTGACTAACCTACAGAGCCTCTTATGGGGAGATGAGGACACGTTTGAAAATCCATATCAAATTCAAATTTCAATTTAAAAAAAAAATTTCAGTCTACTTCAAATGAAGTGTTTAGGACTGACTGAGTATGATTACATTATCAATGGTTATAATAAATGGCTTCCTCTGTATTTACAAATATGTGCTTTTAGTTTTCTGAAAACCTAAATTGGTACTAACATTTACAAAACAGGTCTGGTTAGTTACTCAATAGAAACCGTCATGCGACCAATGTCTTTTGGCAGTATGCCTTATTGATTATTTCTTTCACCTTGGTGGTTATCACAAAAAAAATTTTGAATTTTCAAAAAACTAGTGTGAATAGTGCCAGACTCAAACTAAGGGACTGATTTAGCACAAGTTTACATTGTAAAATGAGCACTCCACAAAAAAAAAAAAACAACAAAAAAAACCTGTCTCCAGACAAAGAGTTAATATTTAAATTTTGGTGTGGCCTATATCTGTAATGCATACATACATAGCCAACTAAAATCACTTAAAAGCTGAAGAAACCTATGCTGACTATGTTGTTAGTTTCTAACAAACCAGCGCTACTAAAGGGATTACAGGGATTAAGAGACAAGGATTAGCTTAAATCAAGCAAATAGAGATAAGTCGATAGACAAACACACAAGATTATGGAACAAATCTAAAAATGCACAAATATTTTGTTACAAAAGTTGAAAAAAAAAAAAAAAAAAAAAAAAAAAAAAATCAAAACAATGGCTGGAAAACAATTAGCAGCTGGCATCAAATAATCCATGGGCTTCCAAAAGTAAGCAAGACAAGTAAATGAAAAATTAATTTAAAAAAAAGATAATTAGCAAAAAAATTGCATATTATTCTATACTAAGAACTAGTTATATTATCCGTAAATAATCAAATAAAATCTGTTTATATATATATCTTTTCATTTTCATGATAACAGGAAAAAATATTGTCAGTTTCTGATAGGTGCATTAGGCAGGAAATGTCAAAATTCACCATGTATATATCCTTGAAATCATATATATATATAATTATATATATCAATAGATTTAGTTACTGTGTTGAATACTGTGTTTAAACATCCACAAAGGATAAAATCTGTTTTCTATTTTATTTCTTTTTACAAATTGAGAATATAATATGATATAATGTAATATTGCAAATATGATTGAGCCACCTTATTTGATATATTTGGTGGGTGCCTACATATCTATAGTGGATCTTGATAAACCACTCCTTTTTTTTTTTGTATCTATGAGGTATTGTCCTCTTCGCCCTTTATGGACAGGCCAGGTTGCAGAGAGAAGCTACCCCGCCCCGACTGCACTGAGCAGATGGGGGGGGGGGGTCAGCCAGCATGAAATTAACAGCCTTCTTAAAAGTGACATATATTAAAGTTTCCAGCTTAGTCAACTTTGAGGCTGGGGGGAGGGGGGGGGGTTATTCAACTGCGATGTTAATCAACAGTGTTGAGAATAGGAAAAGTTTCATGTTAAGACCACACTTGAATAGGTTAACAGTGTTTATTATGAATTAAGTGACCTCAGACAGGGAGAGGGAGAGAGTGGTTAGAGGAAGATAGACAGCATTCATAAGAAAGAAAGCTGTTTTGTTGATAGGGGCGAGTAAAAAAAAGAAGAAAAAAACAAACAAATATTGCCAATTACTGTCAATAATTGTAAATACAATGTCACAGGCTTTTGAACAAAGTCTGTTCATTTTCTTGTTTTTACAACGGATAGAGATTTGTCTAAACAATATGCAGTTGCAAAAAAATTGCATTTATCAAAGAATTCAAGATAAATCTTTGTTGAAATATATGAGAGGAACTTAAATTACCACAAGGAGCCGTAGTGCTTTTCGAAAAAAATATCTGCTCATGTTTTCGTGGAGTTCCAGCAGTTCATCAACACTCCCTTGCTTACTTAAGGCCTCAACAGTTCACTACTTCAGAGCTGTTGTATAAAAGTGTAAAGCAGTGGTTCCCAACCTTTTCAGGCCAAACACCCACTTTTGAGACTTCTGGGCGAGTGAAATTTCCATACCGTCGACAAATATCTTAAATCCAGCTCGTCACTTAACAGCTGTTTTAAATGGCTTAAAGTGACTAGATTTGTCAAAGACCAAAAACGTATAGATTTCATTTCTAGATTAACGGGCAACTGAACATACTAAAAAAACTCATAAAAAAGCTCCAAAAAGTAAATATGCAACTTATTTATCATATATTAAGACAATAACTGTTTTTGTCGGCAATCTTTGTAATAACGCAAAGCCATAAAAATCTTTTTTAAAAAAGCGCATTCCAAACTTAAAATACTTTATTGCTACGAATATAGGCATACCTTGTGACCAAGTAATAGGTCTATTGCCCACCAGTGGGCGGCATCGCACAGGTTGGTGACCATTGGTGTAATTAAATGCTCAAGTCTGATCAGTTTTATCTAGGGTTTTTATTAACGTGCAAGCTCTTTCAAGTGGAAGAGTCCATCGTTTCAAATCGTGGATAGGGGATATTTGTATCAACAAAACCCAGTAAAGAAAAATACAAATAGAGAATTCCTTTACCCTTCTAGTTAAAGTCAACCCTGCTAAAAAAAAAAAAAAACTCAAAACCCCAGAATTTCATTCACTTTAGGGTGAATCATTCCCCAGTTAAAGAAGCACTGGTATAGCTGATGAATCGTCAAACAATGAAGACCATAATTTACTTACTTTCATACTCCAAAAGTCCAGAGATGGAAAGAAAGAAAAAGGTTGTGGAAAGTGAATGGATTCTCGAATGAGAGGATAAGAATTTTGATCGAAAAAATGAAAAAAAATCCCGTCAACTTGAAAGACTCTTGTTGAAAGCTGGATGGCAACAGGACAAAAGTGATCTTTGAGGCGGTTCGGCAGAAGGACCAAGATGTTGGTAAGAGGCCAAAACTATAGAGTCATCCAAGTCTATGACGAAGACAGCTCAAGCAATCAAGAGAGCTGAAATTAACAGCTGAATAGACAACAAGAGCCAAGATATAAAGGAATGATTCACTGCCAGTGGTGGCTTTCAAGAAGCCATGACCTGTGGCCTACACAGATAGTCAGGTAGACACTTGAGAAAGACGGTTTTAATTGTCACTGGAAACATTCATTAGTCATTAGCAAATTTCCATTGAGGGAACTAATCTGCTGATTTGCCACAGACCCGACTGGTCAATGACAGGACGAAAAAAAAAAAGTTCTGAAAAGAAAACTAGGATACCGTGACAATAATGGAAGCACAGTTATCTTACTTATATGGGCTTCTATCTGCTGACACTTTAACAAGGAGGGGCTAAAGGACATATTCGAAGGAAATTGGGGGGGGGGACACATAAAAAGATATATCCGGATGTTGGTTGTCGTATAAAGGACTAGAGAGTATCTAAGCTGTGGTTCATCCTGTCATTCTTCATAGTTATCCATTGATCGACAAGGTTAGAATTTTCAAACTGCCTTGAGCTTGGTGAAAAGGCCTGATCCGGGGGTGGGCTAATGTCCTGTTTGACCTGAAACTTACAAGGACCCCTTAGCTGACGATGGAAATCGGAACTTTGTCACCAGCCGATTATACTCCAGTGGGAGTTGTCTCTGAGGAGAGACCATTCAGTTTTCTTTTACCTTATTGACACTTGATATCAGGTTTCATCACAGGTAGTTATAAAAGGATATCTTATTGGTAAATCTCTAGGGCTTATCCCACTTAATCCTAACCATAAAGACTGAAGTCAGTCATGTCATTTGGTGAGTCAATGTCTGGAAGAGGGAATGTTAGAGACGCAATCCGTCAGAGGCGGGGAGAAATAGAGAGCCCTTATTCTTGTGTGGAACCTATTGAAGAAATCTGACAACTTGATATGTTTGACTTTCATAGACAGAAAATTCCAAAACTTTCCAAGGTTTTAGAGTGGGTCTCCATGTAAGTATAATAATAAACCGCACACTTACTTTGTGTTCTCTGGGTTGGCTATAAACATACAATAATAAATTATGTGAATCAGGGTATATTGTGTTGGTGTAAAGACATTTTTTGCATTACCAGCCAGCATATATCCCTGAGCTAATTGCACCATCCAGGTGTTGCAGGCCATAGACTCCATTAGGAAGTTTTAAAATAGGGCTATCTGGCAAAATGTTATGGGTACTCTTCACTGCCGTACTACACACACAGTTTGCAGTGTCCAGGGAACCTATCTTTTCCAAGAATGCCTCAGTTCTGATCCAACCAGTTTGCTGCTAGCCAAATAAGCAGAGGGCTTCTTGATGACCGAATGGTGATGAATGTCCAACATAGGCCACTCCTCTCACTCCATCTGTTGAGCAGACATGGGATGCTGCTCCCTCAGCTATCAGCACTCAAATCATCAAGATGAATCATAACTAAACTTGAACGAACGTTGGTATGTTAGAATGAAAACACAAGCAACACCAAAAAACAATTAATTGCTATTGACATTGTTTAAATACGGCAAGGGTGGAGAGGAAGGTCTCCATACAAGTATTTTTGTTTGCTTTATCTAAAATTTTATGCTCCTTTCCTGAAGAAGGGTTATGCAGTACTAGACCATTTATTCAGCAGGCCCTGGACAGAGGTGACCCTGATTTCTTGACAGAGGTTTATTATATACAAGTATACCTTGATTAGAGCAGTTGATTCGTTCAAAGTTTATAATCATAATTCTAATTGTTTTTTTTCAGCTTATCCTTGCTTACAATAATTTGTACAGCAATACCTTAACCTTATTACATCAAAAATACATCAAGGTTTTCCTGAACTTGAAATATAAAATAAACAATGAAATCAAAATCTTACTTGATATATAAACATTGATACACTTCTAAAGTTCTCATCTCTATCATTCCAGTTGAAATTCTTAGAATATAAAATATACATAGAAAAGTAAACGAACATATATAAATTGGTTCACTTGAAAAAACAGGATCTGCTTAATTATAAATTTACTTTAATCTTCATCTAGTGACAATTCGACCATGTCATGAATGTTAATACAAGGAGTGGCAACTACTAAAACTCCTGCTAGATTCAAACAAGCCGATTTAAAAAAAAACCTGGTTTTCTGGAAGCCGCATAAATGATAAGAGCACTGTATTTGCACAAACACTCGTATTAAATTCTAAAGTAGTTTTGTGTCCCTTAAAGTGGGAATCTGACCAAATATGCCTTGTAAATGCTTCTGGCATAAATTTCGTGCATTGTTCTTAACTAGCATTGTGAATCAATCAACTAATGAAGAACTGAGTGAGACTTTTTTGCATTCAGTGTTTGTTTATCCATAAAAGACGGCTGGGATGTCAGGTTTGACACCCTTCATCACTTAACTGTCTTCTGGGTGCCTTCTCACACTAACTCTGAAATGCCATTTTCCATACTGCTGTGTATTGCAGTCCCTGAGAAATAGCATCTCATGCTCTATTTCTGTCAAAATAGGTTTCTTCAGTTATCAAGTTGGTCTGGCTGGCTATGTATGTATGTTGGAGCAAGGGAGCTGAAATTTTGAACATTTATTCCTTATTATGTCTACAAAAAACTTTTTTTTTTTTTTTTTTTAAATATCCACCCTAATTTGGTTTTTAGTGTAGAAGGGAGTCAAATTACGATGTAAATTTTTGCTAAATTGGTTGGCAGTTTCTGTCCACTTGTTTTGTCTTTTTTGAAAATTCCAACTTTCCAGTGATCCAACAAGAGGTGAGAAGAGTAACTCATTGTTTGATCATACTTCATTCCATTTTTTTAAATTTTTATTTGTCACTCCCAATAGGGTATGCTGCCGAAAGATGTTGCTCAGGTGACAGTTTCTACTGAGTGACTAACCAGGATTGTTTGATTTAGATCTCTTCACTCCGTTATCACACGCTCTGATCATTTGTGACTCCCTATGAGCAGGTGTATCTTGTGATTGCGTTACCAAGGCCTTTTCATGCCCTGGTTACAACTGCGGTGGAAATAGAAAAAAAAAAAAAGGTTTTGAGATAAATCTATGTGACCATTTACAGTGATAGTCAAATAACCATCTAGTAAGATATATCACTTATGACAACTAGAAAGCACTCGGAGAGTGCATACCTCTACAATGTCATTTTCACAGGGAGTAATTAAGCAACAATCCATCAAAAAATTTCATTGGTTCTTCCATAGTCTATTGTTCACCCTGCCACGATATTTCATTCAGATTCATTGAGAACTTTTGGAGATATTGTGTGGACAATCATGAGTATATATATAAATGTAATTGAAAAAAAAAAAAAAAAAAAAAAAGAATATATATATATATATATATATATATTTATATTTATATATATATCTCAATGAAAACAGAAAATATCTCACAATTGAAAAATATTCCTGGATCCGCCCCAAAATTTTACCACCTCACACTTATCCCGTTGTTCACCTTGCCACGAAATTTCACCAAAATCCATTTGGTACTTTTGGAGACGTTGTGTTGACAGAGGTAAGCGGCTGAATACACCTACCTTTTTACAATATTGTTGACAGAGGTAAGAAATGGGAATATTGTTCAAATAAGCAAAGTATGTACACACACACACACAATATCATATATTTGGACATCTACTTGAAGGAGGAAACTAATTTATGACCTAGGGACTTGGCTCCCATCTTTCCACCTTGATGGACATGAATGCAAATTTTTGGTTTTAAGGGTAGGGTCAGCAGTACACAAGCTGCACTTGACTCCTTTGTGAAGATCTTTGGTCAATTCACATACAGGCTCAGCTGGTTTAGGACCTCCCAAGACAAGGAAAAACCCGATCAGATATCCATCATATATATATATATATATATATTTATATTAAAACAATAAGGAACAATTGTTATAAATAACTGTACATCATAGAAAAAGATCAATTTTCAATTAAGTGTTTGGGACCAACTGATTTTTATAATAACCATTTGATAACATTATCAGTGGTTAAAATTAACGGTTTTCTCTGTAAATATATTACAAACTGGATACCCATTTGGCTAGTATATTCAAATATAAATTTATATATTGAACGAAAAGTAAGGGTCCAATTTTGCATAATAGTTACATCATAAATAAAGCCCCTCGTCACCTAAAAACTTCTTAGCTCAAAACTTTCCAAATCAATTCCAATCTAGGAAAAGTCTCCTTCACTTTTAACCCGTTTAGGAATTATACATAGACATAAAAGATGATGTATATATATGGGCAGAAAGTAGGTTCCACTTTGACATTATAGTTACATAGTAAATAGAAGCCCTCCACTTCTAAGGAAAATTTTCCTAAAGACTTTTTGCTTTAAAATCCCCCCCCCCGGTCTATTGAGTAGGCATGCCAAATTTGGTAGGGCTGCACCCATGTTTACATACTTTTTATTGTGAAACAAACAGACAGACACCTCTCACTTACGTATTTATAAGATATGCCTACACACATAAAATAACAGGAACGAAACTTCCTCCTTGACTCAGATAATAAAGGAGTAATTCTATTGATAAATCCTGTCACCATTTTCCACACTCCTGCCCCTCCCCTCAGGGCAGAATCAGCTGATCTGCTTTATTGCCAACTGACCCGACGGAGGGAGAGGGGGACAAAACAAAACAGCTGATTTTCTTTTTTTAATCTATTTACTTATAGAGGTAGGCACTTTTAAACAGTGTGTATTTACACATGTTTACACTGGCAAGTATGTAACAAAACAACTCAGATTGAAAATTAAAATGAATTCAATTGGTTTTGCACAAGGCATAAATGAATCACTTGTAGCCCATGCATGTACCAAAATATATTAAAAGTAAAGAGAGAGCAAAAAAGTAAAGAGAGAGCAAAAAAGAGAGAGCAAAAAAGAAAAGAGAGAGCAAAAAAGAAAAGAGAGAGCAAAAAAGAAAAGAGAGAGCAAAAAAGAAAAGAGAGAGCAAAAAAGAAAAGAGAGAGCAAAAAAGAAAAGAGAGAGCAAAAAAGAAAAGAGAGAGCAAAAAAGAAAAGAGAGAGCAAAAAAGAAAAGAGAGAGCAAAAAAGAAAAGAGAGAGCAAAAAAGAAAAGAGAGAGCAAAAAAGAAAAGAGAGAGCAAAAAAGAAAAGAGAGAGCAAAAAAGAAAAGAGAGAGCAAAAAAGAAAAGAGAGAGCAAAAAAGAAAAGAGAACAAAAAAGAAAAGAGAACAAAAAAGAAAAGAGAGAGCAAAAAAGAAAAGAGAGAGCAAAAAAGAAAAGAGAGAGCAAAAAAGAAAAGAGAGAGCAAAAAAGAAAAGAGAGAGCAAAAAAGAAAAGAGAGAGCAAAAAAGAAAAGAGAGAGCAAAAAAGAAAAGAGAGAACAAAAAAGAAAAGAGAAAACAAAAAAGAAAAGGGACAAAAGTGAAAAAGAGAAAGGGGAAAAAAGGGAGAAGAGGAAAAAAAACAAACTCATGGGCACCAATCAGATAACCTTTTGCTCCATCTACTGACATCTCTTCTAGCCAAATGTTCCACCCATCTCCATTTTCGTTGCTCAATTATCTGTATAATATCCTTAACTCTGGTCTTTCTCGTGACCAATGTTGATCTTTTTTTTTTCATCTCTTAGAGCTACCCCTTGTAATGCTCTTTCCATTGCTCTCTGTACCATTCAAAGTTGGTTCTGAATTTGCTTTTTTTTCTAGTTTCCAGGTTTTGTGATAGCTGGTATTATGTATTCAATGTATACTTTATGCTTTACCTACACACACATGAATACACATTGTGTTTTATATTTGTGGATTCTCAGAATAAAGTTTTTTTCTAGTTACAGGTATTCGTCAACCATGACGTCTGCAAATTTTACAAGAATTAAGCAGACAGCTGGAGGCAGAAAGTTGAAATCCCACTCAACCATTGTTGATCTCAAAGCAGAATCATTGACAAAAGCTCGGCAAGTTATTCGTAATGACTTAAAACAAAAAAGTAGATACAATGTCTTCAGTCCAATACTCTACCAATATGTAACATTAGACAGAGGAATTGGCAGGTATCATTATCGTACCCGTTCATACGTACTGTTCTAGGATTCGTTCCCCTCATATCTTTTTCTTTTCCCCACCATTGCAATATAATGAACTAGAGTTAGAATGGAAGAGGCTGCTTGTGCTTGAGTGAGAGCAAAAAGGAACTCACCTTCACAAGTATGAAGCCGAAAATTGTTATAGTTGTAGGAGACCGATAGAACAAACAGAGAGCAAAAAAGTTATCATTGATAATAGATATATTAGTTTCATATCATAAATAATATATATATATATATATATATATATATATATATATATATATATATGTGTGTGTGTGTGTGTAATGAATTACTTGCACAATAATAATTATGCTTAAGTAATGATGATATCTTGGTTGACACCACACGGGTCCAGCTAGGGTATATAAATATATGAACAAGAAGTCCTGAAAATGTAAAATATAATATTCATATTAACTGTTCAATGTGCGTGAGTGTGAGCGTGTAAGTATGAATGAGAGGATGTGCCAATGCCAAGTTGTAAAAGAAAAAAAAAAAAGAAAGAAAAAGAGAGAGAAGACGGAAAAGAAAAAAGAGAGAGAAGACGGAAAAGAAAAAAGAGAGAGAAGACGGAAAAGAAAAAAGAGAGAGAAGACGGAAAAGAAAAAAGAGAGAGAAGACGGAAAAGAAAAAAGAGAGAGAAGACGGAAAAGAAAAAAGAGAGAGAAGACGGAAAAGAAAAAAGAGAGAGAAGACGGAAAAGAAAAAAGAGAGAGAAGACGGAAAAGAAAAAAGAGAGAGAAGACGGAAAAGAAAAAAGAGAGAGAAGACGGAAAAGAAAAAAGAGAGAGAAGACGGAAAAGAAAAAAGAGAGAGAAGACGGAAAAGAAAAAAGAGAGAGAAGACGGAAAAGAAAAAAGAGAGAGAAGACGGAAAAGAAAAAAGAGAGAGAAGACGGAAAAGAAAAAAGAGAGAGAAGACGGAAAAGAAAAAAGAGAGAGAAGACGGAAAAGAAAAAAGAGAGAGAAGACGGAAAAGAAAAAAGAGAGAGAAGACGGAAAAGAAAAAAGAGAGAGAAGACGGAAAAGAAAAAAGAGAGAGAAGACGGAAAAGAAAAAAGAGAGAGAAGACGGAAAAGAAAAAAGAGAGAGAAGACGGAAAAGAAAAAAGAGAGAGAAGACGGAAAAGAAAAAAGAGAGAGAAGACGGAAAAGAAAAAAGAGAGAGAAGACGGAAAAGAAAAAAGAGAGAGAAGACGGAAAAGAAAAAAGAGAGAGAAGACGGAAAAGAAAAAAAGAGAGAGAAGACGGAAAAGAAAAAAAGAGAGAGAAGACGGAAAAGAAAAAAAGAGAGAGAAGACGGAAAAGAAAAAAAGAGAGAGAAGACGGAAAAGAAAAAAAGAGAGAGAAGACGGAAAAGAAAAAAAGAGAGAGAAGACGGAAAAGAAAAAAAGAGAGAGAAGACGGAAAAGAAAAAAAGAGAGAGAAGACGGAAAAGAAAAAAAGAGAGAGAAGACGGAAAAGAAAAAAAGAGAGAGAAGACGGAAAAGAAAAAAAGAGAGAGAAGAAGGAAAAGAAAAAAAGAGAGAGAAGACGGAAAAGAAACAAAACATGTTCTTCAACATTACAAAAATATCCTTGAGGGACCGGCTGGTTACAGGAGTAGGGGGTGGGGGGCAAGCTGTTATCATCAGATATAAATATAGCTTCATTAGAAGGAAACAACAATTCGCTCCTCCTCAGTGGGGTGATGGTATGGTGTGACCAAGATGTTTCTCACTTGTAGAGGTGAAATATGGTGTGATGATCTTGCGAGTGGGGAAATATTGATCATTCTTCTCCTTCCCATCTCCCCTGACTCTCCCCCACTTACGAGAGGGAGAGAGACGGAGGGAGTCGTTATAAAGATGAAAACATATCTCAGGTAACTAGCTATTCCATTGAAGAGAAAGAAGGGAAGTGAAGGGACGGACTGGGAGATACACGCCTCAAGTGGGAATATCATGAGGGGGAGGTACTCATTTGAAGAACCCATCCCTCATAGAATGAGAGGGTCAAAGTGCGGGTGATGACTTTTCATCGAATGATCGTTCATCAAAATGCAAAATACACACATATACATATCACAAACACACACATACACCCGTGTACATGACGTGAATGTGTATGGGCATGTATGTATGCAGCGTTCGGGGACGTCTCTACGTATGAAGCCTGTTTGTCTACATATGGAAGGGTGTATGTGTGTGTGAATGTGAGTGTGTGCCTATTTGTGGCATGTATGTTTACATATTTTGCATTTTCTAGGAATTGTTTGATAAAAATCTGTGATACCAATCAGGTGATATGACCAAGCATATCTTATAAAAGGGTTTCTGCACCAGGAACTAGATTAAACATTCAATACCACTAACCAGTTGATCATTGCATCAGGTGATTACTAGCGCTCACCAACTAACAAACGTTCAAGATGTGAACAAACCTGGCTGTGAATTCAAATTTTGAACACTGAGCTAATTTGCAAGTTCAACCGTCACACAATAAATGGAATTACTGTAGCTGCTCAGCATCAATGCAGTTGTTGTCGTTGCTGTCTCTGTGACATCTATCCTTAATCACCCTAACATGTTCCAGAAGTGTAAGAATGGGGCCAGTAATGATGGCATTAGTCAGAAGCGTCACCTGTGTTGCCAATTTAGTGCATTTCTTGTTTTGGCAACATGGAAATTCAACATTTGGCACTATTTTCCACCAATCTCTTGCACTAAATTTCAGTAATTTCAGCCAATATCTAGCTATTTCCTTTTTGAGGACAATTATAGCAATCTTCAGCAATTATAGCAATATCCAGCTATCAAAAATGGCCATTCGCTAGCTAACAGATTTTTTTTTAGCACGTTTTTTAAGCTTTTTCAAGGTCGATATGAAGTAAAAAAATTTTTTTTGATTGGCCACACAGCGTCACACTATTACAAACTAGGGTGGACATTAAAAAGTGAAGTGAAAGAGACAAAAAACTGATGATCTTAGCAGGTAAGTGTGGAATGAATCTTTCTACTGCTGTGATAGTTTTAAAGGATGAAGTGCATCAAGAAACACATGAGAAATTCTGTACCGAACACATTCCACAATAATTAGTGATAAATTTGAAGTTGAGAGACTTACACACTCAATCAACCTGTTGATGTGTGCAGCCTCATCGGTTTTTCTCAGTATCCAACTACGAAAAACATCCAGAAAATCTCTTTGAATGTTTATGATCCCTCTCTTAACTATAGACAGTAACATGATAGACTGTTGAGTATTATAGAGGAATAGTTATACTGTATAAACCACCTTTTGTACAAGGCTGTGTTGAGTAGTTAGTATTAACAAGAGTAATGTTAGACTCCTGAACATCTATCTTCCTGTGTGAGAGTGTGCATGCACTACGATTACTCAACAACTGGCTATTGTATCCAGTTGATATTCACCACACATATTAGTCAGCGCACAAGGCTATGCCGTGTTGAGTTCTAAGTTGTTGGGATGAGTAGTTCTTGAGAAATCAGATCAAAATAAACATTACCAAACTTTCTAAGGTCTTTTTGTGTCACCTCAGTCACTTATTTCCCAATATTTGTTTAGGCAACTGATGTAATTTTTTTTTCAAAGTTCCCACTCTCATTTTACATACACTTTGTTATTATGGTACTATAAATAGATTTACTCTCTTTGGGATCATCAGTTGTTTACCACGTAACGGTTTCGGGGATTTTAAAAACAAAACAGTTTTATCAACATGACACCCCCAGCAGTGTTGATCAAACACCACCTCTCTTTCTCACAATATAGCTCATGTCATACATGCAGTTTGTCATTTTATACAGCATATCATGTGTATTGTACATTGATATCATTTCATACTATACACACACACATTATATATATATATATATATATATTTGTTTTGGCAAGTGAGCAAAGGCAACTTGCAAAGTGATACAAAGCAATTAACACAGCCTCGGATAGCTTAACATATAATACCACAAAATAAGCACGTCCTCTGCTCTTTGCCACAAAACAGAAATTGAGTCTAGCGTATTGCTATAGTTATTTACATTGCCTTGAAGAAAAAAGAAAAGAAAAAAGAAAAAGGAAAAAAAAGAAAAAGGAAAAAAAAGAAAAAGAAGGTGGAATTGCCGCACATGTGCATCAGAAGCAATAAGCAACAAGCCACAAGATGTACACATGTATCATGTGGCAATGAATGTGTTAAGTACGGGTATTGGCAGAAAGATCATCGAGCATGGATTAGCAAATAGTCCAATACAAGCAGGTGTTGAAATAGATGTGTAGCACGAGATATCTTGTAGTCGATAGAGGCAGGAGAGAGTTGAACAGTGATGACCCTCGTCTAAGAGTTTGGATAAATCAAGACTGGAGTAGTATACCTACGGCTCAAGTGTTAGATCAGAAAGGATTTTGACCAGTCCCCGAGAAAATAGTGGGATACAGGTTGAGTACCCTTCACCTGGGACAAGTTTTGGATTCCAAAATATCTCCATATACATAATGAGGTATCTTGGGGACGGGTTGGCTGTAATGTAAGGTTTTGTTTTATTGTTTTTTTTTATGTATGTTTTTCTTCTATAAATAGGACTGTATAAAGAGAAAAAAAAATGTTTTTTTTAGAAGAGTAAAAAAATTTTTCAAATGATTTCAAAAATTATTCAGTTTCATATTTATTGTTCACAGGAATTTTTTCATCTTCAGACACAGCATACGTTGTCTTTTCAAAAGAACATTTCGATTTTCTGGGGTTTTGGATAAGGGGTACTCAATCTGTACTATGCTTGCTTTTTTATGTTTCCAAGATTCGCTGTCCTTTAGATGGATTCAAAAGATGCCTCGATCTGAATAAATTGCAACTGAATTGAGTTTTTTTTATTACTAATTTGCATTTTTGCTTAAGCACAAACGATTTTCTCACATGTGTTTTATCCATTGATTTGAGACAAAATATAACTAGATATATTTAAAATGGATGATTCCAGGGTTTCAGGATTTTTATGGCATTCATCAAGCCCAATGTTCATTCATTCATTAGCACGTGATCTGTCCCAGAAGGGTAAAAAGGTTGCGAACCCCAGACTCAAGACAATGCTGATCAAAATCCGATAAGATGCAAATACGAATGAAGGTTGCAATGAATTTTGGAAAAAAAAAAAAAAATTAGTCAACTTGAGATTCTATAAGCATGATATGATAGAGGAAAGTGTGTGTACAGGTCAATGGAAGGTTGAGTGGAGACAATTCGAAGAAGACGGAGACACAAACGTTGGACATGAAGTGAATGGGAAGGTATACGCACGCTTCCCAGAACAGATCAGCTACATTACAGAATGCAACCAGACACCTGAGAATGCAGGGCCAAAACGTGGAAAAAAAAAAACAACACTATCAAGTCCAAAAATAATTTAAAAAAAAAACACATACTATCAAGTGAAATTATTTGGCTGCTTCGGGATCAAACATTATTCTAAAAGTGCAACTATTTCAACCACTAAGCTGAATTTTCAAAAAGCAATGAAAAGTTTAAAAAAAAAAAAGAAAAAAAAAAGAAAAAAAAAAAAGATTGTTTTCTCTACCCATAAGGGAGTGTGTGGACAAAATTTCAAGATTCTTCTATGGACGTTCAGGGCGGATATGAGAAGAGTAGAGAAGGAAGAGAAAGAAAAAGAATTATAGTAAAGATAGAAAAAAAAAAAGCGGGTAAAAAAAGTTCTAATTAAAAGAATCTGTTTAGCGAGACCAGACAATTCAATCTCGCATCTGTAGCTTTCCATTTTTTCTGTCTCTTTATTCCTCTTCCTTTCTCTTTACAGATGAAGTAGGAATAGAACTAGTCTTTTTTTTCCTTTCTCTCTTTATCCACAGATTCAACCTTATCACTTTTAGTCTTAACCGGAAGTCTGAACTTGTCATTATTAAGGTAGGGGAAAAAAAGTCAACTTAGTATGAGGTTGACAACAATCTCTCCTGGAAATATTCAGACTCTCCAAGGTTCAAGTCAAACTGAACCAGCTTGCAATTATATGACTCACTGACGAATAGACTTATTGAATAATGAATAAGCACGCTACAGAGACAATGACTTTTGTGGCCCAATAATTAAAGAATGAGGAAAAATATCTAACAGTCTTGGGAACGCTTGGAAGTATCTGTAAATAGAGCAGAAAAAAAAAGAAAGCATTTTCATTTGAATAGTCATCAAATAGAATCATTTCCCTCCATTGACGTAAAGAAGAGTAGAGAAACAGGCCGAATTGATCATTGTATAAACTTCACAAGTTCAATTCAGTGGTTTGACCTATTTATTAATTTATTCTTTTCAAGACAAATGACCTGGTTTTAATTATGCAAGCAAGAGTAGATTATTTTGTACACCCACAAGAAGTGAAATAAAATACAAGGTCAACCATTACTAATTATTTTCACTAGCAATGAAATACTTTTTTTTCAGTTTGTGTTCCAGATGGTTTTGTTTTTGTTTTGTTTTTTTTTTTTCAAAAATTGAACAACTGTATTCACCATAAGTAATGATGGGTTCTATATACCATTTCATAGGCGTGTGAGTTCCATCACTTCTGGCCAAACCATTTTGTCTACAGACTTGAAAATTGGCATCAGGACTTTTTTAGATTCCTTCTGAAAATTTTTTTTTGATTTTTGGAAAAAATGCTTTTTTTTTTTTTAACCTTTTTTGGACCTAATTCTGACATGTTTGATGATAAAATTAGACGCTTTTTTTTTTTACTCTATTTTAGATGTCTTCCAATGAAAAAAATACCTGTGATGTCATAAATAAAATTTATTCTGACCATATTTATTTTAAAATGGAATTTTTTTTCACATGAATTCAAATTTTGCTGCTACGGACGTCCAATTTTCTTAATATTCTATAACTTCAAAAATTTTGAAAACTTCAAATTCTCATAAATGTAAGTTCTCTTAATTCTGAAATTTCAAATTTTATTCCAACTTCTATTCTCTTTCATCTTGAATAAATGATTATTTAGAAAAAAAAAAAACAACAATAAGAAAAATGGGGTGATCAATGAATAAGTTACATTTTTCATTTTATGCTGGATCACTAAAAAGTCTGAACCTATACTGACAGTTTCAAACATCTGCTTTTGTAATACAAAACACAACCAACACTTGAATATCGTAAGTCATGCAAGACTACCAGGTGCAATAAACAGAAAAAAAAATCTTATGTTCCTGGAGAGTTGCCAAGAGAAAGGGAGGACATCGGGTCCAGTATTCTTAGTTTTTGCAATGCTAAAATAGCACAGATGCGCTTAGCCATTTTCCGACCATATTCAGCATCTTTTTGGTGTGTTTCGGCTATATCTTGCAATTATTTTCAATTTAGTGCTTTTTGGCAGTTAAACTAGCTAACACAATATTTTTTGGAGTTGATAACACTGGTTGAGTCTCCATTTTATAAGAACAATCCATCTTCACCAATGAGTAACAAAAGACTTGAGTATGTTTTGTCAATCAGTCGGTTGGTGGAGAGTTAAGTGGCAAGCTAATTATAAAAAAATAGAGATGTTCTGGTGATAAAAAGCTGCAATGTAATAATGACAAGGTTAAGAGTACAAATAATATGGCATGTGTCTTTCTGGCAGACAGCCATCTATGTGGGTCATTGTATTATCAAGCATCCTTGACTCTTACATTCATAAATCTAAGAACCAAAATGACGTCTCACATTTTTTATGACTACAGAGTATTTGCCTAACATGCCCATGGATATTTTTAAAAAAATTTTCCACTAGTACCTGAGGTGTGGGAAGATGGGGATGGCAGTCTTTTTATTCTGTCCGGCCGTTTTTATTGACTTCTGTTTTACTCAAGCAATTTATCATAATCCACTTCCGGCTTGCTAAGCCTGTTGAAGAGTCACCAGACTTCTGGCAACTGTACATTTCACAGGATTATCAACAAACATGAATAAGCATAACAGGTATTTTTGAAGCTTGATTTTTTTCAGTCAAATATAGATAGAAAAATATCCATACCTCACATAAATCAATCACAACAGCCAGACCATGTACTAAAACTAATTAACTGAAAGAAAATACCAGCACAAGATTTGGGCATTGTTGGTCCAAAATAACCATCGAGACCAAAAAAAAGCAATTTTTTGGACTAAGAAAACCATCATTTCCAGATGGTACCTAGTGATGCACTCCTGCAAATTTTTAAGGTTGTAGCCCCCAAAATGTGTCATGGAGAACTTGGAGACAGACAGAGAGAAGAATCTGTAGCTCATTTGGCTGGGTAGTCAGACAGCCTATTTGTGGGGCTACGGTTATTTGAAACATCACTTTTTTTCTGTTCGGTTTCCTCTGGGTTTCTTACCTTTGACCCTCATCCTAGCCTTTTCCAATTCCTTCCCTCTTAATATTAATAAGTAGGTTTCTTGGACAGAAGGCATAACAGATTATAGCTCGGGAAGGCCAGGGATTAAGCAGATACTACACTCTGATCCTAGGTAGAAAAGTGTAACAGTTGTACACGCAAACAAGTAGAAAAATATTACCGATTATTTAAGGCTATCATAAATTATAGCACAAAGAGATTCCAGTATCCCAAAATAGCACAACTAACCCCAGACACCTCTGCCAATGCTGTCACTTACTCAGCAGATACATCCAAGACAGTGTCCGCCATCGTATACTCATAATCTTGTTGATAGCTATCATGGATTGGTGAGTGCCACTTCTACAGCCACCCTTTTTGATATCGAGATATGGTCTTCCAGCCTTTACTCAACTAAAAGCCATCTACAAAGCAGCAGTTTACATACCTTCCACCATAATCATATAGCTTAGGTAGTACTCAATTAGCTGCTGTGTGCACTGCGGAATGTGTCCTATAAAGAGTTTTCCTTGCTCTTCAATCTTACCGGGGATCGAATCTGCAACATGTGAGGTAGATGTACTAACTACTACACCATCAGTGTAGACTAACTCAATCAAAAATAAATAACTGAATCCACCCCAAAATTCATTCACTTCATCCATGAGCCAACATTTTACAAAATTTAATTGAATTCATAGAGAACTTCTGGAGATATAGTGTGGACAGACATGAGTATATAAAGAAGAAAAATATCTGTCCAACACGAATTTCTGGATCCATCCCAAAATTTAATCACTTCTTCGTCACCCCATGACCCACCTTTCCACAAAACTAATTGAGGACTTCGGAAATATTGTGTGGACAGACATGAGCAAATACCTAAATGTAGAAAAAATAAAAGAAACAAAAAAAAAAAAAGAATAAACCCCCAAAAAACAAAACGGGTTTTAAAATAAAAAATGAATGGAGAAATATCTCGTAGTCTAACACAAGTTCCCAGATCCGCCCCCCCCCCAATATCTTCTATACCCTATTACCTGCCCTTCCACAAAAATTCATCGAGAACTTCAAGGCATACTGTGTGGACAGAAAGAAAGACAAAGAAATGGAAAGACACAGGGTAATACGTATACCTCCTAACTTAGACAGCCGAGATAAATTAGAACCACAGAAAACTTAGTAATGATTTCTTGTACTTCTGAGAGCATAAAAAAAGACCTACTTAAACAATTAGTCACATTCTGCTTTGGATTAAGCTGTCCAAGTAGTCCACTCTAATTTACTAACCTACTAATTAGAGTGATCCTATATTAAATACTTTGTGTTTGTATACTCGGTTGCAATTTAGAGTTGGCTTAAAATGCTACGCACCTGGCATTGCAGCAATTAGGGGTATAGAGGGCCGGATTAACCATTAAACAAAATAAGCACGTGCTTAGGGCAACGAAAAAGAAATGGGGGCATCACAGGCTTCTTGCAATTTCCAGTATTAAATTATCATATGTTGTTTAAATTGCTCAACAACAACAGCAAAGTTTAATCTAGAATTTTATTTCTTCTCTTACATATACAGTTAATTCAAACATTCAAAGGATTCAACCAGTCACACAAATACTACCTTGTAGGAAACTGGTCCTTGCTCATAAGTTTCACAAGTAAAGATTTGGTTCAATAAAGTTTATTTTCATAGGGAAGTAGATAATTCCAATCTATTTTGAGGTGTTCTGAAAGACTATGACCTTCATTTCTCAACAAATTTTTTTCGTTTTTGAAAATATGTCAGTCAAGCAATGGCAAAATCATGGAGAAGGGTACCAATTTGGGGTACTGCTTAGGGCATCAAGTGGCTTCATTTTGGCCCTCGGGGAACACCATATCAAGCTCAAGGTGTATTTTTCCCAACAAGCTAAAGTGATCTACTTTTATCTGTGAATATATCTTTATAATGTGGCAGGTTGTAACGATTACTGGCACAGAAAAAGGAATTGAACAGAGTTAAGAGTTGCTTGCATTCACTAGCACTAATGTCCTTGGGAAACACATATATTCAGTTCTCCTTTTGGCTATGGGTAAAGAGCAGTGAAGCTGGAGCTCTTTAACCCTGTAAAGTAGTCTGTCTAAGGAAATCTACTTGGACAGATTTTTAAAAAAAAAAAATTGAAGAAAATCCAAAAAAAAACTTTGGTGTGGGGCTGGTAACTTCACTCTGTATAACCTATTTGCTACTGGAACCACAAATCAGCCCTCTGCTCTACAAGAATAAACATTTTTATAATCCATTTCCAAGTTATAAAACAAATATTGACTCATTAATGGAGTGGCAAAGTCCTGACGTCATCACCTGGCTCCCTGTTTAATTGGTGAAAGGATTCAGACTGAAATAGTATAAGGAGATTATTACTCATTTCTCTTTTTGGTGTCTTTTTTTTGGTTATTCTGACCACAATTTGTCAAGATAGGACATCCAGTTTATATTGGATTCAAAAATTTACCTAAACTTTTAGTGATCTTATCAATTTTTCACCGGTTTTTCCACCAGAGTTTTCAAGCAGTAATGGTTGACTGTTTTGTACCTAACAGCAATCATCAATCAGACCGTCACTGTTGCAAATATCAAAGATCTCCAAAAGATGAGAGATGATTTCCGACATCGGAAAATATTAATAAAATGAATACAATACATTCTTAATACTAGTATTTTTCAGTATGCATTCTTATACAAGTGGAGATGGAAGCCTAGTCATGACGTCAGACTATGTTACTCTATTGATGATGTATCAATACATAATCACCTAATCATAACCTTAAGATACATCTCAATCTAAATTGAGATGAATATTCGGCCCTACTCAAATGAAAAAAAAAATAATGGGTGCTATGATAGTCTGTGGTCTACCAGTCCTATTCTGTCTTAGAAGTACTGAATACGATTATTACAAATTGCCAAATTTTTGTGATAAATTGTTTCAACTCTAAATTCTTCTTTGTTTACTCATGCATTCCACTACAAAATGTAGTGCTACTACTGCAAGGTAAAAATAATTTCAATATTTTGTGATAAAATTTCTCAATAGTTTTTTGTCTGCTGAGAAGTCTTGCACTGAGATATCACTGAACCCTGAAACACTACCACATTATAGGAGTACTACTGATAAGTAGTATTTAAGAGTTTGTTATCTCTCTTTGTTTCCTACGGTTGTGAAAGTGTCAATTCAATAAGTCAATGTATTAGTTTATCTAGTCAAAAGTATTATTTTCACTCGACATGCAGGTGTTTTATGGGGTTACAGTCCAAGTCATCATCATGTACGTGTAAATATACACAATTCGGGTATCATAGCATGGTGTTTCTCCAAAATTTACAGCGTCATTCAAAGTCTTCATTACAAAATCTCATTCATCCATGACGAAATATACTTGTAATAAAACTGTCACCAAAGGTTTCTTTAGTTTCTGAGTTGGTCCAGCTCACTGGCTATATATGTATGTATCACGCGTACAGACCACACCAAATGGAGCTATAGGGCTGAAAATTTCTATATTCACTCCTTATAATGCCTAGAAAAAACTTTAAAAAAAATTTTTTTGAAAATCTCTAACCCTCCCCCCCCGGGTTTATAGAGGGGGGAATCAGTTTGTGATCCAAGTTGATGCTAAATTGATCACCTGGTTTCAGCTTAATCTTTGAAAATTCAGACTTTTTGAGTGATTCCTGCCCAACAAAAAGTTAGAGACCTAACTTGCTCATTGATCATCTTTTTCCCCTTTTTTAACTGATCACCCCCAAAATAGCATGCTGTCAAAAGACGTAGGTTTCTATTGAGTGACTAACCATACTTGTTTTTGATCAATTTTCATCTTTCCTTTGCGTATAATTGAACAACTGTAGCCATCAAAGACGTTGAAGGGTTCTGTCCTCTATCATATATGTATGTTTATTTTTTATTGTTCCAGTGCTTCTGGCCATAAAGTTTTATCTACAGACTTGAAAATTGGCATCAGTACTCCACTAAACCCTTCTGAAAAATTTTTTTTTTGATTTTCGGAAAAAAATTCTTGTTTTGACTTTTTTGAAACCTTACTCTAACAGGTTTACCAATATCATATCTAGTTGTTTCTTTCCTCTATTTTAGATGTTTTCCAGAGGCATTGGATGGAATTTTCTTTCACACGACTTCAAATTTTGATGCTACAGTTATTAAATCATTGACTGTGACAGCAAGTCTCAATTCATTTAATTAAGTCTTTAATTTATTTGTGTTTTTAGAATATTAAAAAAAGAAAATAAAAGCACATACAAATAAACTAGGAGTGACAAAAAAAACTAACAGAAAAATTATTAGAATTTTTCTTGTTCACATAAATTAAGCCAACAACAGTCTTAGAACTTGGGATTACTTTTTTTTAAGAATAGAAAATATATATATATATATATATATATATATATATATATATATATATATGGCAATTTAGTCATTCACCTCTCATTCAACCCTCTGGTGTCATTCACCCATCATTCTACCCTCTGGGTGTTATTCATTTCCAAAAATAAGTTCATTCACCCTTTCAAGAAACACAGACATAGCAGGACAAAAACCTACCATAAAATGCAGTGAATCAGGCTAGCTTGTCTGATGTTCAGGTGCACATGTAATACAATATTCTGTACATATTTAACAGTGCTGCCTTCATGAAGTTATTGAGAAGTAGTAGTTGGAAATATTTTCACCATTTTATTGTATCAAATGACGAAAATACCTTAACACCAATATTCAAATTATAACAATCACTAGTTTACCCTTGCTGTCAAAAATGATGACAATGATTAAGCAATTCGGTAACTGCATTGTACTTGTAAAATATTAAAAACATTACTATGGTGTGCGGCACTCTCGTTTCTATTAAGTATTTTCTGAATATCAAACAGATCTTAAAGTAAAATTCAGAAAAGATATCTGTAGCTCGAATGAGTGAATCACAGTAGCCCGCGCATGTACTAGAACAAATTATCTAAAAAAATAAGTCTCACGAAAGAAATACCAGCACAAAATTTGGGCATTGTTGGCCCAAAATAACCATGGAGACTCTATGGTGCTTAGTGGAGTACTCCTATTCATTTTCAAGACTGTAGCCCCCCCCCATGTGGCCAGGAGCCCCAGGAGACACACACACACACGCACATCTGCAAGGAGAAAAGAATATGTTGTCCACTTGACTGGTTGGTCAAGTGGGTCATTTGTAAGCATGACAGACAATAACTGCACATTTCTTATTATTATGTATGGATTTTATAAACAAATAAAACTTGTCCGCATGATTCTATGCAAATAGAAGTAGTAACATGGAGGTCCATAGAGTACCTATTGTTTTCTTTACTTGAAAAATTGAGTGTATTTACACATATGATGGCGATGACGACTGCAACAGTAACAAATAAAACACCTGCAGGTGAAGGGAAAATAAGACTTGAATAGATAAGAAACAAATCCACTAAATCATTGAATTGACACTTTCACGACTTCGGGAAACAAAGGGAGATAAACTCTTGAATACTACTAAGGAGTAGTACTCCAATAATGAGGTAATATTTTGAGGTTCAATGACATCTCAGAGCAAGACTTCTTGGCACGCAACCACTAAATGTAAGGATAACTCTGCGCATGATAATCGAGTGCATCTTGGCACAAAAACACACTATGGAATTAAAACAATTTATTGAGACACCAAAATTTAAAATTTTTTTCTTAGTTCGATTAATTAGTGAATCAATTTACTTCAGTAGTTCATTATGATAACCAAATATCGAGTTAGAGTGATTTATTATTACAAAAGAATTGAAATTTTTCAGAGTTTGCAGTATGGCCGACTATAAGTTTGTGAAAAAAAAAAAAAAAACCCAAAAAAACTTTCATTGGAATATCTGTATCATTTTTTACTTACCAGTATGAGTGAATAAGTTTATAAAGAAAAAAGAAAGAATTAATTACAAAATATTGGAATTATTTCTACTCAATGGTACTAATACTACATTTTAGAATGGAATTAGTTTGTAAGTGTGATAAAAAAGAAACTTCATGAAAATCCTGTCTAAATTTAAAACAAAAAGTTCAATAAAACTTGGAAGAGGAGAAACAGATACTTAGCCAATACATGTTTCATGTTTAACAAACAAGACTTAATTTAATCAGTTTAGATGATAATATATATTTTAGGTTCCAAGTAAAAGTGGTTAGATTAATAAATTGTTGTTGGTTCACATCAGATAAGTTCAAAGACTCAAAATCTATAGATTCAGAGTACAAATAAAGACAGTTAACATATCAATACAATGATAGGCAGAAAAAAAAAAAAACGACCTGATTGAAGATACATCTTACACAAGCAAAGGCAATTTTTTTCATCTAGTGGTTCACACAAGACATTTTTCATCTATATTCAGGCTACACATTCACTTGAAAAATTGTTTATCATAATACAAAAAGCAAACTTACATTCTATCTTAGACAGACATATGAATTACAATTATTATATTATTGATTTGTGGAGACAAAACAATAGTGATTTCACAATATACATAATCAAATTTATTTCTTGTCAAAAATTATATTAGGGTTTGAATAAATGCCTAGATGGGCTATGAGCAAGAAAAATGTTACAACAAGCCAAATCTGGTCTGCAGGCCTATGATAAGGCAGATGTAATCTAACAGATGAAATAGGGGTCGGCATTCAAGGTGTGAGCATTTTAGAAGTTTTTAGATTTGTGTGATAAGCTAGTTCTTTTTGATGGGTTATTTTTAAACATGTTGATAAAAATAGAGTTTACAATTTCATCTGAAAGGGAGTTCCAGTATGAAAGATCTTGATGTCATGAATGTCTTGAATACCAGAGTAGTGGTGGATTTTGTAACTATGGCCTGTTCATTGTTATTAGTATTCTTTGTAGCAGGAGAGCAGGTGGTCTCCGATTGTCTAGTTTCACTCTCGCTTACTCAATGTTAAAAATGGTGCAGAAATAAAAACAGATAAGAAATTCATGAAAGAAAAACGGAAGTAATTATATTGTTATTGCTTTGAATGAATCAAATTATCAAATAGTTTTCATTTGGGCGCTATTTTTCAACATCAAGTGTGCGAAGCTTAACAATCGGGATTTCTTTTCACTTTTCATCTTAAGGTACCACCTGAGAAAAATACAGAAATCCTATGGCTTTTCAAAAGTTTTCTTCAGACCACTTTAAATCTAGAAAGATTGACTCTTTCCAAAACATTAATTCCCCAAAGAAAGGAAGGTCTTATGGTTCGAAAGAAGAAAGGAAAATCATTCACAATTTTCTTTTCCTATTTTTTGGAGGTAGGACCTCCGTATGTCAGAAGTCCCATAAGATCAATGAATTTATGTATTTACAGTAAACCCTCGCTGTAACGAACTAATGGGGGGGGGTAAGTGATGATTGTTAGAGCCGAAAATTCGTTATACCCGATAGTTGCTCCTAGCTCAGTAAAATCGTTCATCAAATTCAAAGGCAGTTCACATTTATCAAACTTCGTTCGGTAAATCCGAAGTCAATTAGGATGGATCCACGAGTTCGTTAAAGCCGAAATTCGTTATATTGATGTTATATCGTTATAGCGAGGGTTTAAATTCTGTGTTTCTTTCAGTAGGGGAGAGGATTCTGTAAGCGTCAATTCATTTTGAGGCTGACAGGAGTTATCGCCATTTAGTGCACATAAACTAGGATTCTACCGAAGTTTTCATAGGAATTCGTGTTAATTGCAACTTGAAGCTCTTGACTTTTAATAAAAAAATGATTTATGTGTCCGACAATATCTTGAAAACATTTCAAATGTAAACCATACTTGAAAATAAATGATTAATTATAGTTAATGTGCATAAAAAAAAATAAATAAAAACTTGTAGTAGTAGCAGTAACAAATGGTGCAGACACTTGTGACACGTCTGAAGTTTTAGCTGAAAGTTACCCGGGATTCGAAAGAAAAACTTTAGATTAAGCGAATTAGGTTATCAAGGAATAATAAAAATTTTTTATATATTTAAAAAATACCGAATTTTCAACTTCAAATTTCGGCATTTACAAAAAGAACATGTTTTGTCGAAAATTCGATGGTTTAAGAAAACGAAAGATGTCAGAGATTTCGTTAACCTGCCTTTTCAAAACTACAACAGCATTTTTTTTTTATAATGAAGAAGAGACAAAGTAACAAAAACTAAATCCAGTAACTTGTAAACAAAGAGAAACACTCACAAGAACAATAGGAAAATCTGATACCAATGATAACCGAATTGTAAAACACTCGAGATTCAGGTTTATAAAAAAAAAAAATAATGGGGGGGGGGGTAAAACTGCTGACAAAGTTCCGAGAAATTTACGTAATCAGATAATAATACCAAGAAAAATAAAAGAAGTGATGCTTAATCTGAATTGGTACTTGAGAATTTTATAATCAGAAATAAAAATTGTCAACAACTTCTGATCGGGAGCTTAAAAAAAAAAAAAAAAAAAAAAAAAAAAAAAAAGAAAGTTATCAAGTATGAAAACCCTTTTATCTACTTTTTAAAATCTTACCGAGTATTGTCAACCCATACATATTAGGGGGCACATTATTTAACCACGTGGGGTCAGTTTTTCAAGTAATTGTTGTTTGTATTAGGGTCTCCGAACTGTTATGTTGAACAAAAGTCGCTAAATTCGACGTGAAAAGGAAAGGAAAAACACTCACCCAGTGACATGTCAATGTAAACAAGAACTGTTCATGGTGGTCAATGATCATAAACAAAACAAGAACAATAAGTTCAATGATGCATCCACTATCTGTGGTGGTAGTAGTAGCAGGGGGGAATGGAGGAGGGAGTAGATGGGAAGATGAGGAGGATTCACGCGAATGCCTGGACCAATTTTCATATCAATCAAACATGATACCATTTGGAAAATTGATAATTTAACACATTGGGGGTCAACAGAAAAGTTTCTTATGCGTGGACGCATCTAAAACAGCAATAATAGCGTAGACAGTAAGATACCGGAATAGGTTCGTAATATTTATGTGCAAAAAAGATAAGAACATGGGCATTTAGTTATGGTCGATTGATGCTATTAAATAAAATAAACGGAAGGAGAGACAATGATGCCTGTAAAACGTAACTATGTAAAAATGTCAGAAAGTAAGTGCCCACTTTGGGATTATAGTTACATTGCTAATAGAACCTCCCTTCGTACGAAAAAAATGTTAGTAGTTTCAGGTTTAGATACATTTAAGAGTATTATGGTAAAAATATGAATAGATAAATAAATAATGTTTTATAAATGTTTTAAAATAATTTATGAACCATTCAGGTAGTTTACAAATGGTAGATAAAGTTACCAATTAATAACTTGAACCTTAATCCAAAAAACTACAATAGTATGGACATTAGATATTTTTCCTCAATATTCAAAAATTCCCTTAGTACACTTCCAGTTAGGTTTCAGTTACACTATTTGGGTAGATAGGATGAAGTTTCATTAAGATGTTTAAAAAAGTTATAAAAACATCTCATTTATTAATAGTAGTTTTGTCCTGATGTATGAATTACAAAATTAGGTTAAGTTAACAAAACGTAACATGATGCCTCAAGATAGGATTAATTTCAGGCAGAACAATAATCATCAGCTGATATAATTCAAAAGTAACTAATATTGATTGGTACAGGTGATCAATTCTCACGAGTTAATCATTGTAAATTAATAGATTTAGGTCACAGAAAGAAAGAAAAAAACTTGTAACGGGTTTGAAGTAGAAACAAAACAGACACATTGACACACACATACATACATACACACACACTTTACGATAGGTGTTGAATTCTGAAAAATGGAATTGAAATGAAATTAACCCTAATGCCTATAACATCACGGAAGAACTGATCCTTTTCAAAACAAAAGAAAAGATAGGTTTTGCCACAGGTTCGAAATTTTCAATAAAAATTCTACATCGGCGAGCCTAGCTCGTTAACCCTATACAAAACACCTTTAAAACAATTAAACAATTTAAATTAAGTAAAACTTCGAATATAAAAAAAAACTGTCAGAAAGTAATACGACTTTCACTTTTTCCAATCCATAATTATTATCAACTAAATTGAGTTTTGGCACAAGGCCACTAGCATGGATCTCTCAGGGAGAATCGAACTCGTCACTCAGTCATCGATAATGATCAGTGAGCCCAGGTTGTTAACCCTACACATCTCGGTGTCATTGTTAATTAAAGTTGGATGTATGCCATATGGTGGTGTATCAGAAGATTTCCTTATAAAACTTGTTTTTCTTTTTTCATATTTATTTTCCGCGGTCTCGAAAAAGCCAAATGCGTCAGATCTTTAAAAACAGACATTCTGGGAATATGAGACCAACCAAAAAATGACCGGCAACATGCATAACTGAAATAACCCAAATTCCAGTCTGAGATAATTGAATCAGATCGAAGAAGGAAGGAAGAATTCTATGTGGAAATCAAACATTAACGAATATTGCAATATTTTTCAAGTGTCAAGATTCATTGAAATTTATAAAGCAATGCAACATTCACAATAATTGATTGTCAATACAATAAATATTATTTTAGTCTCAGAAAAAAAAAAAATCAGAATTAATGCCATTGATGTTCGTCATGCAGAAAGAATGTTATAACCTTCAAATCTATGCAACAATGAATGAGATTGTACCTATTTCCCCTCACTAAAAAAATAAGATGAAAAAATATTATTTCATTACTTTTTACTTGCCTCATTCAAAGAATTATTTAATTATTTTTAAAAAAATTGTATAGGTTGCTGGAGGACAACGTAAATTACAGGAAAAATGTCTTCTTTATCAATAATAAGAAAGACAGTAAGTCCAATGCAGGGTGATTTATATTCGACAATCGGGGGTAGATATGCACTATACTAACGTGACTGATAATAAAAAGGATAAAACAAAGCAGAACAGGTTACATAAGGAAATAAGAAAAAGAAATGAATGAAGCAAAAAAAGAAAAGTGAAAAAATCAATGAAGCAAAAGAAAAAGAAATCGATTAAGTAAAAGGAGATATCAGGACAATAGAAAGTCACAGATTGTAATTATTTATCACAATGAAAAGCTTCTTATTATTGTCATACTCCGGTCAAATTCTGGAGTTGACCGTTTTCAACCGTAACAAGAACAATCCTCACCTAATTAAGGAGGGTAAACTCTTCGCTGTTCGTCTGCCAATTCACGTTATGCCAAACTGATATATAAAATGAACATTTTCCTACCGTGATTTAAAATCATAACCACAGATTGGTAGACGGCTCTCTTGCCGACCGAGACAAACTGATACGTATAACAAGAGTTTAATTATTACAAGCCTGGCTGCTGCAAGGTCAAACTCAAGTTTAACTCCCTTTTCTGACTGAAGATGATTACTGCAACTTTTGTATTGAATAATAGATAAATTCATAAGACTTGTCAGTTTAGCTCAATTGGTAAGATAGCTGCCTACCAATGACTTGCTCATGAATTCAAATCACGATAGAATATATCAATTTTCAAGCCTGGCCGCTGCAGGGTTGAATTGAACTTACTTAATACCGACTGAAGACGATTACTGCAACTTTAGTATGGCATATATTATAAATAAAAATTTATTTTTTTTGTATAAAATGTATATTTTAGACTGAAATAAGTCCTTGCAATGAATTTCCATGGATATTCATGAATGCATTTCAGTCAGTAAGATAGCCCCAATTGGTCATAGGTTCGAAGTCCCGGTTGGGGAATATGGATTTTACACATCTGTTTACCCCCTCCCCCCTCATTTTGATGAGGATTGTTACCTCTAGACTTTGTACTGGATTTTTACAATATATATATATATATATATATATATATATATATATATATATATATATATATATATATATATATATACACAATGCAAAAAAAAGTGGCAATAATCGTCTTCGGTAGAAGTAGAGTTTGACCTTGCAGCAGCCAGGCATATACAATTGATTTTTTTTTTATAATAGAAATAAGCAAAAAAGTGAAATTCCACAATTGAAATTTTTATCAGAGATTACGGAAATAATTTAAAGAGGATGTGAAAAACATCTTATGACTGTTAACCCTTTTAATACTAACTAAGGTGTCGAATGCTTGACTGGACTCAATATCCCAGTGTGGTATTATGTACTGCCGTAGACTTCTGATAGAGCTGTATTGGACATATATTACTCGCCACCCCAGTGATAAAAACCTTGGGATATACACGCATGTCCCAGTTGAACAAATTGACTTACATCAATAAAATAAAATCGACCATTGCAATCAATGTCTATCAAAAAAATTACAAAAAGAACAAACTGATTTGTACAAGACGAAGTGTTTTTAATGAATGGTGCTTTGCATAACATTGCATTCTGTGAGGACAAATATCGTACGTGATATAAAAATATATCATGCGTGATGTATCAGACGTGACAATTTAAATAATTTATTGCATAAATTATCATAAACAATCAAAAAGCATGTTTTTTTTTGGTTGGTAAGCTTGGAAATAGGATATCAGAGAGAGTAAACATAGTCTGGGCTTCCTTGAAGAACATAAAGGTTATTTTGAGAAATATATATTTGAATTTTCGTATCTTCGTCCTCAGAAACAGGATCCCAGAATTAAGATTTGAATAATCAATTCGATTAATAGAGAAACATTTTTGAAAGTAATTTTGGCGTTTTCAATCCATGATAATTTACTTATCTCGATAAATTTGTAACTGGTTCATTAGAGTTATTTACAATGTAACTATAATGCTAAACTGGGCTCATTATTTTCCGCTGTTTTCACGGAAGTGAGGCTTCGAAGTATGCAGTTCGCCATTTCTACAAAGCAAGACCTATAGAAAAACGGAAGCATACGTACGACAGCATACTTCCACGCCTCACTTCCGTGAAAATGTCGGGAAGTATGTGCCCAGTTTAGTATTACAGTAACATTGTAACTTTCAATCCACCTCTGATGGAAGATTGAGAGCACAAAATTTTAACTAGCAACTTTTAAAAATATTTCATATCGAATTTTCGACGAAAGTAAATCTTATTCTTAAACGAACCTTGTTCATTTCTCCACTCTATCGTATTTTGATAGGCAGAAACTAAACAGAGAACTCAGGGACACAAATGCTGTCGAGTTTGCACTCACACAACCAACACAGGACCTTTAGGTATTATTTTGATGTATTTCTCTTCACGAAAGAACTTGACGATCATATTTGATAAAATATTTTTATTCAGTTGACTAAACTGGAAATATTCGTACCTAAAATCCATTTGCTGTATTGATTAGAGACTAAAAAACGATATGATCAGCCCACGAAAAGACAGTATAGAATATACGTTATTTTAGTAAATAATTCAATTATATGTTACCAGTTCAATAAAATCTTGTTTGAAATCAAACGAAAAGATAAATTAGATACTTCATATACCATTAGATTTCAATTATTTTCACCAGCCAAGTACTACACAACACTGGGAACTTAAAAAATCTAGATTTTTTCTTCTTTTGTGGGCAATTTTAATCGACAAAGAAAAGTAAAGGGTAAAGTTTATACAAATTTAAAAATAGTAGAAATTTAGATGGTGACCTTCCTGTTTTTTTGAGCCCGATTCAGTGTTTTGTTTCGTTGTAAGATTTGAAGAAAAAAGACGGATGTTTCTCTTAGACAGAGCAATGAATGGATCACACAAAGGAGGGGCTTCGAGGCAACACTGTTCCTCAAAGAAAACTTATATACATCTCAAATCCCACAAAAAAAAGATTAATTAACCAATAAATTGATTCTCTGTTGAGGATTTAACGCATAAATCAGACTAGGAAACGAATTTGAAATAAAACGGAATAAAAAAATAGGTTTATTAAATATGAAACGGAGTCTGAAGGGACCGGTTAAAAAGTGGGGGATCAGTTCGTACTAAAAATTGATCGTCACAATAGATGGGCAGTCAAGATTTATTTGAAAATAAAATAAGTTTCATATGAATTATCAATACTCGGAGTTTAATCCTATACAACTAGGAACATAACAGCTTTATTTGAGGACATATCTTCATTGACGGAAGAAAAAAAGACGAGGATCTCCAGCAGTCGACATTCCCACACACCGGTGTAGGATTTCTGGACTTGAATTTAAATTGTCAACTCCAAAAACATGGCTATTGGAGGAGAAAAATATATCGAAAAACTTACCGTGGCTAGTGAATAAATCCTCTACCAGTCCAATAAAATGTTTATTTTTCTCTCTTTTAATCAATGTGGACCAATTTCGTCAATTATTTCTTTGAAGTTTAAAATAAATAAAGAAAGACCATCACACGCATTACTAACAGCGGGTTAGATGGTGGGTGATCACCGGTGAAATGATTGGGGCATAACAGTGGTACCCCGTCCAGAAAAACACTTGAGTTCCATAATGGATAAGAGACTTCCTTTCTGCTAAGTAGGCCCTGATAGTAAATAGATGCGCCTTTGTGTATCTCCAAACTGTTAAGTGCAGTTCTGGGGGGTAAATATATCAAAGAATCATCTTTTAAATGAGGTTAGTCGTCACATATCGTCCATCTTGTACGGTAGCGGTGCGATCACCTGACAACTGAGAGGCGTGGCTACACTCAGTCACCTGACAGCTGATGGAGGCGGGACTTACATTATCGCGGGATTTCGCAATAATAAGCATGGCTCACACACACATTCACAACACACACACCATGTCACAGGGAACAACCACTTGCTCTCCTAACCAGGTTTGATGTATGCAACTATGTCATTATCGCATGTGGAAGAGTGATTTATCTCAAACGAAAGCATGTGTTGTTTTTCTTTCTTGCTACGGCGACACCTGATAATATTTCCATGGGACTATTGCTGTTTTACAAAGTCCACGAACTCACGGCCGCGACACAAATAATGAGCAAGCATCACAACACAAAGATGATCCTGGTGATCGGTAGTCGGAAAAAATAACAATTAATGAATGAAAGTAGGAAAATAAAAAGAAGTATGTATGAAAAAAATAAAACAAAATGAAAAATGTCAAGAGTAGAAAATAAACATATTTACATCACAATTTTGGAAAAGCACTAGCAAGACTCTGGAATAGAAAATGAACAATAAAGCCAGAGCGTAACTACCTGAGGGGGTGGGGGTTAAAATCGCTCCCTTGGCTCCGGGGGGGGGGCTCGAATAAATGATAGTTCACCAGCTGCATTTATACCACTAACATTATGCAATAACAAATTTCATTAACGTGTCCCCCCATCTCCACCTACACCCCTGATTAAAGCATCTACGAATGTATAGAAACTCTTGACGTATATCAGTCTGCTTGCCATTCAAATGTTTGGCCAATCCATACATCAATAGAAAGATATACTAAAAACTTACCGTAATTGTAATAGAGGACAGATTATGTCAATTGCCATCAAACAGTTACAAAGAAAACCATAGAAAAATATTCCAAGTCATATACATTTACTTACTTGTACTTTCATTATGTAGTACATCATTGAAAAAGTTTGAATTTTCAAAAAACAAGCAGACACAAAGTAAGGGATCGATTTAGCATAAATTTACATTGCGAATCAATTGAACTCCCTATCAAGAATCTAATAAGGTGGGAATTAAAAAAAAAAAACCCAAAAAGGTGTTTTTCCAAGAAAAGATAAGGAGTAAATGTTTGAATTTTCTGCCCTCTAGCTTCATTTGGGTGTCCACTACACTTTATATATAAATAGATAGATAGCCAGTCAGCTGGACCAACTTGAAAACTGAAGAAACCTATGTTGGTAATTCTGGTGACAGTTTTGGATGACAGTTTCTGATTTCTCCAATCCATTAGAAGGTCACAGGTTGAATGTGCGTGTGTGGGAGGGGAGAGACACACAGGCGGCAGAGGCACCGGATATGATGTACATGGGAAGGAAAAGGAATACCATTTCAGTACAGAGTTCAACATTTTCAAAGTACGACTGACATCCAAGGAGGGCCTGCGGGTACAGCAGTTGAGATAAAAATAAAACAACAACAGGTCTCGTTAGTTGCTCAATAGAAACCGTCATGTGACCAACGTCGTTTAGCAGCCCGCTGTGCTTGGTATGATCAACTAAAAAAATTGGTAAAAAAGGGGGTTCAAAGGATAAGTTACTTTTCTCAACTTTGTTGGACAGTGATCACTAAAAAAAGTTAGAATTTTCCAGAAACAAACATGAACACTGCTGGACAGAGACTAAATGATTGATTTAGCACAGAACGTTTCATGGGTGGAGATTGTTCATAAAATAAAGAAAAGTTTTTTTCCGGAAATAATGAATAAATGTCTAAATTTTGAGCCCTCTACCTCCTTGGTGCAGCTTGGATGCATGATACTGACATACATAGCCAGCCAAACCAACTTATAAAAATGGAAAAAACCTATGTTGACAGTTTTAGTTGACCGTCTCTAAAAGAGAAGGAAAATTGTCCAAACAGACTTAGCCCAAGCCTTAATTTGATTTTTTGAGGCCCTTTCTGCCTTTGAGAAAAAACATTCAAGCCCTCCTTGGGGCCCTCTGCTGATCATGGGGCCCTAAACAGAATTTGATTTAAGGGGCCCCTGCTACCTTTGAGAAAAAAAACATTTAAGCACTTGAGGGGGCTCTCTGTGGCCTTGGGGTCTAAAGCAGCCTTTTTGTTTGCTTATGCATCAGCCAGCTTTGAGTCTGAATGAACCAATACAATGAGGAAGAAATTTTTGCTAAATTTCAAAGACTTTACAAGGAGCTTATTCATTTTCTGCACTGTTAACCAAGTGCAATCGACTGACAGCTGATTGTTGCGATGATTAGCAACTAAAATTAATATGAAAAAGAATACTTGTCCAAAATTGATAATAGTTGACAATCCTCTTAAACAATTAAAATGAATCAAGATAGTGCTTATATAACTAATGTACACAAAAACAATAACAAATATGGTGCCAAGCAATGGAATAAAAATGAAGTATAAAAAATAAAGTTGGATTTGATCTTTTGTAAACTCTGTTGGTTCTGGTCGCTCAATTGGTGGAGCTGCTGCTCGTTGGCACCTGCTGCTACTTTTCCTGGGGAGAGAGCAAAGCGTATATTCCAGAAGGGGGGGGGGTCTAAAGTATATATTACCGAGGGGGGGCATGTATTTTTTTGGTGGGGAGGGGTAAAAGGGTATAATTGGGATATATCTTTTGGCAATCCTGTTACATGATAGGCATTCCATTCCCAATTTTTAGCTTAAGTAGGTATGACCCTCTGAATTATCCAGAAGCCAGGTGATACTCTTGACTCTTGACAGAGACACATGATCTAGCTTCAGGGTAACACCAGTGAACCATTCTACAATCTTTATATAAGGGAACATTAGGTTTGGGTTACATAAAACAATTGTACTACCCCATCATTGTTCATTGACTATAAGGTTCCAACTTTGTGAAGGCCTGATCCTTGGCAGGATACCTGAAGTAAAAGAGGTGCGAGTTCAAATCTTGCCTGAAACTTATTGTTTATTTTTGTGATCTGCAATGTTTTTTAATGACCATTGCTACTTTCATCCCCCCTCCCGACACACTGCACAAACACCCTCATCTGTTAGCCATCCTGTTTTCATCTGCTATGACCCTTTTAGCACACCATACTATATTGATGGTAAACGATAGAGGCAGCCTAATCAATTAATAAACATATCATATTGAGTTGGAAGTTTCAGTACACAGCTGTACCCAAGAAATTATTGGCCCCCAACCTCTGTTTGGCCCTCCAGGTCCCAGTGAAATGCACTGTCTGTGTCTCCTCAGAATTTTATTGATCTTTTATTGTCCAAATCAAATGCAAATCCACCTCATACATTTCTATCTTCCAAAACTTAAAAGAGCTAAGGCTTACAATTTTGTACAGAGGAGACCAATAAAAAGTAGAGCCTAGGATCCAAAAATTATTAGTAAACTTTAAACTACCATCATGAGTTATAAGGATGAGTTAAAGGAGTTAGTGTTGCCAATGTTGGAAAAAATGAGTGTTCAGGGAGACTTAATAGAAAAGTTCAAGATTATCTGTGGTATGGAATTAGTAGACCCTAAGGTATTTTTTAGGGGCTGAGAGGCCATGCATCAATGGTGGAAATGAATAGGAGTAGGCTGATACTAAAAAATTCCTTCTTAGCAACAGAATGGTAGGATTATGGAATAGATTACTGGAATATGTTGAGCTATCAACAAATGTAAATGAGTTTAAAACAAAGCAATACTCAACCTCTCCAGTATTGCCTTGGTTTGAAAAGAATTGTGATGCTTATTACACCACCGTTAATGCTAATATTTAATGACTTGGATATTGTATAAATATGCTTATTTAATGAGTGCTTTTATACACTATTTATATACATTTCTTTTATACTAAAAATAAGTTTTAATGTTATTAATGATGGTCATTGTAAATCTACTTTGTAATATTTTGGCCCATTAAGTCTTGATTTTTTAAATATTACATTTTTTTGTAATTATATATTTAAAATTTTTCATTTGAAGACTATATAAAGACAACCAACATTTAATGATAAAGAAACATTCAGATAAACAGTAAATTTTATTGAAAAGTAAAAATTTTGACTTACAAATACTGCCAAGACACACAGGTCTTAAATTAATTGATGAAACATGTGGTAAAGGATCAATAACAAAGAAAAAAAAAGCCTATAAGAAGAGAATCATCAACTATTCTGTCAGTAACACTTGACTTAATTCCTGACCACAGACAATTCCTTTTTTCCTGATTTTCAATGAATTTCTGCAATAAAATCAGTTTCAATGCATCTTTAAAGCTATCTCATTTACTATGCATTTCTATGATAAAATCATTAGCAATATATTCAAGTCATACTTATAATAGCCTAATACTGTCAGTAACACTTACTTCAATTCCTGACCACTGATAATCCCTTCCTCGCTGATTTTCTATTCATTTCTATAGCAAAACCATTATCAAGAGGTCTGGCAAATATTGGGGAAGGTTTATGCACAACGATGGATACTAACAGACTGATGACGATAGAATAGCTCTACTCTGTCAGTAACACTTGACTTAAATCCTGACCACTGACAATCTTCTTTTTCTTGATTTTCGATGCCTTTCTATAATTAATTCATTCACCATGGATTTCTACAGCTGAAATTATTTGCAATGTTTTTCTATAGTAAATCATTAGAAATGCATTTACCAGTGGCATATGGAGCTACTTGTGCCAAAACAGCTTTGACTGTCCATTGCTTTTTACAGACACAAAAATATCTTTTACATTTTGTGCATCAGCAGCACACAACACAACCAAGATATAAAGCGCCATATGCCACTGACATTTACATTATACATATCAGAGCCCTATTCTCTCATCAATACTTGATTTAATTCCTGACCACTGACAATCCCTTTCTTCCTGGGATGCACAGGCTACTAACTTAATGCTGAATGTTGAATGTAAATATTTTGTATAAATAAATTTAATATCATGTATAAGATTTTTTGGTAATAAAAACTTTAACCTCAATTTTTCCAAATTTTGGTGAACTCTCCTCTCTTATGTATAAACTGATATTCACAAAACAAATGCCATTTTGCTGGGAAATGTGTTGACAAGACATTTCAAAAAGTATTTCAAAAACTTTTGAATAAATTAAAATTTTTTATGTTTTTATTAGTTTTTTTCAAAGTTTCCCAACCTCAATTTTCGATTGCTTTTTCGAAAAACTCATTCAAGAAAAACAGTCTACATATTTGCTTAAATAACATTCAAATTTCAAAGCTTTTTTTTTTAACCAGAGTTCAAGTTATGCTCGCTAAAGATATCCAAAAACTATCAAAAAACTTTTTAAAAAAACCAAAAAAACACAAAATTAGGTAGTAAAATTAATGAAAATTGGTGTCTATTACAGGTAGCTTGGATGAAGGGGTCTATTAGGTATGAGTTCCCAGTATCAATAGGTTGAGCAATCAGTATGGGTGCAGAGGATATTCACCGAAAAGTCAGAATGAGCTATTTTGGTTATTTGTTCCACAGAACCAGCAGTGCTGATCAGTATAAATACCATAGAGAGAATACAAGGCTGATTCTGTATCAAAACAAACACTCAGCAGTAGAAGATGGGCTGTAAGTGCTTATTCATGAGAAAAAGTTATATTTAGAGTGTGTTTAGATAGTATTGGAGTTTACAGTTTGACCCAGATTCTCCAACTTCTTTGAATTGGTGGCAGCTGAAACAGGGAACATAAAACATATGTGAGGATCTTATTGACATCTTGCTTTTATTTATTTTTTTAAGGAGGTCAAAAGAATCAAAGTCAATGGATTTCCTACTTAAATCCTATGGGAATGTTTTGTTCAGAGAGGAAATGATATTTGGAGCTGTTGGGGCCATGGGTTCTACAGGAAGATATTTGGTTAAAGGGAACACAAAGATTGATTTGCCTGAAATTTTACACAGATATTGCCTGAATTACACTGATTTGCCCGAAATTCAACACTTTGGGTGGATGGGTGGTTGAGAATCTCCCCCTGCCTCCTGGCTCATATGCTTATGGTGGAGATTATACTCAACCTTTTTTTCTAATCATTTACTTTCGGTTATTAGAAATCGTCAATTCAAACTGTCAACTTAGACAATATGGATTTCTTCAGTTTTTGAGGGATTATACCTGGCTAACTATATATTTTCTATCAATTAATCTACCTATCTATCTTTGTATCTGCTGCACAAATGGACTTATATTTGAATTGGCGGAAGCTGCATTATTCTTGTCCCTCTCTTGTTCTGCAGCAGGGGCATTCAGCCTTATTTCGCTCACCGCACACTTTGGCATCTTTGAAAGAGATTGAAACATGCAACCGCCCACCTAACATAAAGCCTAATTTTCTTTGAAATAAATGTCAAACTCAAAATTGCAAATCGACCACTGGCGGCTGGTACCGCCCACTTTCCAGACCCTTGTTCTAGTGCCTCTAAGAACAAGAAACTAATTACACAATATTCCTTTTTTTGTATTGTATACTATTTTTACTTTTTCAGACTGGACTACAAACATCAACTAAACTGTCAAGGTAGTTTGGAGACAACTGCAGACGTGTGAAAATTTTCCCATCAAAAAAACTATTGAACAATGTAAGGTGGAGAACTTGGTAAACCAAGTTTAGTAGTATCAGCAAATTTCAGTGATTTTGAAATTTGGACCACTTTTCAGTTCAATTCTCCTTCAAAAAGAAAAGAATTTTCTTGTTTTTGTCAATACTGTATGTTTTTACTTCCCATGTGCCTACCCATTTTTACCATAAATCTCTCCCAAACAATTTGCTCAAACGACCACAGTTTTGAACATTCCCCAGCTTATCCCCTCCGGTTGCTGTTTATTGAATGGTGACAGATCCCCCCCCCATTTATTCTAATACCACCAGCAATCAAGCACCTGAGAGTATGTGTGTGTGTGTGTGTGTCTGTGTTCAAGGAAAAATTCATAGACTATATAATACATGTCAGAAGCTACTTCTTTAAGCAGCATAAAGTAAAATAAAGAAGTAGCCTTTTCTGACATATCTCATCATCATCATCATCATCATCATCATCAAATCATCATCAATCTTTTATTGTCCATCGTCGAACATAGACCTTCTCCTGGATTTGCCTAATCTCTCTATCATGGGAATTGCAGAGCCAATACTTTCTGAACTTGTCTAGTTCGTCTCTCCATCTTGTATTCTGCTGGCCTTGGTTTCGCATGTGATCTCATTGTGAGTTGTGATGTCCAGCAGTTGTCTCTCATTTTTGCAACAGGAGCAAGTCTATTGCCAGTTGAGTTTTCTTATGGATTCTCTGATGTTTGAGGGTCAATTTTCTGATTAGGTTCCATGTTTCAGCTTTGTAGGGAGGATGCATCGGTTGTATTCTTTTCTTTTTGAGACTAATGGGATTCTCTTGTTCTTGAAGGTTGAGCTTGTTCGGTCAAAGGCCAAAGGTGATTTTTGATTTCTTCTTCTTTTGAGGATTTCATAGATATTTGTTGTCCTATTTTTGTGGTTTATTTTCACAGTTTTGTGTTTTTGATTTTGATCATTGTGTGTTTATTTTTTGGTTCAATTGTTGGACAAGATCTTTGTTTTGTTGAAGTTCATGTGAAGGCCAACTGCTTTGCTTTTTTTCCATTCAGTTCATCTTAAAAAAAAACAAAAAACAATACGGTGTAAAGATCCGATGTAGGGTAGGAATATGAATGACTGTAGATTTGAGTATTGTCTAGCCTAGGGGTCACCAACCTGGGTTCAGACCTCTCTATCAAAGAGCTCGCAAATCTTTTTTCCTGGGTTTGTGAAAAAAGGGGTTTTAATCGTTTGACTAAGAAACTTGATAGAAAATGTCAATATCAGGTAAAACATATTAATATTTCATAAAACATATTCATGATATATAAAATATATTAATATTTCATGAAACATATTAATATTACATGAAACATATTAATGTTACATAAAACATATCAACATTACATAAAACATACTAATACTACATAAAGCATATTAATGTTACATAAAACATATTGATATTACATAAAGCATCTTGATATGATATAAAAGATATCAATTTTACATAACATACGTTACTATTACATAAAACATATCAATGTTACATAAAATGTATTGATATTACATGAAACATTTCAGTCTTGACAAAAATCTCATTTTGTAAACGTTGAACCATTTCTGCTCTCCAGAGATTGTTAAGTCTTCCCACAATGAGACAATTTGATGGAACAACTGCAAAGTCAACCGATTTATTGCATCTCCAGTCTTTTGTTATTTGATTGATATAGGATCAGATTCTTCATGAGATTCTAAAGGATTCTACATCATTCTGTTATTCTAATATGAAATAGTATAGTTTTTTTTTTAATGAAGTAAAATACAAAGATCTATAAATATTCTTTCCTTCATCAAGCTGGAGGATTCTTTCTAAAACTCTCAGTAATATTTGGGGTTCGTACCTTGAAAAAAGGTTGGAGATCACTGGTTTAGCCCATCATCATCATCATCATCATCAAGCTTTTAGTGTCCATCATTGCAGAGCTTCCCCAAGATTTACCAGACTTCTCTGTCAATGGTATCTTGGAGCCAGAACTTCCTGAACTTTTCTAGTCCGTCATGCCAAATTATTTTTTGCTGGCCACAGTTTTGCATAAGATCGCTGGGAATCCACATTGTGAATCGTGATGTTCAGTGGTTGTCTACCATGTTTCTCAGTCTAAGGGTCAATATTTTGGTTAGGTTCCATCTTTCAGCTCCATAGGTGACTATTGGGAGGATGCATTGGCTGAAGACCTTTCTTCTTAGAATGAATGGGATCTTCTTATTTTGTAATTTGAGCTTGATCTACTGAAAGCTTGCCAACCTAGATTGATTTGTTGAACTACGTAGATGTAATGTTCTACTTTTTTTAGATCTGCCTTTTCAATGTTTTCAATAATTGTGATTTTGCTCTCAATACTGATGGCAAACCTATGACACACTTGTATGCAGTGAAACCCTGCAAGTTTTTGGGTGACACACAATGGACTTAGAAAAAAAAAATCTCCCATCAATATCATGTTACAGAAAGCTCCCAAAATTTGACAAAGAATTTTAAAAATTCAGCATGCTGCAAGAAATTGTATTTTCCTGGGATATCTAGAGATACAGCACTTTATAGTGAATGCTCTCTGAGTAGCATTAAGATGCACACACTTCATCCTTCCTGTAAAGTAACTGTCTTTTTGTCAACATCACCAGTCTTTTAACATCTGTCGTTGGACATAGACCTTCCCCAGGATCCAACACATTTCTTTATCATGGGTATGGTAGAGCCAGTATTTTCTGAATTTGTCTAGGTCATCTCTCCATCTTGAATTTTTATCTCTTTATCTTGTTTTTTGTCTGCCTCGGTTTTGCATGTGAACTCTGGGGATCCATGTTGTGAGTCATGATGTCCATTGGTTGTCTTTCATTCTCGGAACATGACCAGCCCATTGCCATTTGAGTTTACTGATGGAGTCTATGATGTCTCTGACCCCCATTTTCTTTGATATATTGGGCTGTCTTGTGATGTCTCCATGTAAGGTTGAGCATGATTCTCTCATGCGCACATTGCATGCTTCTCAGTTTGTAGGTCTGTCTCTTGGTTAGGTTCCATGTTTCAGTTCCATAAGTGACTATCAGGAGGATGCATTGGTTGTATACTCTTCTTTTTAGAATTATTGGGATCGTCTTGTTTTTGAAGGTTGAGCTTGTTCTGCCGAAAGCTTGTCATCCTGGGATGATTCTCTACTTGATTTCAGCAGCAATAATGTCACTGAAGTTAGGTAAGTTTCTAACTTTCTTCGTATTTTACCTCTGTCATTTTAAAACTATATTTGGAAATTCCAAGTTATTTCTAATTCAACTTGTAGTTTTATAGATACATTAGAAAGATAGGCCGCTTATCTATAAGCATTTACCTAGAATTAAAATACATTTGCATACATGTAAGTAACTCAACAATAATACGATTATTCAAAAAATCAAAATTTCGGCAAATCAAACTGAAAAGGTTTACTTTCAGTGGTCTGGCCATAGGCTTCTGAATAAGGGTCTTCTAGGGGGTGATTTGCAATTTTAAGTGAGTGATTGTTTCTTCTGAAACCTTTTTCTGTTAGATGGGTGGTAGAATGTTTTAATCTCATCAAAATATGTCAAACTAGATGGTAAACAAAATAATGTTGAATAATCCTGCAATAGAACAAGAGAGAGGGAAAAATAACGTAGCATCAACCTATTTAATAGGGATATACCAGAAATCAGAATTTGACCCAGTAGAGCACTACAAATACAAGCCTGTAGCAGACAGGCTTGTATTTGTAATACTCATAACTGCATTAGTTGAAATAGTCTTCATTTTGAGCTCCCTTGTAGGTTTAAAATTTGATTAGTATTGTACTAAAGGAAAGAAGTTGGACTACTTTGCCAAAAACTATGGCTAGGAAGTTTCAAATCATTTGGTGAATTAAATCACTGTAGCCCCACAAATGGTCAACTTGACTGACCAGCCAAGTGGGCTACAGATTCTTCTCTCTTTACTTGTCTATATCTATCTGTTGATGTGTGTGTGTGTGTGTGTATGTGTGGCTCTGGGTACTCCAGGTCACATTTTAGGGGCTATAACCTTGAAAATTTGCATGAGTATACCACTATGCACCATCTAAAAACGTTTTTGTTTTTCCATTTAAAAAATGTGGACAATCAAAGCCCGAATATTAAGCTGATATTTTCATAATATTTTTTTATTTAAAAGATCCATTTTGTCAGATAATTTTAGATAATTCTTTGGGTAATTAGTTCTGGAACACATGTAGGCTATATTGATTCATACAAGATGTAGATATTGTTCATTAAATCTACTGTCTTCTTCGAATGGCAAAAATCATGAAATCATTAATATTATATAAAATATCTGATCATTGTTATTCTTTCTATTGGCCCTTCTCTGTCAAGACTGACAATGGTTGTGACAGCTTTTTGGTTCTATAACCTAAGCTGGTGAAGTAATTATGGGAGAGTGATTTGTCCAAGTTCTCAATCAGTCACTTTCTTCTCTCTCTTCCAATGCGGTATCTTTGAGAAAGACAGACTTACCAGGTTCTTCCTGAAAACAAAAATATTTCAATAAGAAAGAGTTTTTCACACCTAAAGATGGGTGAATAAAAGGGTACAACCTATTAAGACTAAATATGGGTCTAAATTATTTTTGACCAAAAACTGACTTGCTAGGTTTCTCCATTTACTGTAGATCTGGCAATGGGCACACTGAAGAAGAAAGAGTATATTCATGCCTTTCCCTAGGGAATTACTACTAAAAATAGATAAGCAGTCTCAGCTGAGATTAGAACTGGGTTTACTGATTCTGTAAGGCGTTGTTGGTAGCTTCTACCTGGCACCTTGACTAATCATTGTGAGAGGTCTGTCCTCAAAGTATCCAGCCCTTTTGAATATCTCGAGAACTGGTCGCACAGCCTTGATGTAACTTGGGGGGTGGGATCACTGTGCATGCATGAACAGACATTTTTTGGGGAGAGAGTTACTCAGTTGACACAAAGACACCAATGAGTGAGTTGGTGTATTGTGTGATTATTACATTCACAATGACTGGGTGAGTCATACTTTTACCATTTTTTTTTTTTTTTCAATTCAAAATTTTTATCAGATGGAGTATTGTAAATTGAACAACCGTAGCCATTGAAAATGGTGAAGGGTACGATTCTTTTTTTATATGGCTGTGTGTTTGTTTATCTGTGTTTGTTTATGTGTTTGTGTGTTCCAGTGTTCTTGGCCATACAGTTTTGTCTACAGATTTGAAAATTGGCGTCAGTACTCCACTAGACCCCCTTCACAATTTTTTTTTTTTTTTTTAATCATTGGAGAAGAATGATTTTTTGACTTTTTAGGGCCTTATTTTGACAGGTCTATTAATAACATCTGGATTCTCCAGAATCTAGATATTTCTGGATGTTTTACTCTATTTTAGATGTTTTTTGCATTAATTATTTCTTGCCATATTTATTCCTTAATGAAATTTTTTACGTGGCTTCAAATTTTGATTCTACGGTTGTTTGATTATTGACTGTGATGCCAAGACATTATTATTTGAAAATTTTTATGACTACTCTTTACCTTCATTTGAATCTTTCAGTTGTTTTTTCACCAGAACTTTTGCTCAGATGAATAACAGGTGGAATTTGTACCCACATTCCTAAGGGGAAGCACTGTTTAGCCCGGCCTGCTTTGCCAATTAAACCAGCAAGTCTTCAACTGGGAATAGAAGTTCAAATAAGACCTTTAAACTTATCCTTTATTCTGATCATAGCCATGTTTGTTTACATTCTGGTAGTTGAAGTATTTCTTACATTTTTTCTCTTTTTTTTTCCTCCATGTCTTGTGCAGGCCTTTTTTTTTTGCAAAATATAGCATCATCCATGACTGTCTGTTCTGTCAGTCTCTTACAGTCCAGATTCGGTTTGCGTTATTGAGCGTGATATCAAAATAGGCATTCTCCTTCGGAGGATTAACAGCATTGCCAGGGGAGGCCCATCTACATGATCCCCAGCTGTTTCGGGCAACTGGTATTCCAAGATGGTCATCCCTCTAGATATTAACCAAGCTCAAGATTGCTCAACTTAGGTGAATGTACAAGAAGTGGTATGTCCAATTAAATTTATCTGCAACTTGGTGTGGGAATGATCAACAGGGCTCCTCCTTCATTCACGTTTACATCCTTCCCTGTTGTCAACAAAACTGGTTATCATGAAAAGGGATTCGACACAAACGCCATGAAAACAATTGCACGAAGAAAAGTGTTTTTAATTCTGTATTGTTTGTATTGTAGTTTTATGTGAAAGTCATTTCCATCATAAAAGAAAGAATAGTTTACACAACCTTAAAATCAGAAGATCAAACACATCTATTTGGAGCTGTATTTGTTCTTATCAGGCTTTCTTCCTCCCTTTCTCTCTACCTATCTGTTTATATAAAAGTATCACACTGTTCATGTTTTGAATTCAGTGGACTAATCTTCGTTAATCTTCATTGTTACGGTTATATCTATAGTAATCATTGCAATATTGTTATGCATATACTTACATACATATACATATATACATACACACATACACATATATACACATACACACATACAGATGTATACACTCATACAGATATATACACACATGCACATACAGATATATACTCACACACATACACGTATATGTACACAAACATATATACACATGCACACATATACACACACATATGTGTATATATCTATATACATATATATATACATATACATATACATATATATATATACACACACACACACACACATATATATATATATATATATATATATATATATATATAATGTATATATATATATATATATATATATATATATATACACACACATATATTCACACATACACACACACACATACATATTCTAGTTAAAAATGAATGATGGTCAACCTTTCTAGTGATATATATATATATATATATATTTAATTATTATTGAGCCTCTTTTGAAAAAAGATAATTTCGAGTTCTTGCACTTTAATCCAGCATTCACAAACAAAATAACATTGCACTTTAAATTCTGGAGTCTTTCATAGTGTTGGGGGGGGGGCAAGGCTGCTGCCCCTAAAGCCTATGCCTTAATCTGGATCCGTGTATACGATACAAAAAACTTGCAGTAATCATCTTCGGTCGGAATAGAAGTGGGAGTGAACTTTGACCCTGCAGCAGCCAGGCTTGTTTATTCCCACTGACCTTTGAGAGATTATCATTCCTGTTGAAAACTTCAAGAACACATCATAAACAACTTTGCACTAAAAATATCGGTTCAATTTACCATTCTAAAATAGGTTTCTGATTCAAGTAAACAAACCGACATTTTTAGAAGTTTTCATTTCATGACTGTACATGAAATACAACTGACAACGAAATGAATACTTTTATTGAAGGTGATTGATTGAAAATTGATATCTGGAATAATGAATAATATATTCCATCCTCATCTCTAAAAATAACTGATGCTTTAACAACTTCAAAGATTGTTTCTTGCAATTTTCACTAAGAAATTCTGAGCTAGTACAACAGGCTTAGTTAGTCACTCAATAGAAACTGTCACATGACCAATGTCATTTGGTAGCATTCTGTCTTGGGATGAGCAATTAAAAAACTGAAAAATAGGGTGATCAACGAATAAGTTACTTTTCTCGTCTTTTGCTTAATCATTCAAAAGTCCAAATTTTTTTAAACTCGGGGCAAACTAATTTTGAGCCAGAGGGCTGAAAAGCTGTCCTTGTCCAAAGTGCAGAAAGGTCTGCTCCTTATGGATCAAGCTCCATAACAAGGCTATTTTCTGGGCAAAGCGATATGCTAGATTTGGTTCATGAGATGTAGTGCTGACTCTGATTTAATACATGGATTCAACTAGAAAAACCTTCAGTGAGCACAGACCTCTGCTGTTTTCAGGGGAAGTAATTACGAATGGATCCACCCAAAAACTTATTCTATTTTCCTGTAACACATTGTGCATCCTCTCACAAAATTTGATTTAGATTCATTGAGGACTTTCAGGGATATCGTGAGGATAGACATGAATTTTTGACGATATCTTATGGTGTGGACATATAACTATGATTGAGAGGAAGAAATTGTGCCAAAAGTCCGCCTTCAAATTTAATCGATTCTTGTATAGACTATTTTCCGTCCCTTCCACACGATTTCATTGAAATTCATTAAGTACTTCTGGAGGGGCTCTCTACATCCGCTATTTAATAATTTGAACCTTAATTTTTTAGAAACCTTCAGCTAAAACTGTCATGAAAGCAGTCAGCAGTCTGGCTGGTATGCTATGTATGTAGGTGAGTATTATACATAAAGGCTGTATCAATAGAGCTGAAAATCTATACATTTGCACTTGTTTCTCAGAAATTAAGACTTTTTCTAGGAATCACTACCCACCATGGCGTACTGGCAAAAGATGTTGGTCACATGATGGTTCCGATTGAATGACTAAGTAGACCTGTTCATCTTTCAAAGTGAATTTTGGGCTCCCTAAAAACTGAGGGGCAACTGCCCAGGGTCTCCATACAATAAGACGGCCATGTGGCTCCTTGTGCTGCAGCCACCTTGGAGCCTGCAAAAATAAGACAGACTACCCCCCCCCCCGCAATCGTTTTAAATGAGCAGTGAGCCAACAACAATCTAAAGAACCAGCTGCGTTGAACGTATAGATTTCATAGAGAATATACTAGGCAGATTGTTTATCGAAACATACTCTAACAGGAAAATGGGTCTAATAAGTCATTCAATAGAAACCATCTTGTGACCAATGTCTTTTGACAGCATGCCGTGTTGGGAGTGATCAATTTAAAAAATTGGAAAAAGTGGTGATCAATAAAAAAAAAGTCACTTCTCTCACATTTTCTTGGGCAGTAATCAGTAAAAAAAGGTTGAATTTTCAGAAAAACAAGCGTGAAAGGTTGAATTTTCAACTTATCTAGCTCTGGAAAGATATATGTATTTGGTTGCATCTTTCTGCCTGTATGTCTGTCAGTCAGTCCTTCTGTACGATATGCTATACCTCTAAAGGTACTCAATTTCAATGAAAGTTTCTAAACGGGTGGACAATGCTGAAAGGGGAAGTGGTTAAATCTTGGGGCGGATCCAAGGATATTTTCCGGATTGTGAGAATATTTTTTCCATTGTATTTTCATGCATTTATGTATCCGCTCATGACTGTCCACACAATATCTCCAAAATTTCTCTGTGAAATTTTACAGCAGGTAGGGGCATGGGCTAAGGAAAAAACAATTAATTTGGGGATGGATCTATGAGCTTTTACCTCCACTACATTGTAGTTATGTATCTAGGCCACAAAATATCAATCTATATCTGACCACACAATATCTTTCAAGGTTCTCAATGAATTTCAATTAAATTTTGTGAAAGGATGGACAAGAGGCTACAGAAGAAGTCATTAAATTTTGGGGCGGATCCATACACCTCCTGGACGATGGCGTTGGCAGAGACATGTGCTCTCAAAGTTTTTACCTGTCAAGTGACAAGATATTCTTCTCTTTTTCACTCGGTTGTTTTTTTTGTGTCAGTGCTACCGGACACACAATTAGACCTATAACTTTCTCAATGAGCATGAATACTCAACTCCACAAGACATCTTCTTTGTTTTGTCTTTTTTTGAAAAATGCTTTTTTCACAAAAAATGGAGGGGAGGGCTTTTGGACGCTTGTATAATCATGTCAAATAAAGGCTTCTACTCAGTTACTAATAATGTTGTAATCAATAATGTTGTAACAAATAATATTGTGTTTGTTGTACATGACATTGGTTTTGCGGAAGTTCATGTGGAGGTCGACTTTCTTGCTTTCTCAATTTAGGTCATCATGGAAGAATCATGCTCAATCTCACACGAAGTGATCATAAGACTGCTCAGAATACTGAAGAAAAGACAGAAGTCCAAAATATCATAGAAAGCATTAGAAAATATGAATGGTAATGGGCTGGACATGTTGCAAGAATGGCGTACAAATGCTGGATATCACAACTTACAACATGGATCCACAGAGATCACATGCGAAATTGTGGTGGACAGAAAGTAAGTTGGTATGATGAGCTAGAAAAATATAGAAAGTACTGGCTCTATGACACCCATGATGAACCTTGGGAAAGGTCTATGTCCAATGACGGACACTAAGAGGCAGCTGCTGTTGCTGCTGATGAACAATATTGTAATTCAATACAAAATGATTTTATGAAGTGATTATGTTGTTAGTATCCATATAATCTAGGAAATATTAAAGACTGTTAACCAAAACAGTCAACATATGTTTCTATCAGTTTTTAAGTTGGTTTGACTGGCTATGTATGTATATTTGAGGGGGGGGTACAGACCTCATTAACTTAACTAGAGAGCTGAAAATTCAAACATTTAATTGTTATCATGTCTGCAAGAAAACTCTTCATTTTTCAAATTCCATCCCCAAATTTCTTTTTATTTGGAAGTGGGTTTAATTTGCAACCTAAGTTCATGCTAAACTGATCCCCTACTATGTGTTCACGTTTTAGTGATCACTGCCCAACAAAATGTGGGCAAAGTAACTTATTCATTGATCACTGGGATCCATGTTGTGCATCAGAATATCTAGTAGTTGTCTGACATTCTTGCAACTTGATCAGCCCATTGCTATTTTCTAATGGTTCCTATGATATTTCTGACCCATGTATTTCCTCTAATATACTGTGGTGTCAAGTGATCACTTCATGTGATGTTGAGTATAATGTCCTCAGTTTGTGTGGGTCAATCCTCTGGTTAGATTCCATGTTTCAGCTCCATAGGTGACTATCGGGAAGATGCATTGGTTGTATACCTTTCATTTCAGGACTAATAGGATTTTCTTGTCCTTGAAGGTTGAGCTGTCTCTATAGGAAGCTTACATGAACATAATTTTGATGTAGTCTTTAAACATTTTTACTTCTCTTTCCATTATTTTCTTACGGAGTTTTCGCAATATAAATGAAAATACATCTAGGATGTATGCATGATATTGTTATTAAAAAGTGTAATTTCACATTTCGTTTTAGATGAGTCCGCATATCTCTATGAGAAGCTTTGCCGTCGGTCGGTTACTCAGTCGGTTCTGATCACGTTAATCAATGGAAAGAGGAAGGAAGAAAGGGGTGGGATGTCATTAAAAGACATGACGTCAGCATCTTTTTTACGAGCTGCCATGATGTCATTATGTATGAGGTCTGCATTATTGTATTTATAAAACGCAAAAGTAGCCAAAAAAACGCTAAAAATGGCCTCAAATGGCCCAAAATCCGAAAATGGCCATTAACGTTTTTTTTCGTTTGCGAAAATGATTCTCGTGCAATATTCCCATATCGCAATATTTAACAACTATGAGAATAAATTGAATTGAAGAAAGACTGCTTGTTCCTCCCCTTCTTGCTACTACTACCATGGATGGTGGACGCATCGTTGAACTTATGGTTCTTGTTCAATTGTTTATGTCTCTACTATTGCCATAAAATTCATTGATATATGAGAATAGCGATTTACAAGTAACATTAGTACAAAAATATAACTCAGGATTAACCCAAGAAAGATTCACACTTGGTACCATAACATCTAATTCTGCATAAAACATAAAACTCATTAAAAAGCCCAAATAAATTGCATTCACAGGTATTTGGAAAGACGTACATTTGAATGTTTTTTTTAATTTTATATTCAGCGTTTAATGATATATATACATATATATTTATATAACATCCAGTACTAGATATATAATCCGACAGAATCATTATAAATGCGTTATTTTTTTTTTTCAAGATTCTATTTGGACTGACCTCCCGTTATTACACGGTGAATGTGTCAGATGGCCTAGACAGCGTAAACAAAATGATCAATTGAAGAAATTGGCTGCTGCAGGAATCGAACCTACGTCCAACAGGAAGCCATCTTTATGTGACACCGCTCTCCCCATTCAAAAGCCTGCTTGTAAACCTTGTTCTTATCTGTCTACATCTGCTGTAAAGTTTCTCAACGCGGACAGTTATATCATAATGTAATGACGAGATGTCAGTTCAAATTGAATTTCAAATAAAAATAACGCATTTATTATCATATATATATATATATATATATATATATGTTTGTGTGTGTGTGTGTTTGTTCGTATGTGTGCATATGTGTATGTGTCTTTGTAATGTACATGGTGTATTTACAAATAATCAAATAGAATAAAGGACCCAGTGCAGTTTATGAACAAAGGTAATGAAGAGCAATTTTTTTCAAAATGTACATGTTACGCCGAATCGGCGAAATTGCCTAATTAGTGGAATGTCAACCTTTTCTTAAATAAAAAGAAAATGAGTAAATTTCACCAATTACGCAATTTTGCCAAATCGGCTTAAGACAGAACTAAATAGATAGAACAAAATAGTCGTACATTACTGTACTAAGAAGCAGCAAAAACAATCGTACATCCATGCTCAGAATTTCACTGTATTAAACTTTTATGAATCTTCTTTAGGATATAAATATTTTGGTTTAAACGTGTCCCATTCCACTGAATAATTAATGAAAATTCATTTTCTGTCTTTTGACAGAAATGTGTAATTTTTCTTTCTAGCAAAGCCAAGAAAGAACTCCAGGACAATATTTTAAAAGATTTTAATCAATTACGGCTTCGAGATAGGATATCATTGGCTACTGGATTATTACTATTCGAATACAAAATTTAATTTCATGATATTTGTTTTATCTCCTTGTTCTTCAAATGTTGTTAAAGATACAAAATATAATTATGGTTGTGAAATTTCATTGTTTTATTTTATATATTTAAATGGATAAAAAACAGCATAAAATCAAATCTACTCAAGTTTATTCATTCAGTTATTGCAATACGGAATATTTATATTTGCAACAATGGACATTTAGATTCATAAGTATTAAAAAAAAGCGTCACGTATCTAACGAGACGCCCCCAATGGAGTATAACGGCCGGTGACGAAATCCTGGTTTCTATAGCATACATCAGCAAGTCAGGTCCAGACCAGGACTTTATATCAACAAGTTTTTTATGACAGCATCCTTGGTGGGTTGCGAGTGTATCGAAGTGATACCTCTACCCTAATCACACAGCTTAGAATGTACTCAATTAGCTGCTGGGTCCACAGGAAAAATCGAATCCAGGACCTTCAACGTGTGAGGCTGGTATGCTAACCATTACATGGACTAAATTCATAAGTTAAAAAATAAGATAAAAACAAATATATCCTTCCGACAAAAAAAAAAAGTTTTCGACGAAACGTCAGTCGACGAAATGTCTATTCGGCAAAACATCATTTCGGCCGATACGTTTTTGACGAAGCGTCCGCATGACGAAACTATCCAAGAGCCAGGTTAAAGATCCCCAACCTCGTCTCACCGACACTCGTTACAAGGTGAATATTTTTTACCAAAGTGCCTCCCTTTGCTTCTATCGGGGTGGGGAGTGGGCCCATCTAAATCTTTCGTCTTTGCCAACCAGTCGCCCCCCCCCTTCCTCCTTGGTCTATTCGAATCCATGTGTTAGTGAACGTGATACAACTGAAGTGACAAAATGTCACTGTTGCCTGGGAAAACACTGAAATCACTTGAGGAATGTTTGTTGACAAATAACATGTTTATCTGTGAAATGCCTACTTCACCCAGGATATCTATCTGTTATCTGTTTTGTGTCCTTGGTCTGAAGTGGGATATTGTCTCGTCCTTCATCTTTCACGTCCGCCCCTCATCGGCTTCGTAGTCCAGGTGGTTCAACTTTGAAGGCTTTTAGAAACCGTCAACCCAAACTGTCATTAAAAATTGTCGATACAGGTTTCCTCGGTTTTCAAGGTGGTTTGGTTGGCTTGGAGTTTGCTTTGATGTTTTCCCGAATTTCGAAACGCAAATGAGAGCCTTGAAGATGTGAATGTCCTTCTGAGATCAACGGTATCCAATTAAGAGCCATTATTGAGACAGAATCCTGCAGAACAACTCAAGAGGTTGCAGAAGAACTAAACATTGACCATTTAACAGTTATTCAATATTAGTGCCAATTTGGAAAATCAAGAAAGTTCGACGTGTCTCTCGAAAGATCCTATACGAAAGCTTGGATGTATGAATATATGACGCATCGATGGAGCTAGAGGCCTGAAAATTCAAACATTTATTCCTTAATATGTCTAGCAAAAATTTTGGCCCTCCCCCATGGATTTTTAATGAGCAGTTTAATTTACCCTCTAAATCAATGCCAAATAAATCCCTGAATTCGTGTCCAACAGCATTCACACTTGTTTTGTTTATTGTTTTTTTTGAAAATTCGGACTTTGTTTAGTGATCACAGCCCAACAAAAGGCGAGAGAAGAGAACCTACTCATCGATCACTCTTTTTTCCAATTCGTTATTGGTAACCCCCAACTACACGACATGTTGCCATTATTGAGACGTCGCTTGCAGGGACGGTTTCTATTGAGTGACAAAGCAGACTTGCTTTCCTTTCTCTTTTCTTCTTTTGAAAGCGGGTAGGTCAGGGGAAATCTTCGGCAGGTTGCGATTACCACTTGACTGAGCTGTAAGACAACGTGTCCAAAAGTAGATCATGCTCAACAACACATGGAGAGGTCACAAGACAGTACATTATATTAGATAAAAACACGAGTCAGAGATATCAACAAAAAATTAATGATTTAGAAACCTGGATGGCAATTGCCAGGCAATTTTGCAAGGAAGTCAGACAGCCGCTGGACATCACAATTTGCAGCGACGATCCCCCAGATCCTGGGCGAAATAGTTATCGGCAGAAAATGAGACGGCGTGACGATTCAGACAAGTTCAGTAAATACTGGCTCCGCACACGCCTACGACCGAGAGGTCTGGCGATTCTTGGGCTAGGTCTATATCTAACAACGAACATTAAAATGATGGTCAGGGTTCAGGCCAACATGAATTTCAATTTTCTGTAGCGGTGGTCCATGAGCTAAAGAGGAATTGATTAAATTCTATGGCAGATACAGATTTTTTCTCTGATCTAGAGATATTTTCTCATATATTCAGACAATACTCCGGAATAGGGGGAAATGGAAACACTGTTACCCTCATCTTAGCAATATTCAAACTGATCTCCATCAAGTCTCTTGTTAGTGCATGGTGTTTACATGTAGGCATCTACACTAAGCACTCTGTGAATTCGCACCAACTCCAAACATAAAAAGAACAGGGGTGGTAAGTCAGTCAGTAGGACCCGTCACGTGACCAACGTCTTTTGGTAGCATGCCGTGTTGGGGGTGATCAATTAAAAAATGGTGATCAACGAATAGATTACTTCTCTTTATCTTCTGTGTGACAGCAATCACCAAAATGTCTGAACTTTCAAAAAACAAGCGGTTACAAGCTTGAGACCAACTTAGCATCAGTTTACATTGCAAACTGACTCCACTTGAAACCTATTTGGGGAGGGTTAAAAAGTTTTTGTAGACATAATAAGGAATAAAAATATCAGATTCTTAGACCTCTTTCACCATTGGTACGGCTTGTACGTGTGACATACATACATACATACGCTGCCAGCCGAACCGATTTGAAAACTGAAGAAACCTTACTTGGCAGTTTTAAGGGGTGGTGTGTCAGTGGGAGGGGTCCTAATTAGGGCCCCGTAGAACCTGGGGCCGGCCCTGAGGACCTACATCCGCTGAATGAAAGTAGAACCTGACCCTTAAAGTAAGGTTGGCGCAAAGGTTTTATGCGTCCTAAGCGTGACGATATTTGCGTACAGGTTTCATGCACCCTAGGCTAGGCTTGAAATTTTCCATCCTGGTCGTATTTTAACGAATTTTTTCTCAAGTGATTTTCTTTTGACATGCAGCCCTTGGATCTTTGCGTCCTAGGCGACTACCGAGTTCTAATAAACGCACTAATCCTCCCTGGAAGAGCTACAAGACCACAAAAATATTCAAGAGAAAACCTGAGCTTCTGCCGCCCCTTTTTGAGGGATGGGTCGGAGTTGAAAGGATATATTTCTAGTGTAGTCGTGGTGGTGGTGGGGAAGATCTGTTCGGAATATATCTTAGTAGCTACCCTGTTTCCAGCGAATAATAAAATAACGCCATCTTTTCTTATGGGTGCATTAACTTTAGGGTTACATAAAACGATCGTACTGCGCCTTCATCCTTTCTTGGCTATGAGATTCCAACTTCCGAACTACCCTGAGAATGCCCCCGTTTTTGCCCCCCACTTTCCGATTTACCAGCAGACGCCCATGAATGGATAACACCTTTCTACTCAAGTGTCGTTAAAGTAAAAAAAAAGAAAGAAAAATATGAATAGGATGTCTGAAGTACGTTTTCCGAGCAACATTGCCAGTAATGGTAATCCTGTTGGTTGCACCTGTGTCTTCAATCGCGCACCTGCTCTTCATCGCTTGTCTACCTGGCGTTCCACCCCGACCCTGTTCATCTGGCTTTCTACCCACCCTCTGCCCACCCGGCCTTCTCTTTCATTCTGTCGATGCCTAACGGTGGATGGGTGGGGGTGGATGGGGTGAAAAATGATGCAGTGGCAAGAAAGAGAATCAACCAGTACAATTGGCAGCTCACAGACGGGTGATGTAATTGCACAGAGATTATATGCGTAATTTTACAAAGAGCGCTATTCATTCGAAGGTTTTTTTTTGTTTGTTTATTGTTTTGTTTTTTGCTTCTTTTTTTTTTTTTTTTTTTTAACCCCTGCCAATGAAGTTGGAGAGGTACAGGTATACCTTGATCAGTGCGGGATATTCGTTCCAAAAATGTCTGCACCGTTCAAAACCACACTGTTCAAGGTCTTACCATAATTTAATGCGTTTTCTCTTTCAGCTTATATTCAGTTACAAAAATATTTTAGGAAAAAGTCCTGAGACAAACAACTAAGTTAGTTCTAGAATTAACAATTATGAGTTATGAGGATTGGTTAAACAGTTACGGTTGACATTCTTAGAAAAAAAAAAGAGAAAGCTGAGAGACCAAGTAGAAATGTTCAAGATTATACGTAGTTTTGAATTAGATGATCCTAATGTATAATGACCGAAAGGGTGTATAAGGGACTGAGAGGCCAAGCATTTACAGTATTAATGAAAAGAATAGATTGAATATCAGAAAATTCCCTTTTAGCAATTGAATGGTGGGACTATGGAATAAAAACGTCGGCTGGAGCCATTTTTGGAAGGTTTGCTCCTATTTCTTCCCACGTTAAGCCTGACCTTGTGTCACATATTGCTGCGGTGGGACAGTGATTAAATAAGTTACTTGAATATGTAATGCTATCAACAAATGTAAATGATTTTGACTAGTTTTTACCTTCCTCTTAACTTTCAGTTGCTTTTTATCACAACTCTGAATCAGACCGTAATCCTACGCCAACGATTAAAGAGCGTAATCAGAAAATAAAGATCAAGCCCATGGTGAGAATCGAACTCAAACCCTGAATTGATATTAATGTTGCAATACTTCATCCAAGGATAAAATTTGAGTAATGCAAATGAGTTTCAAAAAGAACTGTGGTATTTATTACAACACTGTTAACACTAATGTTTAATGAATAAGATGTTATGTAAATTTGATTCTTTGGCGTGCGCTTTCATACAAAAATCGTACACATTTCTTCACGCTAAAATAAGTTAAAAATATATTCAAAGTATCAATTCGTACAGAAATACCTGAACCTTACTACACCAAAACAAGCACTAATTAAAAACGCACGATTCAAATATTCCTATATTGCCTGTGTCTGTCTCTCTGTTTGTCCACACGATACCCCCCAAAGTTATCATTAAATTTTAATATTTTTGGGGTCATAAGATAAAGAGGAAAGCATCAATTTTAGGGGCGGATCCAGGAATTTGTTTTCGATTGAGAAACACTTTTCTATTTTTCCCCCCATACATATGTCCGTCCGCCTGATATCTCCGATGAATTTCAATGACATTTCATGGGAGGGTAGGCTGTGGGCTAAGGGAGAGGTGATTAAATTTGGGGGCAGATTCAGGAATTCGTTTCCGATTAACTTAATGTACGGCGTTGGCAGAGGTATGCGCTCTCTGGGTGCTTTCTAGTTTGGTCTCTTCTCTGTGTGGAGTATAGGGGCTGCAAAACCACTCTGCGTGATACTGCTACGGTTCCAATAGCAAGTACGTTTTATGGGGTTGAATTGCTGACTTTGTTATCCTCTGCCATCACGTGTTTTTGGAATTCTCCAAATATAAACAATATTTACACATAAACTTCAAGATCAATACAAAATTCTGAAAAAAAAACATGTTCAATGTAAATAGATACGAGCGCCATCTCTAATTCAACTTAATTCACAGATCAAACTCTCCTGAAAATATCATCGGACAGATTCAAAAAATGTCCTTCAAAGCTCACGTTCTTCCCGTAATTTGTAAATTTATCTAAATTATTGAAAAAACTTTGAACACTACTGCCATTTTTAACTTGGCTTGGTAACCTATTTAAAAAAATATTCCATCCCATTGAAAAAAAGATTTTAGTATTTATTAGACTTTGTTTTTGAAATCAGTCTTATTAATAGATTTCCAGTTCGAGGAGAGACGTTAAAAATAGAGTGCAATACTTTGATATTCCATTAATTATTTATTATTCCCATATTTTTTGTCAGAGTAACCTTCTTTTTGGTTGGACTGCCATACAGAGTCAAAACGGCTCCAACTGCTCTGCTTTACCAGAGGTGAGAAGAGAAGCGGATTCATGCCTTTCCCGAAATCATTAGGCCGAAGCGAACGTAATCGAATCGGCCATGGCCAAAACTCTAACCCAGTTCGCCGATTCCATTTTCTGTGTCGATAACCATCATGCCACCTGGCACCGTCCATTCATTCTAATATGCAGATGGTTAATATCTATCTTTCAAGTTTTCAGGTGTTTGGTATGTGCACTTGGTACATACCAGAATGTTTATAACAATACTGGAAATGTCAGCGATTGTGAAGAGGGTTACACTTTTTACAACGAACAACATGTTACGATGTGTCAGCAGTAGTCATAAGCAAATCGGAACTCTTTCTATAAGGGAGGGGGTGAAAGACTTGATATTGCCCGAAATTTTCCACAATTTTGCCCGAATTTTTACGATTACGCTGCCAACGTGGCTCGTATGCCTATGTCAGTAGTTATAATAGCGTATTTTAAACTCAGATCTCGGTTTTCTGTATCTGGTTGGGATTCTGCGGTTTTTTAAATTAAAATTTAATGAAATAAGTGTTTCCGTACATTACAGATTCTCAACTTTTTCATTACTTGAATCTGTAGAGTTACATCCGGAAAAGATTCCTAACTCAGTCTAATTCACATTGTACGAGCTTTACACTAACCTTTGGATTTTGTATCCAAGAATGCTTGTTAAATGTACATAAAATTTACGCATTTCTATTATACGTAATATCTTTGGTGGTCACCAGAAATAAGATATATGTGTTTTTCTTTTGTGGTTATCGTCAAGGAATGGGTAGAGGTGAAGATGTGGGAGACAAAGAATTTTGCTTCCATGTGGTCTGGTGTTAGCGTCGACGTCGCTAGAGACATGTAAGGAGGAATGGAGATGCACGAAGAGAATGCACGCCAAGTATGAACGTAGACGGAGAAATGAAACAAAGTAAAAAGGAACACATACAAGTATTTGGATGGACAAATGAAACGGACATCTAATACAGGATCTGTAAGGATGAATAACGAATGAAAATCAAATACATGTATTGATAACATTAATACAATCGATCGCGTAAAGGGACAAGAAAAGATAGCGAAAGGTAAGAGCTTCGTTGTCATTAATAGTACAGGTGTCGGAGTCAAGGCGGAGGTATCTGAACTGTTCTTGAATCCATATGGCTTGGAGCGTACCAAAGAATGATCATGGAGACCGAGTTCAGTGTGTGTGCCAAACTGCCAAGTTAAGTGTGTGATTTTGGGGCTATTCTCTGACGCTGGTAGACATTCGACAGATAGACCATGAAAGACAGAGAACAAGGAGTTTTATCCATGCATGTTCCCTGAAATAAAGAGAATTAGGAGAGATCGTCGTGCCTCGGAAAATTAAAAGCATTACCATTTCTTTCATGAGAATGAGAGATGTATATGCATTTGGAGCACGTAGTGAGGACACGGTTGCGTAGCTGCGTAGCTGTGCGTATGTGAGATGCCTCAACATCGGTGAACTGAAATGAGCGAAGTTCGTACAGAGATTGGTCACGAAAGAAAATGGTTGGGATCTTATTGGCCGGGTTGGGTGGGTCGGCGAAATGATACCCATCTTAGAGAGGCGGAAAGAAAGAGAAAGAGTTACCGGGGTTTGAAAGGCAAAATGTTTCGGGGCTTTACAAGATTCAAGATGGACTTTTCAAGGGAAAATACCATTCAGTCGATCAAAATGTAAGAGAGGTATATGAATTCAGTTGCGTCTGTCAGTCTTTCTGTCTGACTGTCTCTTCGCCCGATATCTCTAGAAGTTCTCTATGAATAGCAATGAAATTTTGCGGAAGGGTAGTGCCAGTGCCAAAGGCGTAACCAACTAGGAGTGCCGGCACCAACGAGCGTTTGACCTCGTACAGTCACAGCTTTTACAGAGGTCGTCGTAGGAAGTGACCTTCCTGATACCTAGATTAAAGAAGGGTTTTCGTATCTAATTCCAGAGTATAAGGGGCACTAAACTATTTTATGCAGTATGAGTTTCATCAAATCTATTTCCTCTAACGTTATAGAAAAAAAAACAATCTTTACGTAAGACTAAAATGATTAAAACGAAATGGTCGCCATTTTTGAAGATGTCGACGTACAGTAATAAAATAGAAAGTAAATAACATCTACTAGTAGCACTATGTAGTACCTTACTAGTAACTGTTAATAAATATGTAAAAAACGTATTTTATCTTAAAATTACTTTATTGAGTTAAATGTAATCTGTTAGCCTTTTTTAATTGGAATCTAAGTTTGTTTGAATGCAAGATTTGAATTTGTTAGAGGCGTCCTTGTATCTCTATATGAGGCTCTGTCCGTCCGTCAGTCGAGCGGTAGGTCTGTTCCTCAGGATGCCCCCGATAGTCCCCTATGGAGCTGAAACATGCATGAGAGAGAATCATGCTCAACATGGAGAGATCACAAGACAGCATAATATATTAGAGAAAGACAAGAGTTCGAGATATAATAGAATCCACAAGGAAACTCAAATGGCAATGGGCTGATCATGTTGCGAGGGTGGCAGACAACCACTGGACATCACGACTCACAACGTGGATCCCTAGAGAACACATGAGGCCGACAAAATACACGAAGGCGAGACAAACTAGATAAGTTCAGAAATACTGGCTCCGTAACGCTCACGATAGGGAGGTCGGGCGAATATTGGGGACGGTCTATGTTCAACGATAGACGCTAAAAGGCAACCAGTCTAATAGATAGACAATTCTGAATTCAAACCGGGAAAGTCAATATATAGCCAAAAATGTTAATGATAATAATGATAATAATCTAAAATTAGCTGAGTCTCATTGAAAAAATATCTGAATTGATATCTAATACATAAAAACTAGGGGTTTGGGCAAAAATTTGATATTTTGAATAGAACAACTAAAAATATCGAGATTTTGGATAAAGTATACGTAAATCCATTCTTGCAACATGGTCAGCCCATCACCATTTGAGATTTTTGATGGATTCTATGATGTCCCTGGACATCACGACTCACGACATGGATCCCCCGAGATCACGTGCGCAACCGAGGCCGACAGAATATAAGATGGAGAGACGAGCTAGACAAGTTTAGGAAGTACTGGCTCCGCGACGCCCATGGTAGAGAAGTGTGGCAAATCCTGGGGAAGGTCTATGTCCAACGACGGACGTTAAAAGACTGATGATGATGATGATATGTAAATCGAGATTTTGCCTCTAAAATCTGAAAAAAAATGACTCATTAAAAACAATGTCTAAATTGGTTGCCGATTTGTATGGAGATTTTTTAAAATATTTAATTGCAACAAAAAATATCTAAATTTAGATATAACTTATCATCGTTGACAACGCTGCTCGTGACAGTCACAGAAGAATAACTTTCTTTGGAAAAGTACAAACGACGAGAATGTTTACGTGAAGAGCGCTTTTGTTATCTCCTTATTTGTCATATATTGACAAAGTATTGTCGTAATCAAGTATCATGGGATTTCGAGAATGACCTGAAAAAGGAAAAAAACAACAAAAAAACAATTTATTTAGAAGAGTGCAAGTCATCATTCAAGCGACAGTCAGTAGTACGAAGGTTAGGCAAGTCAGAGTTGTTAACTCAAATTTCCCACTTTCAGCCAACTTTACAGGAAAAAAAATAAAATGTGTATGTTTTGAGTTAGCTAAAAAAAAAAAATTACATATGCATCAGAAATTGATGAAATTTGCTAAATCTATCTCTGAATTTTTTAGATGAGGTATTATTATTATTTCTTTTATTATTCGGACTATCCTCGTCTTGGTTGTTCAATCCCAGTATGAGACAATGATAATACTACAAATGCTAAGAGGGGAGTGCGGTCAATATACCCCCGTCGGTTAAATAAAGGGTTCGGTTCGTTACTTCCCCACACCTACCAGATGATACCTGATGAAGGTCGTGGAGTACAACGGCCGAAACGTTGTTAGAAAAACAACCAAGATGAGGATAGTCCGAATAATAATAGAAATAATTTGCTAAATCTATTCCACTTTCCCTTAATTTATGGCTAAAATGGTATAAACTCATTTAAAGCCAAATTATCGATTAAAATAACTATTTAAGACTGCAGAACAAATGATCAATAAAAAAAATGTACATTAGCCTTTATTAAACTTACCAGATTAGAAGTGGGTTTGCTAAAAAATGTTAATTCCGTTTTCCCAGTGAATAGCCACAAGCTGAACAGTACAATTTTTTAAACGGGGTTTGAAAGGTAAAATCTTTAAGGGCCTCATAAGATTCAAGATGGACTTTCCAAGGGAAAATACCATTCAGCCGATCAAAATGTTAGAGATGTGTATGAATTGTCTTTTCGCCCGATATCTCTAGAAGTTCTCTATGGATAGCAATGAAATTTTACGAAAGGGTAGGCTAGGGCCTGAAGGAGAAGTAGGACGAATCCAGAAATATTTTTTCTATTGAAAGATATTTTCTCATTCTTTTCATATATTCGTTTTTCGCTCTTTGGTAGCGTATGACTTGACGGAGGTATTTGCTCTTTGAGTGTTTTCTACCATTCAGTCTTTTTGCATCGGTTATTGCTATCTATTGCGACCCCTCCTCTATTTTCCCCCTGAATCATTTCAGGGCCTATGAGAGGGGATGCAGGAGGCTCATCGTACCCATGCCTGGGACATTCAATAGGGGTCTGGGTGTCGAAGGGACGGGGCTAATGCAGAAAGGACAGAGACCCGAAAGAAACTCTGTATCCCCGACAAAATTTCTCTTAAGAGGTTTTGTATCAATCTGTCTGTGTAAGTGCGTGTGTATATAAGAGAGAGAGAGAGAGAGACAGAGACAGAGACAGAAAGAGACGGAGAGGAAAACAGACAGAGAGAGAGGGGGTAGAAACAGAGGCAGACGGAGAGGAAGACAGAGGCAGACAGGCAGAAATAGAGACAGATAGGAAGACAGAGATAGACAGAGATAAAAGCCGAAAGAGAGGAAGACAGAGATAGGGATAGAAACAGAGAGGAAGACAGAGCTACAAACAGAAACAGATAGAGAGGAAGACAGAAAGACAGAGACAGGAATGCGGAAAGACAGAGACAGAGATAGAAACAGAGACAGACAGAGGGGAAGACAGAGATAGAAATGTCGCTGCCCATCATTCATATATTGAGTTACATGGTACCAACAGCAGGGTGTAATTATTTACTTGACCTATTTGGAGAGATTGATTCATGTCTTCCCAAACGACAATTGTGTGAAGAGAAGGTAAACTGCCCGAGTCAGGATTTGAATTCTGTCAGCAGTACGATGTATGACATCACACCAAATTAAAAACTTCTCAACCCACTATGAAATTATTTGACCTCAAACTTTTCAGTCATCTCTTTTGATCCTTATAACACTCCCAAAGCTCACATGAAATTGACAATACCTTCAAGAGATACGCCATTCAGATAGTCATCAAAACATCTGAAGATATGATAATATTTATTTCGCCTAATTGTATAAAGATTATATATATATATATATATATATATATATATATATATATATATTTATATATATATATATATATATATATTTATATATATATATATATTCTAAAAAAGGCTACAGCTTTAAATACTGAACACATCAAGAAGCTTTTTTTTCAAAATTACTTTGTGTCACTTCAATCACTTATTTCTCAATACCTGTTAATTTATGTAATTTTCTTGGGTGTTTCTTTTATATTTCACACATACTTTGATATTGTGGTACTATGCGCAAATTTTCGCTTGTTGAGATCATCAGTTGTTTACAATGTAACAGTTTCGAGTGTGTAAAAACAAAACAGTTGTATTAACATGACAACCCAGGAGTATTGATCAAACACTACCCCCTTTCAGCTATGATTTTAACATATAGCTTATGTTATATTACATGTAGTTTGTATTGTATATGGATGTTATTTTATACTATACATCATTTGATTTTTTTTAACACAGGAACACAGGGCTTACTTACGTAGGTTACCCAAAAACGTTTTTGACGATGAGGGATTGATAAGTTTAACAACAGATTGTTCGTGTAACTTCTATTGAGTGTCCACCCGTATGAATATTATATTCGCTGTGTCGGTTTTAATTTCAGACTGCATGCAAACCAACTTATGGTATTATCTTTCAGAATACTAATTACATAGAAAAACTTCTTCGAGCTAATTTTCTACTAAAATCTTCAACCGAAGAATTTAACAATTATTTTCTACTAACCTTAAACTTAATTTTTCCACGTCGTATACCATCTTGCTTCAATCAACTTTTTTTTCCTTCAAATTATCAAATAAATTAGCTTTATATACATAGTTGAAATGAAACCAAACCACATTCTAGCCGGTACTAACACCTCAACGGGCTATTCTATTGATATACTAGGTCAATTTGTTGTAAGGCATTCCATGTTTAATCTCCCAACCTGCCCAACTACCTATCAGTCAGACAAACAGACCTGAGCCAAATGTTTTCCCCTTTTCCTGGTTCTTGTCAATACCATGATCTTTCACACTGACCAAGTCTAGATCCTTCTCCGTTGGTTTCCCTAACATTGATACAAATCTATTTAGTTTAATATACATTATGATTCACACACATGCACGACACACACGCACGTATATATATATATATATATATATATATATATATATATATATATATATATATATATATATATATATATATGTATATGTATATATATATATATATATATATATATATATCTATATCTATATGTATATATATATATATATATACATATACATATACATATATATATATACATATATATACATATATATATATATATATATATATATATATATATATATATATATATATATATATAAGATGATATTCTGATATTCTGCAAATGTTTTCAATTTGAATAATTATTCCTTAATCTTTATATTACATATGTTTTGGCTATCAAGAACCTCTTCAGGTATCAAAATTTTTTTTTTGTCCGTATTTGTCGGACCTGTTACCACGAAGATATGTGTATGGTTACCGTTGAGAATGTAGTACTAATAGGGCTAATTTATATATATATATATATATATATATATATATATATATATATATATATATATATATATATATATATGTTTGTGTGAATGTGATGTATCTCTTTTCAGTTTCCAAGAAGCTATGAAATACACCGAATATTTCACTAATCTCAGTAGTAATACATTATTATCCTTGATGTCAGATTCACACGGTATAGTGTTTCGGGTGTCAACCTTTTATACTGTGGGGGTTATCAGCAGAACCTGCTTTTCCTTATTTCCCCAAGCATTGTGTAACTACTGGTCTTACCTTAGTCTAGAGTTCGACACCGATATGAATTGAATCCGTTATCGCATCGGCCCAAAAAACAAAACAGAAAACAAACACACACACATGTACTTGCACGTGTCACGTTTCATACATGTACTTGTTGACTGGTTCCATTCATAAACTTAATAGCCTATGTTTACTACAGGGCCAGATTAAACTAGTGTAAGGCCTAGATAGCAATTGTTACAAAGGGGTTTTAAGTGAAAAAAAGAATAAAATAAAATAAAAATACACACCAGGGCCAACAAGAAGATTTCATAAGGCAGTGCTAAGCTCTCTTCGACGATCTTATGTAAACGGTTGTCGGCTGCGTCAGGCATTTTTGATAAGTTGGAAGTAACTAAAAACATCTACGTTTTATTACGAATAAGTTTCTCGGCATTAAATGTAATATTAGAGACGGGATTTCACCATTTGTTATAGATATTTACGTATACTTATTTTACAAAAATATTTAATTATTGAATTAAATTATGTACTTGGGACGGGATTAAATTAAATAAAATATCTGAGATCGGAACATTATTTACGTGTTTATTTCTTATATATTCGCTCTTTGGTTTTGTTATAGTCAAGAAATATTGTTGTTGATTTTTCCCCATCCTAATCGACACCTCTGAAGTTTTCCTCTCTGTTAGTTGTCTACACCGAACGATAATTCCGAATTCCTGTAGAACTTGGTCAGGGGGGAGTCGACAAGAAAGAAATTGAAGGAATTTTCTTTCACCTTGAAGGAAAGAAATTTTTTTTAAATTGAAGGATTTCTCCTTCATCTTGGAGGAAAAAAAAAAGGAAATTGAAATATTTCTCCCTCATTTTGAAGAATAAGAAAAGTAAGAGGATTTTTCATTTTAATTCATCAATTTAATCACAAATAAATATATATTGATAAATACATCCAATGTTGTTCCCGTCTGTAACATTTTATCCAATTCCGTCCTTAATACTTAATCTAATTCAATGATTTGATATTTCTGGTAAACTGAATATATATGAATGAATATATATAAGTGTATGTAGCAAATGGTGTAATCCCATTTATAATACTTCATTTAATCCTTATGAAATTATTGTATCAAGACGTAGAATTTTGTCAATTCTGGCTTTCCATAGTTGATTCCGAAGATAGCTGACACAGCCGGCGACCATCAGTGGAAGATCGCCCTATCTTCACCTCCCCCCCCCCAGCACTCATAAATAGACGAGAGTGAATGCTTCCAGACAGACAAAAGCTATCAATTCAGCATAAACTTACATAGCAAAATGAACCCATCCCCAAATAATCAATTTTGGTGAAAATTTTCAAAAAACAATAAAAAGTTAAAAAAAAAAAATCATCTTGAGGAGTAAATGTTGAAATTTTCAGCCCTCTAACTCCATTGGCACGGCTTGAACAGTTTCGCTGATAGTTTTGGGAGACGGTTTCTGATAATTTTCTCACTTACATGACAAAGTAATTATCTATTTTCATTAGCTATTGAGCCAGATGATACGATAAATATGGATGATATTTTATTGATAGTATTACAGCATTTTCGGGACTGATGCCATTGGCAGCGCAAGGTATAGTGAAAGTTAGCAGTTAGCAGTTATCCTTGCTCCAACTAAATTTTTAGCGGTTTGTCAGTTTGTTTTCGTTAGCTGTGTCCACCACTGCCCAGAATTTCCTTTGCAACATCGCCTCACAACCCTGCCCCCACTAGCTATTGTGAGCACTCTATATCACCAAAGTAGCTAAGCCTGACTGAGCTTGTTGTCGGTCATGAGACTCTCCCTTTTTCCAACTGTTTATTTGTTAGAAACATGGAAGTCTTTTCCAACGGTTCGATTAGTTTTTCTTGAACTATTTTCGGGTCATTCACTCTTAAGTCTTTATTACGAAATTCCAAGCCCCCACGGGCGTCCACAGGAGGAGCAGCAGAGCCCCCCCCCCTGATCAGTCCGTTCCACCTAGAATAAGGCGGGGGGGGGGTAAAAGTCGGAACCTTATAAAAGGTTACAATGAATCCAGGAAAAGTCTTACTAGATAGGAAATTAGAAGCCCCAAAAGATTGTGAGAAAACAAGAACTATAAGTTCAACGATGAGTATACCGTACGTGAGAAGCAGTAGCAGGAAGAGGCAGAGGAGGAGCAGGATGGATAGGACGAGAAAGTGGGAGATAGGAATGGTTTGCCCGAAGGCCTGGACCAATATAACATAACAGAGCGGGGAAATTGATATCTAGCATCATATTTGTAGGTAGAGGGGAGATGAGGATGGTTCACCCGAAAGTCTGGAACAAATTTCGTATCAATCAAACATGATACGACTGAAAAAAATTGAAATTCAATTTATTAAAGACTGACCGAAAAGTGTCTTATAGAGATGCATGAATGCAACTAAAACATATCAAATTCTCCAGCTCCATTGCTATTGAAAGACAACAAGAGCTTACAAAAAACAAAAAAACAAAAAAACAAAAAAAACACACGGTGATGCTTTTTTTTTGTTGTCAAGTATGAAAAATATAACCATCTGGGTGACTTGAGTTATTCCTCCCATATGCTTCATTCATCCCTCATTCACCCTCTTTTGTTTCATTCACCCCCAAGACTATTCATTCACCCTTGGGTAAATCATTCACCAATTTAAAATGCACCGGGTAAGATTTTACCACAAAGAGCTAACGTAAGCCAATTGAATTACCGACGTAGTTGATTAATGGAACAAAATCACTACAATCACATCATCGAATCTGACCTTTTGTGGTTTTTAATAAACGTTAAACTTACCAGATCTTCTGTCCTTCGCTCGAACAGATCAGATCCAAGGGTACCATTTGGCCTTGAACTAAATCAGTTGTAAATCATTGGAAAGGAAGCCAGTACAACGGCGCTACACATGTAATAAGACAAATAATAGTAGTAATTGGTGCTCTTAATAATACTCGCTGTGTTCTGCAGTCGTTTTGAGTCATCTTGCCCAGGTATATCAGATTAGCCGTCTTCCAGCTGGATATAGCCAATTCCCCCCTATTTAGCCAGTGAAAATCTGCGCTAGCAGATAGCCGAATCTCTTACCATTTAAAAAATATGATTTAGCGATCTAAATTTTTTATAGCCAACTCAAAACATGTACAACTAAATATCTTTAGACATGAAGTTGGCCAAAAGTGCAAAAATTAGCCAATTTTAGCCATTTTCTAAAGAAGTTTTAGCCAAAAAAAAATCAAAGAACGGGTCAAGTATCATTATACATTCATCGTAAATCGGTCACCCACTTTAGAACCAATTTACTCGCTTTCCTGATAAAAATTACTTTTTCTTGAAAGAAAAAAGCGAAAAATTTCAGGTAGATCATGAACGGAAATTATGACAAGAGGGTTGATAGCTTCATCAAGAAGTGGGAAGGAAATACTCAAAGAAACAGGAGGGAACAACCATTGAATGTACCAACAAAGAGCCAGGCTGGATATACCAAAATATAGTTTCAATGTGCGCATAGCACGGATAGAGAAGAGTCTACCTAATGAAAAAGAGTATTCCAAAAAAGGAAAACATTTGGAAGTCATGTGAAAATCTAAAATGGTTACTGGAATTTGGAGAAGAGGTTTTATCCTAAAACCCTCTTCCGGAAAATATCACTTAGCTAAGCTAAAGATCAATTAAAACAAATCAAACTACATAGGGAAAACATTCATTCAGATTCTCTCAACTCAAATTTGGCCCGAATTTTAACCGAAACTTTTGCTTTGAGAATATTTTTTGGGTCAGACACAATTTTTTTTTGCAAATCCACTACAGATCCGGGAAATTTAATAAAATTCAATAATTTTTAAAATTAGTAATTTGTTCTGGAGTCTTTTTATATAGTTATTTTATTTGAAAATTCGGCTTTAAATGAGTTTATAACCTTCTTAACCATGAGGTTAGCCGAAAAAATCAAATTGGAGTTGATCTACCTGAGTGCCTCTTTAATCATTTCAGTGTCATTCACAATCGGGTCTTGATCGCAAAATTTCATCCACCACAAACGAAACGTTTTCTTTTAAATATTTGTCTTTTGCACATAATTCATTTTATATCATGAGCAAAATATATGAATTATTTTTTTAAATGTTTATTCCATTCAAGTTTTTGAACCACATAAAAATATGCATAAAAAAAATAGATGCGATAAAAAATAACTTTACAAAATTATTAGAATTGTTCTTCTTCACATCAAGTCAAGTTAGCAAACATCAGTCTATTCTTAGAACCAATGTTTTCTCAATGCGTATGTTTACTGCAAAAATTACTCTTTTGGTGTTAGTCCGGTCCTTCCTGTAATTTTGTTCAAATTTGGGGGGAGGGGGGTATGAAAACTAAATATTTCCGAAAACCTCACAGGATAACAAATCATAAAATAATTGATTCCATTTTCAAAGAAGCCAGTATGGCGTCCCTCTTGGATTTTTAAAAATGGTGACCTTCAAATACTTGCTTTTCAATACTCTCCTAGATTACCTAGTATCATGATTTAAGTGACTAGATATACAATTTTGAGAGCAAGGAGTCTAATGTTGCTGATTAGAAATAAGTACAGCTAATTCATGCCACTTGGATTTTCAATGTGCAGTTCACTCTGATATTGGTGCTACTATTGGGCGACGTTTCTCTTTGTCACTGCAGACGTGTATTGAACGATCTCATTTTTGGACATAATTGACTGGACTGATAGAAAAATTAAGATATCTGACTGAATGAAATATTTCAATCTTCATGTTTCATTCACCACTCTGGTTTCATTCACCTCTCTGGTTTCAGACACCCCTAAAATAATTCAATTCACCCGTGGATGAATCATTCACTAGTGTAAGGAATGCTGAATTACCCGCCCATTCGTATAGACTACGAACATACCCCGATTTTCAAAGTTCACCTCATACCACTTCGTTTTTACGAAAACCCCAAGATAGAAAAGCCCCCCCACCTTCTGCTATCCGAAATATTACTCAGCCCAGCTGCGGGGAGGATCCATTGCCCCGGGGCTACACTGTCCCATTGCACTGGTTGGGTTTGTCCGAACGCTTTCGTGACTGCGGTTGCTCTGGCAACCACGGTTGCGTCGGCTGGAGCTATTTTTCATGGGTTGCTCCTCTTTTCCCCATGTAAAGCCCTGACCTTGTGTCGCATTTTGCTCTGCTGGGAGAGTAAATAAATAGATGTTGCGAAACTCTCACGGAAGGTTTTTTTTAGACATGGGAACGCTCAAAATCAATAATTCAATGGTAATTACTTTTTCGCGTTATAGTCCAAGAGCTGCGACCAGTTTACTTTGGTTTTTGGGTGCACAAGGTTTTATTGATGGTCCAAGTAGATTGAAGTCATAGAAATTCAAATATGTGAGTCTCACAACTGTCAATCTGTGCATTTTGTGCGTAAAATTTCAACATTTTATCATGTATACAGGAAACATTAGACGAACAAGATAGAAGAGAAGGAAAAATATAAATGATTATATCTTACCTAATATTTACTCTAGACACATGAAATATATCTTAAAACCATGCTTATCAATTTGACTAATTAATTCACCAACTCATTACATTTTCCCATATTTTCCCAAGCCAGTCAAGGTCAAAAGGTCACGAAAACTTTATAAAATAAAAAAATACACTACATTTCTAAAATATTAGAAATAATATTCCATTCGTTTCACAAAATGGTTTCATTTTCAATTCATTGCCATTGCTCTAAATATTTAGGATATGCCTACTCTCTGAGAGTTTTCGAAAAATGCTTGTGTGTACTTGGGCTAGGAAGAAACCAGCTGGTTAATATCGTTTTAATTACTAGAGTCATAAAGGGTATTTAATCTAACGCCCAATTGAGAATGTTACGTGTTTAACGAGTCAGTCAAATTCTTGGGCATTCTCGGGTCGTGTGAATTTCTCAAGTGAATGTTAGCACAAGTATCAGACACCTTCTTTACGCTAATCACTTAATTAGACCTGATAGCATTTGTGTTCATGCGTGCGCCCGCTTATCTTTGATCAGATCAAGTGTAACCCATGAGCAGATCTTATTTTAGCGACGAATTTTCTTCTCACAATGCTACAAGTGTCCAAACTAGCCTAGTGATCAGGTTTATCTGTACACATCTATGGAAAACCCCTACTCTAGAAAATGGCTGACACTCGATATGTTATGTTCAGACAACTATTTGCACCAACTGAGAAGTCAATATCACAGACAAAACCCAAGGGTGCAAACTCATGCTCGTATCTACCACCATAACCTGTTTTTCTCCAGAAAGTCCTTCGGACAAATTATGTGCCCAGGATTGCTTCTTTGGATGCAGTAAAATGTAGGTAGCACCAACAAAATGAATCCTTCAAGATTCTTAGTGTTTTTTCTAGTAGATCAGATACACAAAGAAATCGAGGACAACATTGAGGAAGCTTTGATTTGTCCTGATGATAAAAACGAAGATTCAGATTCAGATGAAAGGTTTGACTGAACTGACTCATTCATTTGAGCAGAACTCACCGAAACATCGGATACCCTTATTTCTATTCTACTATTATTGTGAGGTATATACGGATTGAAACATTCCCTGAAACAATTACAGTATTTTTAAATATTAAACCAGTTTTGAATTAAATCTATGACTATTTAGTTGTGTGCCTGATAAAGAATGTCGTAGGCATAAAACGGATATTTTTTTCTGTTTATGAAATTTTGGGGATCTTTTGACCTTGGCTGACCCAGGAAAATCCAGGGAAGGCGTAATGAGTAAGTGAATTATTTAAAGTAATTAGCATACTTCTAAGATATATATCTTATTGTTCTAGAGTAAGTATTAGGTAAGATATGATCATTCATATTTCCTCCCCCGCCATCTTGTTCGTCTAATGTTACCCTTATATACAATAAAGCATTGCAAATTTCACTCACAATGAATAGGCTTACAATTGTGAGACTTACATACTTGGATTCCTCGTATTTCAATCTACTTAGGCCACTAATCAAAACCTTGTGCACCCATAAACATAAACAAAGTGATCTCGGCTTACGAAAAGTTTTTCTTTTTGTTTGTTATTTTTTTCATAGGAACGTTGTCCTTTCGGATAGAGGAAAACATCTTTAAATATTTGCGCCCAGTTTAGTACCTTTGCAAGCGAAATTGGTTGAAGTGTATATTTTCATTCGTCTCTGTCCGTCTGTCAACAGGCAACATCTCCATTTTGATTAAGGATGGGTAATAGACAACGGAAAAAGTGTTTAAATTTTGAGGATGATTCTGGAGTGCAAGAGAAATAATGACTTTGTTCAATTTCTGTTATACGCGTATAGTTTTCCAAGATTGTAAAAATATCCCTCACAAATATCACTTTTTAAAAAAACAAATTAAACTGATCAGTCCCTCGAAAAAACTGTCACTAGATCAACGTCCTTTGGTACGAAGCTGTTCAAGGGGTGATCAATTAAAAAAGAAAATTGAAAAGAAAAGGTAGCTATCAATGAATAACTTATCTCGGTTTTCATTGAGCATTGATAACTAAAAAGTCTGAATTTTGAAAAAACAGGCATGAATGCTGCTGGACACAAACTAATGGATTAATTTAGCATAAACTCACATTGCAAATTGAACGCAACATTAGGACGGGAATTTAAAGAACAAAGCATAACGTTTTTCCAAGACATAATAAGGAGTAAATGTTTACATTCTCAGCGCTTGATGTCCATTGGTGCAGCCTGTACGCCTGATACATACATATAAAACCAGTCAGCCAAACGAACTGAAAAAATAAAGAAACTTAAGTTGACAGTTTTGGTTGACGGTATGTAATTGAACACTATCGGATTTCACTATATCTACCCATCTATGTATTTGATACACTTTTTTCGACAGAAATTGAATTCTCCCAACAGGCGAACATTCAGTATAGGTAAACCGAGAAAAAACAGATGACTATAATTGTTTGGTTATATCTGACCTTCGCCGTCAGTCGGGCTTGATTGAATTGTTTAGTACCGAGGTCTTCGTCGATTTGATACCGTTTTCCGGTAAAATGTCAAGGATATATATATATATATATATATATATATATATATATATATATATATATGTGTGTGTGTGTGTGTGTGTGTGTATGTGTGTGTGTGTAATTATAAATTGCGTTTTATTATATGTATATCATACAGAAACTCTTGCTTTACAGTTCGAATGATACAATAACCGTGTAGCGAAGGGAGATAATTTCAAATAAGATTTTCTATATAATACAACGCAATTGATACTCATTCTGTCGAATATATCCATTTTTTAATATATATATATATATATATATATATATATATATATATATATATATATATATATATATATATATATATGTGTGTGTGTGTGTGTGAGTGTGCGTGTGTGTGTGTGTTTATAGTCTATACAGCTTTAAGCGCTAAACATCAAGAAAAACCTTTTCAATAGATTTTTTGTCCCATTTCAGTCACTCATTTCCCAATATCAGTCAATGCAATTTATGTAATCCTCAAAAGTGTTTTTTCCCTGTTCCCCTAAAGTTTTGTTATTATCATAGAATGTATAAATTGTCTCTTGTTGGGATCATCAGTAGTTTATCATGTAACCATTTCGGGGATTTTAAAAGCAAAACAGTTCTATTAACATAGCACCCAAGAGGTGTTGATCGCATACCACTTCCCTTTATTATGATATTTATACCATACGTTTACTTTGTTATTTCATATAAGGTTATGTGTATTTTATATTGGTATTATTTTATGCTGCCTATAATTTATTTTTTGAAACAGGGCTTACTTATGTAGATTATCTTGAAAACGTTTTTAAGGACGAGGGATCAGTAAGTATAACAACAGACACGGCTCGCTCTTCGTGTCATTTCTATTGATGTTCACTCATGTGAATATTAAATCCATTGTGTCAGTTTTGATTTCAGACTGCATGCAAACCAAATTATAATTTCATCTTTAAGAATACTAATAATACGGAAAAACTTCGTCGAGTCGATTCTCTACCAACATATTCAATCGAAGGATTTGACAATTATTTCTACTATGTATATATGTCCTTGACACTGCTATTTCAGGAAAATGTCTAGGACACTCAAACATGCACAGCTCTCTCTCTCTCTCTCTCTCTCTCTCTCTCTATATATATATATATATATATATATATATATATATATATATATATATATAAAGGGGAAGTTACCGAACACTTTGAAACTACGAATGGCAGAAAGTAAGGGTCCGGTTCAGCATTATAGTTACATTGTAAAAAAAATTGCATGAATAGCTTGTATTCGACAAGGGCCTTGTTTATAGTTTCTCTGACATCGGAAATGCGTTGAAATTTAGACCTGCCCATGTTGTATCTAGAGCAGGTAGGTGCAGTTTCTGGAAGAGTCGAAGTTTTTCTCATAATACTTATCTCTTTGGACCTTTTGGTACCATAGATAAGCACAGAGTTCCCCTCCATTAAGCCGTCAATAGTATAGATATGAGGAAAGAACTTGTTACAATGATACATAGTAATCGAGCCTATTTTTAATCTTCTTGGCGTCACTTTTACATCATAATCGATTTTTTGGGGGGCTGCATTCTGATTTTAGCAGCAGTCTCATTTTCTGTGATTTTCATTCTATTTACGTTGTCTAGGCCAAATGATACATTCACCGTGTAATAAGTTCATCTCAAATATAGAGTTTCAATATGATATAATGCAGTTTATATATATATATATATATATATATATATATATATATATATATATATATATATGTATATATTGATATTCATTAAAATCCATCGCAATAAAACTTTTTTGATGTTTATTCGTTTGATTAATTGAACTATCAAACGAAAAATCAAACGAACTTTTCCAAGCTTTTCATATGACCATTTTATGGACAAGAAAGGAAACATTTATTTTTGTGTTGTATAACAATTTCCCGTTAGGTATAAAAAGAATATCAAAGTCTAGCAAATTGGCCTCTCAAAACATTATCAAAATTAATTCGTCGACGCTACCAAAGTTTTTGAAATAAATTTCTGGTTCATAAATTGCCATCTGTGGTCCGGAAATACAAGAAATGTCTAGAATTCATTCCAAGTTAACACAAAATGATATAGAATTTATAGAGTTACATATTAAACTGCAAAGATGGTAGGTCATTGTTTTGATTAATTCTGATCTGATTAACAATAGTTCGCTCATTGCAAAGATTTTCAAGTCGAGCTTATAAATGATTAGTATGGAAGCTGCATTCTTAAAGGGGGCTTATGAAAATGATCAGCTACATCTTATAAATGAGAAACAACTTGAATAGTAGGTTATCCCGTTCCCTACACCAACTTTCAAAATTGATGTTAGTTTTGTCAGTTGTCTCATCCCTAAAGGCCAATGCATCCTTCATTAGTTAGTTCAGACTGCACGCTGTTATCTGACGTGAACAGCGTGATCCGGTTACACTTGATACTGAAAGAAACGAACCTGTTGTACAAGGTGAGGCTACAACAGCTTCGACATGTACACTAGCCCATCCACTGTCTTCCTTTTTGTCCCAACCCCCACGAGAACCGAGTATGACACAAGGTCAGTTTAATTTGGGGATACCACAAACAAAAACGTGTGGGTAGGATGACTCAAAAAATCTCTCTTGTCCACGCACCTTTTGCCACAAGGACAGAAGAGCGCTGGTCTTGAGATCTCAGGACAAATTCCGGGCCCCCTTGGACTCGACTCCACTGAGCTTTACTTGGCCTCATTTGACTAGGGCACCTCATCTGCGTTCGTTTGGTCTGAAATGGTCATTTGAAGACAAAATTCACTCTGAGAAGAGTTCCGATATATTTCAATGGAGTCATTTCAGTTTGTACACTACTGAATGTAATCACGAATTTCTCATTCTTTTCTGGCCAGTGAGGTTGGAGCTGTTTTTCTTTCTTACTCCCCCACCCGTTAGTCTTTATTTCACATATTTGATAGTTTTTAGTTTTCGAATAGCTTTTCATTCTCTGTGGCCTGCGGTTAGCTTTGCAACTACGCCCCCTCACAGTATTTTGATTGCTTTTGCATTAGACATAATTTGTTTACCACTGACAGAATATCATTTTGAAATATTATGTTATCAATCTTTATCTAATCTTTCAATTTTGTTTTCTTGCCATATCTTCTTTACGGTTTTAGAATTGGTTTCCACGTGATCTGAAACACATAAAATGACACAGTGATTGCCTAAACTGTTTTATTTTTGTTTGTTTTTTGGACTTCATTATCAGTCTTTTAACGTCTGTCATTGGACATAGACCTTCCCCTTGATTCGCCACACTTCTCTATCATTGACGTTGTAGAGCCAATAATTTCTGAATTTGTCTAGTTTGTCTGTCCATCTTGTATTCTGTCGGCTTCGGTTTCGCATGTTATTTCTGGGGATCCATGTTGTGAGTCGTGATGTCCATCGGTTGCCTGCCATTCTTGCAACATGACCGGCTCATTGTCATTTGAGTTTTTTAATAGATTCTATGATGTCTCGGACTCCTGTTTTCTCCCTGATATACAGAGCTGTCTTGTGATCTCTCCACGTAAGGTTGAGCGTGATTCTCTCATGTGTACGTTGCATGCTTCTCAGTTTGTGGGTTAGTCTCTTGTTTAGGTTCCATATTTCAGCTCCATAGGTGACTATGGGGACGATATATTGGTTGTATACTCTTCTTTTCAGGATTAACGGGGTTTTCTTGTTTTTGAAGGTTGAGCTTGTTCTACTGAAGGCTTGTCACCCCTGAGTAATTCTTTGCTTGATTTTTTCTTCTTTTGAGGATTTCATGGAGACTCGCTATCCGAGGTTGATGTAGAGGTCTACTTCGTCCTGCTTCGTGTTTTCGATATTTATCGTAGTGCGTTTAATGACACGTTTCTTGTACGTGGCCTTTGTTTTATTGATGTTCATGTGAAGACCACCTTTCTTGCTTTCTTCGTTCAGTTCATCTTGCATTAGTTGGAGGTCCTCGAGGTTCTCTACAAAAAAGACGATGACGTTTGCAAATCTGAACTTACTCCAGTATTCGCTGTCTATTCTGATTCCTCTGATTTCCCAGTCTAAGTTTTTGGAGATAATCTCGAAGCAGGCTGTAGAGTAACTTTGTATATCGGTTTGTTTTAATATATTTTCAAACCATTCACAACATACCGAATGGTTAAACCTTCAACATCCTGCAAGCGTTTTTCGGACAGAGCAAATATTTTATGAATCTATTTTTGATTGGTAGAATAACTCAATCAAAGTTGGTTTTAGTTTGATTTTACATGATATCAGGGATTAACAAATGCTATTTACGTGAAGTGAGTTGAAAATGAACTCTTTTTTTTCTGTAACCAGAGCCGTTTGTCCAGTCGTGCCTTTCAGAGTTCGGCAGTGGGCGATCATGAAAGTAATACAGAAAAGCCTCCTAGTAAGAGTTTTGGAGGTCGTTGCATACCTGGTTTGACCCCCACTCCCACACAGTACAAACACACTCCTTCTTTTGCCCAGTGCTTGTATCTCAAAGCCATTCACCAATGAGTATCTAATTGCAATCACCCCCGACTAAAATTCCTTTGTTTTCTTTTATAATTTTCATCTTTTTTTTTTACCATGTACGTAATTTACACCAGTCAACGAAGACGGATATATATATATATATATATATATATATATATATATATATATATATATATATATATATATATATACATATACATATATATATATATATATATATATATATATATATATATATATATATATATATATATATATATTGTAGAATGGGGGTTTGTGAATCCTCATTCTGCTATATCTCCAGCTCTACTTTAAACCGACTTAACATTTAAAGTTGAATGTCTCGAGCACTCTATGAAATAAACCCATTACACATCGGATATTACATTATATCATATTATACTGTTATATTGCATCCCTGATTTGTAATATATATATATATATATATATATATATATATATATATATATATATATAGTTGCCAGATCACTCGTGATATCCAGCGGTTGCCTAAAATTCTTGCAACATGACCAGCTCATTGCCATTTTAGTTTTTTCATTGATTCAATAGTATCTTTGTTTTGTTTTTTCTACGACAAATAAATGAAATGGCCCAACAAACTATACAAGTTCAGAAATTTTTGGCTCCGCGATGCCTGTGTCAGAGAGTTCTGGCAAATCCTGGGGAAAGGTCTAAGTATAACAACGGACGCTAAACGGCTACAGATCATGATTATGATAATGATAACTATGTTTGTCTGTCGGTAAACGATCTATCTTAATAATCAACATATCGAATCAATCCAAAAGTTTCGATACTCAGTCTAATACAAGAAACTCACTGGTCCCATTTGGCCCGCCCGGCTCGTTGCAATGTATCAGCTATCACCCGACATTCTTAGAGGCCCTGTAATAGAGAAAAAAGAGATTTTCAATGTCATTGCCTGACAGGGAGAATGATTTAGGAGATGAAAAACATTCGAAGAATTCTTAAACTGATGAATGGTTTCGCCCAGAGGTAAATGAACATATTTTGGAGGGGAATGAAACTAGATACGATGAAAGATGTGTAAATGGAACATGAATGACTCAATCTTTCATGTATTTATATTATTTCTATACCTCAAAAAGATGTTACCATTATAGTGGTTAGAAACGCATATCGTCTTTTAATGGCAGTAGAACTGGGAACGTGATGTTTTTTTCTCTCTACCAACGGTTTTTCTAATTTTAACGATTCAGGGTTTTCCCCGAATTCGCAGTAATATTACCTTTTACGGGAGATCACGCGATAAAACATGAATTATGTATAATAGAGCACAAGTAAGACAACAATGGTTAAAAAAACAAGAAAATTTGGTTTACGGTGAATAAAATTTTGCCATAAAGACTCGTGAGGGAACAGTACTGAAATTGTTTAAGAAGTACTGTACTAGATAGAGGTTACAAAAAAAATCATTCCCCAAAATTCCCCCCGGGGTATTCACTGCCAACAATTCATCCCCACGTAGAACTGACTACCAACAATTCATCACCAAACAATTCATAGCCGTAGATTACGGAAAATTCAACCTCAGCAAATAATATCCAACCTAATTTAACAATATAAATACCAGCTGTTGATTGATCATAAAATTCCTCTGTTCAGTTGGTTTCGTAAATACTAACGTAAGGTTTGTAGTATCCTTTGAATGTAAGTAAAGGTATTTTTAATCGTACGTTTTCGATGTAGCAATGAAAATATTTAAAATCTTCGACGTCCTATTTTAAAAAAACGTAATTAATCTCAGAAACAAATCATGAAGAGTTTGTTTCTGGAGAAATTTATATTAAATCTAAAATGCCAGTCTGACTCTAGAAATACTACGTAATACTTAGCGTTCTCTGAAGTAAAGTGTGTGTTTATTTTTTATGAAGTTTCGATGTAGGGATAGGGACTTTTGGAGCGCTGTCTACGACAATCTATTTGAGGGAAAAATGTATATTGGGATGAAATGCTGGGGATAAACTTGCTGGATCCCATAGAAAAAGATCGGAGCAAGCCCAGACCAAGGATTTTTTTTTATTGCACCGCGGACCAGTTTAATAGTGACAACATTATTGCAGAATGGCCGACTTAATTAACTTATCCATTGATCACGCCCTTTTAAAATTCTTTCGTTAATCATCCTCAAGAGGGCATTGATCATGTGATGGTTTAACCAGACCTGTTTTACTTATGTATTTCATTAGAATCAACTTCCGGTTTGTCAGGCTCGTCGAAGTTCAATCAGATCCCCATTAAACCTACCTTTTCGGGAACACATTCCATTGCTACCCTCTCACGACACTGGGCGAGGGGTTGAACAATGCCGATTTGAATTTAGGATTGTCCGTCATTTAGAATAGTTGCTAACCAAGGTTGAAGAGCCCAGTCTTCCATTCTATTTACCCATAGCTGGGCAAGAGGAGATGAATTCATGACTTTCCCGTCAGTGCGAAGGGAAGGCAAACTGTTCCAGCTAATGTAAGAACTTGGTTTGCCGACTCAATTTAACATGCTGCTAACCGCTGGGCTACTCGCACCTCCTGATTAGTGATGATCTCATGACATACTTGAAACCGGAAAGTACAGCGTGACCTTGCTTATTGACGCATACGCATGCACGCTCACATATACAAAGATACATGGATTCCAACACAAACACACACACATAAACATGTATTGTCAAAATTCTGACCAAGTTGAAGTTGACTAGGTTTTTTCTCGTAACAAGAGCAACAAGAGCAATCCTCACCTAATTTTGGGGAGTAAACTTTTCGCTGTTCGTCTATCCTTTTCACGTTGAACCAAACGTATATATAAAATTAACATCTCCCTACCGCGATTTGAAATCACAACCATGTGATTAGAAGGCGGCTCTCTTATGAAACTGAACCAAACAGACAAATCTCATGTATACATAAATTTATTTACTTCATATACAATACCAAAGTTGCATTGATCATCTTCCGTTGGGATAGAAGTAGGAGCAGAGTTTGACCCTGAAACAATCAGCTTTGTTTATAATTGTAAGATTTATAGTGGGTGACAGGTGAATTGATATCATACAGGCGGCATTTGTGGAGAAATGTTTAGCGTGCTTATCTCCAGAACCATTGGTAATGCATACGGTAAGGCTTGGTTTGGGGGACTAGGTATACGGCAGGACAATGTTTTGGAAACTATGTATACGGCAAGGCAGTGCTTTGGGAACTAGGTATACGGCAAGGCAGTATTTTTCAAACAAAACAGCGTTTTTGGAACTAGGTATACGGTCAGGCTGGGTTTTGTGAACCATGTACACGATAAGCCTGGGTTTAGTGAACTAGGTATACGGTAAGAATGGGTTTTTGGGGCCCATCAGAGATCAGCGAAGTGAAAATGCGCAGCTGGGGTTCCAGGGCGCTGTAAGCTTCCGTGGGTGTTTTGAAAATATGGCCAATTTTAAAGATACAAAAAAACAAAAAAAAATTGGAAGTTGGTATACACCGTACCCTCGCGTACCCCAACCGCATTTTATCCGCTGGAGTAGACTTTTAGAGAAGTTTTGACACTCTACTGTGAAGTAAAAATCTAGTCCGGAGTCTGGGTGGCCACTGGCGTTCCCGTACTTGAAAATCAAGTTTGTCACTTCCTGAATCTAATCAACCAATGGATTTCCCATATCACCCGACATGCTTTCTTATTCAGCGACTGTAATTGGTAACAAGATCTGAAGTCCCATATCCTGTTTCGCCCCTCTTAGAAACCATGTATCCCAAATCACACAGCTTGTTCAAATCATGTGATTTTAGGTACGAGGTCCCAAAGGTCAAACGGTTATTTCCCATTAACAAGGAAAGTCCATGTTGCCAAAGTAGCCATTTTCCAGCTAGATCTGGATGATTTGTTTTCCCAATTTAGCCGACAAAAATCCACGATAATCGAGAATCTCAAAAAAAGTAACTTTAATGAAAAAAAAAGTACAATTTTATTAATATTTGTTCTAAAATCTTCGTGTTCTTGTATCTGACAACTAGACTTCAAATGATATGTAACAATTTTAGCTATAAAGTTAGCCGTAAAAAAGAAATATTTAGCTTATTTTGGCAATCTTAAAGGTAGTTTTAGCTATAAAGAGAAACAATCCTCATGTGGCAATTCTGTTGAGAGTGCCTATTGTATTGCAATGATTAAATTGTCTCGCATGTCACCCCAGTAGAGTAGTGTCGGGGTTCCAATCTCATTTTTTTTGCACCACGGACCGGTTTAGTAATGACAATATTCTTGTGGACCAGCTGACTCGGTGGGATTGGAGGTGGTTGGTGTTGATCACGACTGGGATATTTTAGGTGGGTCAAAATAATAACGATTTCTGTTATCTTAAAATTAGATGTTATTTTTGGAATAGACAATTATTTAACTATGTTCATGTAATATAATGTTTTGAAGCGTGAATTTCACCCTATTTATTTAAGCTGAACGTTTTCTCAACGAATTAGTAAAAAAAAATGATACATTATTTAGTTCGCAAAACAACAATCTCTGAAATATTTTTCAGCTCGTGACTCAAAAAAGAAAGAAAAAGTAGAGAAGACAAAGGACTCAAGTTGTTTTTAACAAGTTGACCCCTTGAATTTAAATAAAAACTGCTCTTTTGTATATAATGAAAGTTGTTCGGTTAATCCAACAAACCGGTTGTTTGGTCCAACATCGATGCGGCCCTATAAACCGGAACCCTCTGTATTTGGAATTAGTAATCCCAAGACCTTATCTAATTATTCGATATTTTTTGTCGGTGACATCCCAATGCATGTTAACGTTTGGGATGTGAAACATCTTGTTCTTTTGCAGAACTGATAATATTGAATATACACACACGCGCACACTCAGTGGGTTAGGGTGGCGGGTTTGGGTTACTGGCAAGTCTGCTTACGTTCACTTCGGTTGGATACCTTCGGGAAAAGGATGAATCCAGAAGGATAGCAGGGTAATTCAAACTTTAACCTTTAAAAGCAGTTCAACTAAGAGAAGGTTACTCTGAGAGGAAGAAGAAACTCAGGTTTGAGACCCTCTAAGGCCGACTGGTCGTAACTCAAAAGACTGCTAATAGGGACATCTTATCATAGTACTGAGAAACGGCTTTGGAAGATAAGAGGGTTGGATTGTTCAACGATCCTTCCCACTTAATAAAAAGACATTCACGCACAGTCATAGCAGTGATGTCAGCAAGGGTTCTCTGTGTCCGAGAATGAAGGCAGCACTTGGGGACAGTTGCGCTGTATCTTTGGGCAGTGGTTCTCAACTTTCTCGAAATTATTCCAAACTTTTGTCAATGAGATCACTAGTTTCCCCTCCTTTATTCCAATAGATTGCAACAAAGAATCATAATCTTTTATCGTCCGCCGTTGGACGGAGACCTTCCCTAAAATTCATCACTTTACCTACATCGCAGAGCCAATACTTTCTGAATTTGTCTAGTTTGTCTGTCCATCTTGTATTCTGCCAGCCTCGGTTGTGCATGTTATTTCTTGGGATCCATGTTGTGAGTCGTGATGTCCATCGGTTGTCTGCCATTCTTGCAACATGACCAGCCCATAGTCATTTGAATTTTTTAGTAGATTCTATTTTGTCTCGGACTCCTGTTTTCTCCCTGATATACCGTGTTCTCTTGTGATCTCTCCATGTAAGGTTGAACATGATTCTCTCATGTGCTCGTCGCATGGTTCTCGGTCTGGGAGTCTGTCTCTTGGTTAGGTTTCATGCTTCAGCTCCATAGGTGACTATTGGGAGAATGCATTGGTTGGATACAGTTCTTTATAGGAATAATGGGATTTTCTTGTTTTTGAAGGCTGGACTTCAGCTGCCGAAGTGATTCGCTTGATTTCTTCTTCTTTTGAGGATCTCATGGGGATCCGTTGTCCTAGGTAGATATAGGGGTCTGCTTTCTTCAGTTTTGCATCTTCGATTTTGATACATAAGTTCTTGTTTCCGACGTGGTTGTTGCACATGACCTTCGTTTTGCTGAAGTTCATGTATAGGCCGACTTTCTTTCTTTCTTCGTTTAGTTCATCTAGCATTAGTAGGAAGCTGTGTAGTTTTCTGTCTAATTAGACAGCTTTATTATAAGAATTAGTTTAATTTTATAATTGTACAACTGCTGCTACTGTCTATTTGTTACCTAGAGAAAGCAAGTGAAAAATAATCAGGAACACATAATTTGGAATTTCAATTAAAAAAAAGAATTCTACTGTCTGATATATAGATCTACGTGTTCTCCGTTCTTGCTTTTTCCCACTAGTTCTTCGAATTGTGGGTCTGTTAGTGAGACACCCATTCCTGCTAAGCTTAGGCTCCCTCAATCCCCCCTCTCGCTCACATGCACACACAGAGTCTCACTCACTTTTCCACTTGGTCACATAATCACACACACACCTGGCCTGGCCTGTTCTTCAGGATCAAAGTGTAGTATCTGTTCCCTGGCATAGACCGAGGAGTCGGTACTGACAATTGCCTGCTGAATGGGCAGGAGAGGGTGTGTGAGTGTCAAAGACCAAGTGCGCCGGTGCAAGCATTAGCCAATGAGGTTTGACTGAGGCTGCATTTGCTAAGCGCATTGGGGAGCCTTCGGACTCGTCCTTAGGCTCTCCCATTATTACTCGGCCCAGCTGCAGGGTCTCTGTTTCCCCGGGGCAGCACTGCTCCATTGCACTTAAAGGAGCAGGTCCCCCTGGTGGATGCTTTCGCAGGTGACGTTGTTTAGCCATTACGATGAGCTTTTCAACGGTAACTGCGTCGGCTGGAGCCATTTTTGGAAGGGCTTGCTCCTTTTTCTTCCCACGTTAAGCCCGACCTTGTGTCACATATTGCAGTTTTGCCAGACTGATCAATAGCACGACTTTTTCTGGCCTTATCGACGAGATCAAAGTGTAGTATCTGTTCCATGGTAGAGCCTGAGGCGCAGGTACTGACACTTGCCCGTCGAATGGGCCGGAGATTGGCGTGGGGATGGTGTCAAGATCGAGTGCGCCGGTGCAGTGCGTCAGGCAATGAGTTTTACTAAGGCTGCGCTTGGCTACGCGCATTAGAGGCCTTTGGACTCGTCCTTGGGCTCTCCTATTATTACGAGGCTCAGCTGCAGGGGATCCGTTGCCTCGGGGCAGCACTGCTCCATTGCACTTAAAGTAGCAGGTCCCTAAGTGGACGCTTTCGTGGCGGAGGTTGTTGTAGCTTCTACGGTTGTTTGGCAACCAAAGTCGCCTCGGCTGGAGCCATTTTTGAAAGGAGGACTCCTATTTTCCCCACGTTAAGCCCCGACCTTGCGTCATATTTTGCTGTGGTGGGACAGTAAATAAATAGTGCCCGGGGCACTACTACATTGCACTTAGAGGAGCAGGTCCCAAAGTGGACACTTTTGTGACGGAGGTTGTTTTAGCTTCTACAGTCGCTTGGCAGTCAAAGTCGCGTCAGCTTGAGCTATTTTACGACGGATGGTTCCTGTTCTTCCCACGTTAAGCTCGACATTGTGTCATATTTTGCTGTGGTAGCGAATAAACAACACACCCTTCGCATATTTTTTCTGGTCTTTTCGGCATGGATTAAAATGTAGTATCTGTTCCCTGGCAGAGCCCGAGGCGCCGGTACCGACACTTACCTGTCAAATGGACCGGAGGAAGTGTATCTCAAAGACCGAGTGTGCCAGTGCAATGCGTTGGCTAATGAGGTTATACTGGGGGATACGGCGCCCCGCGGCAGCACTGTTCCATTGCACTTAACGAAACAGGTCGGGCTCGTCTTGACGCTTTCGTGACGGCGCTTGCTTTGGTTACTTAGCCGCGTGGGCTGGAGCTATTTTTGGATGGGTGTCTCCTATTTTTCCCAACGGCTAAATTTTTCCTTGTGTCACATTTGCTCTGTTGGGAGAGTAAATAAATAACACACACACACACGTGCTCTCTTTCTCTCTCTCTCCCTCACACACACACACACTCACACTCTCTCTCTCTCTTTCCCACTTGGTCACATAATGCACACACACACACATCGAAACACGTACAAACACAAATACCGGATATGTTGTAATGTACATTTGGCAATTTTCTCTGTAATATATATGTTAATTATATGTTAATTAATTGGCCGATTTACCACTGTTTATAGTTTTATCTATGAAGCGAAAAATAAGTAGTGGCTAATTGTCATCTAACATATTCTGAAAACGATTTTTGACTTAATTGTTTATTTATCCTCCTGCGATTACGATATATTAATTACCAGAAAAAGTGATGGGAATACAATTAATGTATCATTCGCTAATGCTCCAAATATGGGAACCAATTATTGTATAAAAATAAAGGAATAAAGCGTTTTTTATCATTATAGATCCGAAACGTTATGTTACTGTAAATAGTTCTGAAACAGTGATACACCATACCATAATGTAAATCAACCGATTGGATATAAAAAAAAAAGTTTTCTGTATCTCAATCAGGACAACACAAGGTTACAGAGGTCAACCTATAGAGTCCCACTGTGGTATATAATTTTGTTGGAAAAATTCATACTCGAATATCTTGGGTCTGAGATCTTTTCTTAGATTTGTTTTGTGTATGGTAATGTTTGGAGTAGATACTATAGCTTCTGATAGCTTGTTCCTGGCAGGAACAGATCTGAAAAGTGCTTTCTAACTCCGGTAGCTGTTTTGATTTGTAACCTCTGGTTGCATTGCTTAGGGATGGCTGCAGCATGATCTTATCTGAACAAGTGTTGTGCTTGAGTCGACGGTGTGTAGACATGTGGTTATCTTGTATATTTTCAGTAGATCAGCAGGGATTCCTGTACAGGATAGTGTCTCCAGATCAAGCTCTTTTATCCTTTTCGAAGTGTTTGATGCTGGGATCATCTTTGGGACTTTCCTTTCTGCTCTTTTTGTAGAATTTTTGTTGAATTTGCGTTGAGGTGACAAAATGTAAGACTTTTAAATGCAGTCTGACGTGTGCTTTATAAAAAAACATTTCAAATATCTCCGTATCCATGTTATTTAAGGTGTGGCGGAGACAGCCTAGCGTTTTGTGTTTGCCATGTTGATTTTCTATTGGCAGTGTCCTGTGAATTTTAATGTTTTATCAATGTGAACACTAAGGTCTTTTTTCTACACTTGTGTATGATTAGGCTGTCTTCCATTCAATCCACACGGTAAATTTTTTTAGATGCACGAGCATCTCTAGTACCGATGACCCTCTCTCTCACACTGACTGACAAGCTTACATGCCGGAGCACTTCCACCACCTGTTGCCGTATCTCCGTCTTTCTGTTGATACCTGAAAACGCAAGGGAGAGATGTAAAATGTAGTTGTTAAATAACGCATAAAACGACCTAAAAAGGCATACAAAGGCTACTAAAAGGATAACTATACAATATATTGATCAGATATTAATTCAGTAGTTAAGTTCAAAGACATTAATTTGTTTCTTCGTCGGGATTTTGCGTGCCACGAATTCGTTTTGGTACGACGGAAGCAGTGCATCTGACGAGCCAAACTGTCGTCGTAATTTCTCATTGGGACACACCAAAGATTTCCAACCGTTTGGGTGTCTGTCGAAGAAGAAACTAATAACCTTTAACTTTATTATTGGGTTGATGTCTTATCAATACGTTGTATAGTTATCCTTTTGGGGGTTCTATGTTTTTGGAGCTTTTGGATGTTGTGTTTAACTAACATATGTCATACTTTTATAAGCAAGGGTAACTGAAAACTCCAACAACTATGAGGAAAGAGAAAGGAATCCATTCCAGAAAGCTACAGCCTATTTCCATGGGAAAAACGCCCTGATCTCATAATGTTTCAACAAAATCGCACCCCTCTGTCTGTCCGTATGTGACAGTCTACCACCACAAAAAAAACTACATATTATTCTTCCTCCGTGACCTATCTCTGCACTAACTTTGCCCATTTCACTCCACCGATATCGAGCCTCACACATATGCACAGCTCCACAACTACACCACTGTGTCTTCACCACGTGCTAAAAAAAGTGTATCACCTCTCACTCTCGTGGATGAGATGGTAAAGCTTTGAGGAAGAATAGTTAAGATCGGATCGGCCAATGGGTTGGCGAAATGATAACAAACTTACGGAGAAAGAAAGAGAGAGAAACAGTTGCCGGCCATAAAGGCCGGGACCAGAGGTATGATCAGCAAGGAATGCCGGCACTAATGAGCCTTGGACCATGTGCGTCCAGGGGTTTTATAGGGGTCTTCGGAGGAAGTGACGTTTTTGATATCTAGCTAAAAAAAGAATTTCGTATTTAATTCCTGACTAAAAGAATGGGGGCGCTACATACTTTTCTGTGTGTACCAATGTGACTCATATGCATGATTTTTTTGCAAGTCAGTTTCCGAAAATCCCCCCAAATATGTTTTGTTTCTTATGGGCAGAGGGGAATTTACAATGTAAATTGATGCTAAATCGAACACATCGAAGTGCCCACCTCCATAGCTAAATCTGCCGAGTGCCGAGGAGAAGAAATGCTCATTCGTGAAGTGAGTGGGGACTTCGTATCGTTCATTGAGAAGATTAGAAGTAAGAGGGAGATGACAGTGGGGACTTTGGTATGATTCATAGAGAGGGACTGAGAGTAAGAATGGCTGCTTGTTGTTAAGCAGTGTGCATATGTATCTAAAATGTTCCGAAATCGTGAACAAACTCTGAACTTCACAAACTTTTGAAATTGAAATTTATCTAATTTCAGTCTTTCTATCTATCTATCTATCTATCTTAGAAACTGTCAACCAAAACTGTCAATATCAGTATAGGCAGCATCAATGCAGGTTTCTTCAGTTTTTAAGCTGGTCTGGCTAGATATGTATCAATATATGTATCACGAGTACTTATATAGGTTCTTACTCAATTCCCAATGTAAGTTTATGCTAAATTGGTCCTTCAGTTCGTGTCCAGTCTTATTCAAGCTTATTTATTTTTCTTGATTCAGATTTTTTTGTAATCGCAACCCAACATAAGTCGAGAGACGTAACTTCTTCTAGTTGATCACCCCAACACAGATCGCTACCAAACGACGTTGGTCACCTGACATTTTCGAACTTTTCTCTTTTTTTTCATAGCAATTTATCCCGACTTTTTGGGTGAGTATTTAGTCTAGTCTGTTAAAATGGGACATTATCTTTAAAAATAGATATTTTATCTAAAATAGATCTTTTATCTAAAATAATCTTTAAAAAATTACCAGAATAAGATTTGGGCATCATTGGCCCAAAATAATAATTAAGGCCCAAAAAACACTTTTTTTGGGGAAAAAAAGAAAATGTTTCAAAATGATATTTAGTGGAGCTAATTTCTAATGTTGTAGCCTCAAAAGTGTGACCAGCTCCGTCAACACTCACCCACGCACAGACTCAGGGATACTCAGAGAGAAAAATCTGTAGCTGACTGGTTTCTCTAGCAGTCCATCTGTGAACACTATATGATTTCCATCTATCTATCTATCTATTTTATCATATCTCTTCATTATGATAGAAATTTTAGCCCACCTGTTAGGGCGGATATTCAGTCTAGTCAATTAAAATGCGACATCACTTAACCAAGAAATAGATGGAGATGTTCAAGTCTATGAGTGAATAACTATGAGAATAATACAAGACGCTGATGATGACATAAGTCGGGTTATGTGGCAAAGGTCACAGAAAGCACCAACCACAGTCCGCATCAATTAATGTGAAAAGGTCAAATAGAGAACATTCTTCTGACATGTAAATAAGGGGTTATCTCTCACATGGCTTAAATTACTCATTGTCATGGTTTGGCTTTGCAAATGAAGATTTAGGAAGGTTTTCCGCGTCTTGTAGGCCCCCAGATGCCGGTGAAGTCTGTCTGTGAATATTTCTCATGCCTGTGCGATGAAGTTTTCAGTTGAGAGCAGCATGCTCGCGACCGACCCCAACCTTTTAAAGTAAGGGTTTGCATCCAATGGTTCACCGAAGAAGGACGATATGAGCAAGGTCCCTTGGTTTTAGGTTTTGTTGAAGAATGCTTCTCCCAAGCTGATGCCCGAGCAGCCCGTACGGGACCTAGTTAGACTGAAGCTAAGGTCATGGACACTCCACAGTAAGAAAATGTCTGAGCCGGTTGTAGAGTCCTGGAGAACTATGGATCTATCAAAAATGAAATCGAACAAAAATACTGAAGAAATTCTGCAGAACTTTGTCCCAAAACCGCTGGACATCCTGACTCACAACGTGGGTCCCCACAGACCATATGTGACCGGCAAAATATGAGATGACCTGACGAACTAAACAAGTTCAGAAAGTATTGGCTTCGCGACGCCCTTCATAGAGAGGTTTGAACTTGTCTAGTTCGTCACACCATCTCATCCCGATGGAATACACGGCCGGTATCAGCTTAGTGATCCTTGCAACTTTCTCAAATTAGGATGTCCAGTGTACACGTCACGTACTTACATAGCTAGGCAGAAACACCTTAAAAATGAATAGACCTGTGTTGACATTGATGGGTTGACAGTTTCCTAATAACACATTGAGATTATTTGGTTAGTGAATGGAAAAAATACGACGAATATGTTTGGATTCTGGAAGAAGATTACCAGCCGTTCTAGCAGATGACAGAGTAAAGCTGAAAGAGGGTGGAAAGCTGAGAGAATATTGGGCTGTCCAGAAAGTAATAACACTTTTTTTTTTCATTATAATGGAAAGTTTAAAACTAAAAACGAACAAGCCTGGTTAGTCACTTAGTACGAACCGTCATATGACCAACGTATTTTGGCAACTTACCGTGTTGGAGATGATCAATCAAAAAATGGAAAATGGGGCAACCAATCAATAAGTTCTTTCTCTAGTCTTTTATTGGCCAGTGATCACAAGAATGTTTGAATTTTCAAAAAATAACCAGACACAAACTAAAGGACCAATTCAGCATAAACTCACATTGCAGCTTGCTCCCCCACAAAACCTATTTAGAAAATTAATTCAATGATTAGTAGCTTCGACGATTCGCAGTTCAGTCATGAATAATTTGAAGGAATATTTTAGGGACAAATTGGTCCCTTAGTTTGTGTTCATAATTTTGAAAAAATAAATAAATTTGTGACTCAAACCACACAGGTAATATTTTCATGAAGGTAACTTGATTTTACAACCACCACTGCTTAATTTTTTTTTTAGGTAAACAGCAGCGTATACAGTGGCTGTTATTCATAATTTCCCTTGGAATGCAAGTTACTTTTGTTTTCTTCCTGGGTAATACGTGTTATTTTAATTGACCGTCTCTAACAAGTAAAGGAAATGTCAATCATTCCCTTCAATCATTGTTTTTATGACCATGACTGTGATAATTCGGAATCTACTTTTTGTCATTTGGAAAACGAACAAATTTGTGCATTCTAACAACATCAACCAGAAGAGAAACTGCATGGATATCACTACTCTGACCACAAAAGCAATGTTAGTGGAATATAAAAGCTATTTTCTATACTTTTTACACGTAAGGTGAAAGTAAAGGCAAAGTGTTAATCTCCTAAGAGACATTCCCCCCATGGAGTATTACGGGCGGTGACAAAGTCCCAGTTTCTGTGGCATGTATCAGCTTAGTGATCCTTGCAAGTCTCAAGTCTGGTCGAGACCAGGACTTGATACCTACAAGCTTTCATGACAAACCCCTTGACAGGATGCACGTCTACGGAAGTAATACCTCCACTCTTATCACAGAAAATTTTTTTCACACAAAAGAAATCAGAAAAATAACACCCACTACCCAGGAATAAGAATTGCGTTGCATGATGTAATCGTGATGCAATGGTAGGTATTGCTTTCACATCGATCGGCTTAGTGAAAACTAGGCTGATTCTTGCACGAATTCGTCGTAAATCTTCTTAACTTATTATTGATTCATAAGAACAAAAACATCAACAACACAAGCATCAATGATCAACAATAAAAATGAGGATCATTTGTTTTTTTGTTTTTGTTTTCACTGGAAATCGTCAACCATAACTGTGACCAGAAGTATCAACATAGGTTTCTTCAGATCTTTAATTGCTCTAGCTAACTGGCTGTGTATGTATGTATGCATGTATGTATGCATACATACATATATGTATGTATGTATGTATGTATGCATGTATGTATGTATGTATGTTTGTGTGTATATATGCATGTATGTATGTATGCATGTTTGTATGTATATATGTATGCATGTATGCATGTATATATGTATGCATGTATATATGTATGCATGTATGTATGTATGTAAGCATGTACGTATGTATGTATGTATGCATCTATGTATGTATGTATGCATGTATGTATGTATGTATGTTTGTGTGTATATATGCATGTATGTATGTATGCATGTTTGTATGTATATATGTATGCATGTATGCATGTATATATGTATGCATGTATATATGTATGCATGTATGTATGTATGTAAGCATGTACGTATGTATGTATGTATGCATCTATGTATGTATGTATGTATGTATGTATGTATGCATGTACGTATGCATGTATGTATGTTTGTATATATGTATGTATGCATGTATTCTTGCATGTATGTATGTATGTATGTATGCATGTATGTATGTACAGTGGCGGTGCTGGGCCCGATTGCATCCCCAGCAAATTTTCCAAAGATTACAGTTTTAGATTTAGATTTTTCTCACTGCTCCGTTGCCTCTGCAGTTGCAGGGTCTGCAGGTCTCGCGCACCGTTTCAGGTATGTATGTATGTATGTATGTATCACGCATACAGACTGCACCGATGGAGCTAGAGTGCTGGAAATTTAAACATCTACCCCCTTATTATGTCTAGGAAAAACGTTTTTGTGTATTTTAAAAATCCACACTCGAATAAATTTCAGTTTGCAATGTGAGTTTATGCTGAATTGGTCCTCAATCTGTGCCCGCTTGTTTTTTGAAAACTCAAAGTTACTCACTTCTACCTGACTACAAATTAGGTAGGAAACTTCATAAAAAAAGGGAGTGTACTGGAAAATATTTTTCGCTCATTCTTTCCGTCGACCGAGAGAGACCGGCTCCAAAACAAGAACCATAAGCTCAACTATACATCCACCATTCATAGTGGTCGTAACAAGAGAAGGAGGAGGAAGAAGAAGGAGAATTCTTTCTGAGCCAATTGATTCTCATACTTGTAAAATATTACAATATGGAAATATTCCCAGAGAATTATTTTTAATAAAAATCGTAAATTTTTTTTTTAAATACGAAAAATAACACACTCGCACATCTTATTATCACTTCATTGCATTTATGACGGCACTCCTTTGATAACATCACACCTTTTACTTCCTATTTGGTTGTTCAACATAAGAAAAATCGAAAGACTAACAGACAGACCGACCGGCCAAAAAGTGTCTAATAGAGATGTACGAACATATAAGAAACGATACTAGGGTGAAAAGAAAGAAAGTGCATGCAATTACAAACTTAGCCCTGGATGGGTGTATCTCTGTCACTATCATTATCTCCTCTTCTCTCGACTTTATGCTAAATTGAATTGCACTGAACGAATTACGTTCCCCTTTTCTTTGTCCTGTCAGGTCTAATTTAATGTTCCTATTCGTCAGAGGCTGCAACGAGTTTCGCCTCCGTCAGATCAGAGGCCACGACAGACTCTGGCAATATCTTTTCATCCGACACCTTCGCTTTTTACGCTCTTCTGAGTATGACGCCTTTTCTATTGGGGATTGAGATCCCATACGTGAAGTGATTATTATTATCAGAGGAAAACTCGTTCACTGTGGTCTTTGTACTCAAATTCGACAGGCCGATGAAAATATTCATTAGTAGCGAGGAAAAAGGAAAGAGTTTTGAAGATCATGCCAGTCTCTATGGTGCCTTTACCTCGCGGCTATTACTCACAACCTGTGATTCAAATAACAAGTAACACAATAAGTAGGACTTTTTAAAAGTGAAACTCTCTAATCCGGTGCTCTGTAGTCCAGCAACTTCCTTAGTCCAGCTGGTTCTTTGATCGGGGTTCAAACCTCTGTTTTCTTGGATTTAAATTTTTACTGTAGAAACTACTGTTGCGCTAAAAACTTTTCCACAAAATTTGACTTCTTCCGCTTCAGTTATGTGACCATACGAACGATTTGTAAAAGCTTGGTTCCTGTTGGGAAGGAACCAGAACCGGTTCCTTAGCTGGCACCAACCTGCGCTAGCTGATTCGACTTATGTACATCAAATCCAATCACCACATGGAAAAAAAATCAAACGACAAATCTCTGACCATTTGCAATGTTATGTCCTAAGGCAGAAAGGTTATCCTCTTTCAAGTGTGTGTCGAGAAGCAGGAAGAATTAATTTCGGTTTCCAATCAAGCTTTTTCATAGCATTCATTTGATCACACAACCGAAGCACAGGAACTCAAATTTTGAGGAAAAGTTTTAGTCCATCTGTAGCTTCTACAGTCAAAATTTCAGCTCCAAATCTCAATGCAATAAAAGTTTAATCCTAATTTTCGTTGTTCGTATTTTTCCTTAACAACCAATGCTAAAACTACATCGCTTTGTTTTCCCAAACAATAAGAAAAAGCGTTAAAAATCGATGTGTTTACATTTGGAGTTCACCTAGGCGTTGAATTTCTGTTTCACAGCTTTTTCTGTCGCCCGACAATGACCAGGTCTCCAGATAGCCTGATTGAAGAGGTACAAATGTACTACTAACTAGGATTTGTAATCAATAAAGTCATACTAATCGTATTAACCTGATAATTATATACCGATCCAAGGATTTGATAGCAGGTGGCATTTAGAACTTAGTTATTGGCAATGCATAACTGGGGTAAATTGTGTTAGGAAGCCGGCAAATTATTGATGTTGCTGTTTAGAGTCGATGAACATTATTTGGTGGAAGCCTCGTTCACGTGCTTAAAATGGAGATGAATCCTGTCAGTCTTAAAATTAACAAAAGATAATCTCCCCAATCAAAGAAAGTGGAAATAGAGGTGGTGAATGAACAAGTTACTCCTCTCGCCTTTTGTTGAGTAGTTATCTCTAAAGAACTTCACATAAGCTTACATTTCAAATCGAACCCCTTACTAAAAACCTATTTAGGGGGTGTTTGAATAAATAAAAAAAAAACGTTTTTTTCTAGACATAATAAAGAATTACTGTATAAATGTTCAGTTCTCCAGCTCCATCGGTGTGGCCTGTACGCATGATACATACATAGCCAGCCAGCTGGACCAACTTGAAAACTGAAGAAACCTATGTTGACAGTATTAGTGACAGTTTTTTTCTGACAGTTTCTAATATAGACATAAGTGAATAGCAAAATTCCTTCTCAACCCTAGATCAAATAGCCCTTATTCATGTAATTGTGTCTATGGTAAAATCGGTTACACTTGACGTTGTTTCAGTAAAAGTTGTGGTTTTCAGGGAACGAAGCCACGACTTTAATCAGGAAATTTATGTGATTGGGAACCCAAAGAAGAATCTAAACCATCGAAACGACAGTATTACCAAAAATCAGAGAAAATACTGAGGAGGGTGCTGGAGTAATGAAAAGACTTGTACTCATTTGATCTTCGGTAAAAAGTTCCAAGTTACCACTGGTAAGAAAACTAAATAATAACAGGTCTAGTTAGTCGCTCAATAGAAACTGTCATGAGACCAAAGTCTGTTAGAACCATGCCGTGTTGGGGTGATCTATGAGAAAATTGGGAAAAAGGGTGATCAATGAATAAGTTACTTCTCTTGCATTTTGTTGGACAGTGATCACTGAAAAAGTCAAAATTTTTAAAAATTGAAGGAACAAACGGTAATGCTGTTGTACAAAGACTAAGGGATCAATTTGAACTATTTGGGGAGGGGAATTAGAAAAAATAACCTTTTTTCTGGCCATAATAAGGAGTAAATGTCCCATTCGTTCTACACGTACGCGTGATACACACATACATAGCCATCCATCCAGCCAGACTAGACTAAAAACTGTAGAAACCTATGTTGACAGTTTTGGTGACAGTTAAGGTTTACAGTTTCTAATATATCAGGTATTGGACGCCTTTGTTCGAGCAAACGAAAGAATAACATTGAAAGAAAGTGACAGGCAAATATATGACAGAATTTGCTCTTTCTTTCAGTCCTTCATAGTAACTGCAGACCATGTTGGAACTGAGATGAGACCGTGAATGCTATTAGGGTGTTCGGAAAGTACTTACGCGTTTTCATGTTCCAAAAATTACGTATTTTCAAAAAAGAGGTAAGAACAAATACCAGTGAACTTTAATTAGATATAACTCATCAATTATGTAATCGCCATCAATAATGATGCCAGCAGCCCGACGGTAAGGCAAATTTTTGATTTGTCGTCGAAATAATTCTGCGTTAAAAAAAATTGCTTTTTTTGCCCTATTGTTCTGTGCCATTCAACACTGGTTTTCTCGTCTTGGTTGGTTCGCTAATGATCTATAACAGTGAAATAAGTAATTTCTTTCGGAACATCCTAAAATAATAAACGATTGCACCAAGATGGCCAAGAAGGACTTCGAAAGTAGACATGGATGGGTGGGAACTGTGATTCACTGATAATTGTGCAAATGACGAAGATTTGGACATTGGCACAAGAAAAAAATGGAATCTGTCACATAAAATATAAAAATAAAACAAAATAAAATAAAATAAATAAAATGCTAAATTCTCTGGGACTTTGAAATTCAAACGATCGTCCAATCCAGATCTTTATATTTTTCCGAGTATGTTAAAAATTTACAACAAGCAAATAAAAAACTACGACATACCTATCAAAGTCTACTACAAGCAAATCAAAAACTACGGCAAGCAAATAAAAGAATATAGCGAGCAAATAGAAAAAATAATAAATGAAGCGAACAAATTAAAACATACGGCGAGCAAATTAAAAACAACGACAAGAAAAACTGAATCGGTGAAGGAGGATAATCAATCATGGATTTTTCCATTTGGTCTCCAGCGAAAGATATTTGGTTGCTGTAATATTTCATTCTCTCGGGAAAAAAGAATAGTCTTCGTAAACAAAGAGAAGAAATTTCTTGGATACTAAATGTCACTGTTTCAGTAGTTCACAGAATAACATTGAAAGAGAGAGAAAAGCAAGAGAACTATATGGACGTTAGCAGATTAATGAAATTACTTTTTACTTCTGTATTTGTTGTATTAATATTGATGTTTGGTCCAAAAGTTTGGGATTCAAAACAACTGGAAAATCTCACAGTACAGGAAGAAAGCGAATAACTAATGTGCTCGAAGCCATTGAAAACTAGATAAGGGATTGGGGCCAAATCGTTGGTCGAGCTCAGGAAATTTTACATAAAAACACATAAAATAAAGGACGAAGAAAAAATAAACAGGAAACACATGTCAAGAGTAATCAATTCGAGGATTTCCCAGAAGTTACTCCGCAGGAAGTAAAGCAAGTTATCAAACAAACAAATAAAGGAAAGTCACCTGGACCCGATAACATCAACACCGACATATTCAAGAAAGCTGGAAAAGTTATCACTGGGAAATTAGCCATTTTATTCAACTTACGCCTCAAGCAAAGTAAAACCCTAGAAAAGTGGAACACCGCGATCATAATGCTATTAAACAAAAAAATAGTACGCGTATAAATGATTTTGAGGGTGCTTAAGATATATTTAGATCATCTGGGCTAGATTTTAGATTGATAAAGTAATTTTATGATTTCTCAAGTGAACTATGTCAAAATAATTAGGAAAACGAATAAATGAAATGTAGAAAGTCTCTTAGTGGTGTAAAACTTAAACATTTCCGTAATTAACGGATGTATAATAAAACATAAAAGAGGAGGAGGAAAATGTTTGAAATTCGTTTTCTCCCCCTCCATTATGTTTTAATATGCTTCCATTAATTACGGCTATGTCTATCAAAATGTGCCTGGTAAATGTTTCTCTGTAATGGTACGCTTGTAATTTGTTTTTTATCAAGTTTCATATATTTTTATAACTTGAATTAATGTATATTTTAATGTTTAATACGTTTTTCTAATGAAAATTGTGTACGGAAATGCTCTTAGAGAAACTTATATTCATTAAATAAATTAATTTCGAAGCTGTTTAAGTGTGTTGAAATGAATTTATGGCAATGTATTGAATAGTTTTTAAACTAAATGTAAAGGTGACGATTTTAGTCTGAATTTTTTAGATGAGGGACAATTATACACAGATTTACTCGGAATAATGTCCTCACCTTGGTTGTTATAGTTACGGCATTTCGGTCGTTATACCCTCCGGCCTTCTTCAGGTTTCTATATTGGTCTTATTTTAGCTGTCCATTCAAAAGGATATATGAAACCACAACTTCATACTTTTGCATCTACTATAGAAAAATAAAAACATGGTTTTCAGTACGTCGAAGAATGAAAATGATGAATGTTATAATAACAAACTTTCGACGGAATTTCTGGGATTATTATTATTATCATCATCATCATCATCATTATTATTATCATTGTTATAACTATTATTATCATCATCATCATTATTTTTATCATTGTTTTAATTATCATCATTATCATCATCACTATCATCATCACCATCATCATCATTATCATCATCACCATCATCATCACCATCATCATCATTATACACTGATTTCATTGGACTTGGTTTTTATAGTCACGACGTTTCGGAATTGTACCTTCTGGTCATCTTCAGGTGTTCTCCGCAGCGTCATCATAAGAACGTATTGATTAGGAGAGATTGACAGGTAAATGATATCCGCTGGTATGGTCAGTGTAATGAGAACAATCTCCCCTCGTGAACTGAATAAAGGGTTCCATTCGAAATTCCCAGAAAATACAGTAACAGATACCCAAAGAAGTCCGGTGGCCGAAACGTTTTGGCCTTTTTTCTTTGTACTCAGTCACCCAATACAAAACTCAGGGGACCCTCTAGGTATAGGGTTGAGGTAATTTTGTGATAGTTTTGCAAGATGTTTGATGATCCAAAGAGATTGATATTATATCCAGCAGGAAAGCACTCTCATGGAACTATGATAATCTAAATGAGGACATAGGGCTGAGTAAATAAACGTATAATACATGTGCCAGTAATACCAACAATCACTGAAGCACTTGGAACGCTCACGAAGAGCCTTGCAAAGAGATTGGGTGTTTCGGATATCCGAGAATGAAAAGAAACTATCCAGACGATAGCAACACTAAAACCACTTATGATACTGAGAAGAGTACTGGAGTATTCAGAATACTCACAGTCGCTTGGTCTCTCGTGAAAGCCACCAGATATCACTACAGTGAACCGGAATTCCAGTGCAGAGTTTTTAAACGCAAATCAGAGTTTTCCGATAACTCTCTGGGTTTCTAGTGGGTTTTTTTAATCATGATTTTAAAACTAGAATATAACTGTAAAAATGATGGTGTTATTTATGTCTCGATCGACACTGAGAAGCCAAAAACTATTTTATTTGGCAATTAATTTCTAATAATTTAAATATCTTAATTCTAAGTTTTTTTCCAAGTCTCACCTAAACTCAAGCTATTACAATGCGGAATTAGACCTGAAATCTCAAGTCTCTATGATGTGGTCTTAATCCATTTGTGATAATAGAAAGCTAAATCAACCCTATAGAGAATACATTTTCCCTATTCCGTATTCTCTCTTGAGTCCGCCATCGACAGCTATTTATATCAGTTGCGTGGATGCAAACAGAGAAGAAATTTGCATAGAAGCCTGTCATATGTTTGGATTTTATGAAATCCAAATTTTCCATACATTATAGTTTTTCAGGTTTTTCCTTACGTTTTTTCTGTCGTGATTTTATCATCTTAACAAGCGGAGCCTGTGTTTCCTGAATACATGGGAATTCCAAAATACCGGCATAAATTACAGGGCATTAAGAATGGTCTTGAATGGTCAGAATATCAATTATTATCGGATTTTATGGCCAACTTGATAGTTTCACTCCCACTTCTTGACTTGTTCGAAGATTTTTCTCCCTCAAAATGGATAATTTCAGAAATCAGAAATTACTAGAGACAGTTTTTCATGGTCAAATTAATTTACGCTTTAATGACAAAGGACAAATATAGAGGCCTAGTTTATGCAGCTTTGGAATTACCAAATTTTGATTGTGGCATCCTTGTTTTGATTAAATTAAATTTTGACTAAATCAAAACCACATGGTTAGTGCAAAAAATGGCTCAAAGTTCTGCCGAAAGACAATATAGCAAGTGACACTTTGAGCTAAAAACCGGTGAAGACCTCTACTTCAATCTTCCGGATGAAATAAATTTGGGTCCCCCAAAACGTTATTGTGCCAAACCTTTTTCTTATTTCGAAATTGAAACTTGTGGGTTAACGAACTGCCTGTGGATTTACGGAACAATGTTCATTAGATGCGGCAAACTACGATATTTACTTCTTATTTATTGATATACAGAACGGGGGTATCCATCGGGTATAACGAACTTTCAACTCTAATTGTCACTCCTTCCCACCAAATAGTTATTTATAATGAGGGTTTTCTATACTTGTACAACATGGGAGCCAAAAAAAAAAAAAAATGAAATTCAGGAAGGTTCAGCTTACCAAAGTTATTCTGTGAGACTGGGAACATCTGAGAATTCATGAAGATTTCGAGGAATAGTAATAAAATCAAGAGTTAGTAACATTTATTTGTAACACTATTTCAACTAACTAGTAACTGTTAATGAATAGGTATAGGGCTAACAAGTAACTGTCAATAATTAGGTATAAAGCTAAGAAGTAACAGTTACTAAATTTAAAAAATCACTTTAAAACTGCCTTATTATGTTATCTGGGTTCTTTGATGAAGTATCTGGATTTATTTGAGTGAAGGATCTTTTGTTTTTATAAGGAAAAGACTGCCGGCAACCCTGGTGTGAAGTTTCATTCAACAACAATGTTAACAAGTTTTTTTGCTTACGGTGCAAATGAAACCAGAAACCCTCATTGTAAACAACAACCGTTCCGACGAATGATTTCCCCCCATAACCCCCCCTCAAGAATCAACCATCACCAAATAAACAAGTTTAGTGATGGGAATTACATGTTCTGTAGATTTCACAAGAGAAAACAACTCGTGTAACCAACTCGGCTATCAGGCACGTGCCGTGTGAGTAATTACTCCGGTTTCACGGTAGGTCAACTTCTATAAAGTAAATCCTTAACAGAAACTTCATCACAATAGGAAAATATCTAAAAATATGTTGGGTTTTTTATAAACGATAAAAATAAAAACTCGCTGGAGAAAGCTGTACTTCGGTTTATATAGCATTTTAAATGTTTCAGATTCAGGACATTAATAATCTTACTCCGGACTAGATTTTATAGAAAAAAAAAACGATTCAAATTAAAATTCTTCATCTTTTCACAATGTAAATATCTTTAGTTCTGTCGTGCATTTATTGAGATGTCATAAAATTAAATAAGCAGGAGTTTCTTCCGTAAAAAAAATATTCACCCTCTTCTCTTCACCTGGCTACGAACCCTGGTCATTGGCACCAGTGACATATACGCAAATATCTTAGCCACAAAGCAGTTCCAGCATACATGAAATCCGAACCCTGGTACAGGTAGAAAATAAATGCCGGTAATCTTTGCTTTGACGTACATAAACATATGGAGGTGTTTAACCAATTGAGAAACGCTCTAAAAGACATACTCTATCTCTAACTGTATCTCTGGATATGTTTCATATAGGCTATGACGCCATGACTAAATATGTTTTGTAAAATCTATCATGACATAAAAGTGACGTCATCCTTTGGTTCGTCACTCCGAAATTCTCTCATATTCATTCATGTTGGTTTGCCTACGCGAGGAATTCATAATTCACCCCCATCCAGTCGTTTCTGCAAGAGTGATATTTCGAAACAATGATCTCTGGTATGACACTTGTGATTACGACGTCACTTATAGAGAATGAGGCCAAACTAGTCAAAAATATCATAAACAAAGGTTAGTGACACTCACATACTTGGGGTATTGGTCTATACATGTAACTGATTGAGATGACAATTTATTTATTTTCAAGCTTATACACGTAATAATGACGGATTTATTTATGTATGGAACGATACCAAGGAAGAGCATAAAGCTATTTCATTAGATAATTCATTTCCAATCTTTCAGGTATCCTATTATTTTTTTGAAAGTCTCAATTCAACTTCAGCAGTTTTAAAGGGTGATCAGACATAAAGTCTGAAGACAAAATGTTATATAAGAAAAATAATCACTGATGTCGTGCAGTATTAAAAAAAAAGGATTTTTACTAAAAAGAAACTCAGACAACTCTTTTTTCTCTCCTTTGACGTATACTTCCTGATTAACAGTTCCATTTTAAAACTCTTTAATTGTTTTTTCCAGCGCTGTTTTTTCCACGTGGACTAATCCATTAAAACTTTGAGTTTATAACCGGACTTGAACACGACGGGTAATTATACAAAAAACATACTGATTTGCAGGTATAGCCTTTCTATGGATAACCAGCATATACCCGTAAAAATGACGAGGTTATTTCTGAATGGATCATCACTTAAGAGCATAAAGCTATTTCATTTTATATTTTTTTAACTATTCAAGTATTCTGATTGAAGGTTATTACAAAGTTTCAACTCAACTGTAGCTGTTTCAAACAGAGTTCGGACTCACAGTCTCAAGACAAAATGCTATCTATATAAGGAAAATCACTCTGATATCGTGTAGTTAGTATGAGAAAAAGTCATAGGAAAATATCTTATTAAAAAACATAATTCATATCACTAGAAAATGATATAATTATTACAGTCTAAAACGATCAACAATTCTGTGACGTATTATCCATTGTTATGTCATAACGGCCTTATGGCAACCCTTTTATTGTTTTCTTTTAACTGTGTTGATCTTTCTCATGGGCCAATCACACATCACCAAATGACGTCACCGGAACACTAATAGCGACCAATGAATACAAACAGTAAGCATCAAAGACGATTTAACGATAAAATTTAATAGTAAAATAACATCAAACAAAATACATTTCTACCATAAAGTTGAACAGTACAACTCCACCCTGGTATTAAAAATGGCAGACATTGCAGCAGAAAGTGCTCTATCTTCTGGAATATACACACACACACACACACACACACATACACACACACACATATATATATATATATATATGTATGTATATTGGAACCTAAGACTTGTTCACTTGTACAAAAACAGGACAGATTAGTGAAAAATTAAAGAGATCCCCCTTGTCCGTCATTTATAATGAATGACGTATTAAAGAACTTATGCTGCCAAATTATATACATATATATATATGTTGATGACAGTAACAATTGGAAGGTAAAGATTTTAAAAAAAAACTCAAGAGAAAAGCTGGTGTTACACCTCAAAAATTTTTATCATCACTTGATTATGTTTTGATGCATTTCCATGGTTGACAACCATCTTTTTCAGAGAAACTTGCCGTGGCACAAAGAAAATTGTCACTTCCTTCATATTCTGTCAGATCACCCCACATCCACGAAACTAACACACACACACACACAAGAACACATGTATATATCAGAAAAGTTTTATGAAATTTCAATAATTTTAGCATGAAATGTTTTATGAGACAAAAGAATTATTTATCACAAAATGGTTAGCGTATTTTATGACTTCTTTCTAAGTTGTCTAATTTAATTATCGTCAGTTGTTATATGCACATACACCAGTCTTGCAATCAAAGTTACTATTGGGGGGAATCAGAGCTTGACTAGATTTTTTGAAACAATATCTCTCAACCTCTCTGTCTCTGTCTCTCTGTCTCTCTCTCGATATATATATATATATATATATATATATATATATATATATATATATATATATATATATATATATATATATATATAACCTGATTAAAATTATATCATAACCATTATAGAAGACAGCAACATTATAAAGCATTCTGAAGACGATTTATTATGTAGTGGTCGTAAATTCAGTACTACTTTTTGCTTCTCTAACCATGTCTTTTACTAATTAAAACAGACTCTAATCTAACGGCCACATTATGTGTCTTGGTAGTAGTACTGGAGGAGGAGTTCTATAGGAATTCTTCGAAAAGGATTGCCAGCCAGAGACAATATGAAAACAAGAATACATCAAATCAAAGTCAGCTAACCCCCGCCCCAAACTGAATAAGTATCCTGGAAAAGACTGAATAGCTAAGCAGGAGAAGTCTGTGAGGTGGAAATGGTGAAGTGTTGGATCTTTGTGCCATCAATGCAACCGATAAGTACCGCTAAGAATTTTTTTTTTTTATAAACTTTTGATTAACTTTTGAAATTTTGTTTTGCAAATGGAATTACTGGTATTATTACTCATTTCCAATTCTTATTTTTTCTATAAGCAAACTGTATTTCCATGTTTGAAACTATGAAAGATAAGATAAGCAGGAGATGGTATTTGAAGGGGAAAAGAAGTCTGGACTTACACTGTTGTATTTTATTGAGAGCCCACTCCCCAGGGCATTGGCTCTGGGAACCCAGCCTGTTATACAGTCTGGTCAACACTCAATTGCAACAGACCTTTTAACGCTAGCGTGTATCTGCTTTGTTTCAGTGTCTGGAATCTCTGCCTTAAGCTACAACAAGCCGTGTTATTCTATGTATCTGCGTGTAGAAATCGCAGACAGCCGTATTATCTGGAGGTTCCTTACTTGAAGTTGCAGACAGTCATATTTCCTCCAAAGATACGGCAGAACTGTATAGCTAGCTCGGCATCTACCAACTGCAGATTGTTCACACCCTGTGGTCCAACCATAGGGAAGCCGTACTCCTGCGAAGAGGTGGCAGACCCCCACAGAGAATGCGCATCTGCCAGGAGAAAGACATTCCTGTAAAACCTACGACGTAGGAATCCTGTTCCTAGCTGTGTCACCTTGGTCGACAAAAGGATGCTAACCCTTGGCATAAAGGGTGGGTTGGCCCTGGGCAAGCTGGCCTCATCTTGAAATTCCATTGCTCAGGCTGGGGGGAAATCCATACAAACACCCTGTTGTCTATGGTCCCGCTGCTGTGGCAACGTGCGGTTTATATTGTTAGTTTTCAAAAACAATTAAACTAGATGGGATAATGGAAAAATACGTTAGTCAAATGAAAATGGGCTTTTTGTTTTCATAAGTACAAGTACAAAACATATTGCCGGTTGCTGATAAGTGTATTGGCAGGAAATTAAATCACCGGATATATATACTTGTAATTCCTATTTATATGTATCAATAACTCTATTTACCGTGTCAAATATTGAACACTGTGATGAAATATCATCAACAACGGGTAAAATCCGTTTTCTTTTTCTTTCTTTTTCTTTCTTTTTATATTCTCACGAATTG